>JAUPFT010000021.1:36648862-37248862 GCA_036936625.1 Parnassius smintheus behrii
TTGCACATGACATTGCAATGCATCGTAATTAGTGGATGTGGTATAAAAAATTACCAAATTATGTAACTCGAGAGATACACAGTTCGATCGTCTGGTGGGAAGTATAAGAATAGTATTACCTATCGTTCTGTGTATTCATCGGTTTTTTTTAGAAGCATTTCTAATTCGTCAGTGTTAACGCGAGATTTAGCGTAACCTTGAGTAAAGACGAAAGAGTGCTTATCAAGAAGAGCAAGTAGTTGATTTATCTCAAATTCATCAATTAAATCAGGATTAAAATTTTCTAAAATAGGACTTTGTGATCGTATATGCGTGACACGAGGTTTAAGAGATTAGAGTAGCACTATTTCGGGTAATAATTACACTTAGACACGTTTCATGTAATAAGTTCGCACCAATTAAAACGTTTGAAGTTATTTCAAAGTCGGGTAGTACGTGAAACAAAATCTCTATAGGAATATTATTAATCACGCATAATAGCTGTTAATGTGCTGGTAGATATAACAGGGAACGGACCAATTCTACATAAATAGTTCATAACTTATGGCCTGGAAATTAATTCGCAATGGATTCACGCATAGTGAAACACTCGGTGCCGCTATCGAGAACAGTATTTATAAGCAAATTACCTACTCGAACACGCACGATGTTTAAGATAGAACTGCGGGTACTATCACTCAATTAATTTATATTAGAAGTTATTAGTTTTTCGCGGCAAAAAAAAACTACTCGAATGTGTGACCAGGCTTTGAACAAAAATGAACAAAATTTACTATCACTAGTTGTAGCTAAAGGCGTCGACCGATTTTTATCGAATGGAAGGACGTTAGAATTACTTTTAGTAATTCTAACGGCAATTATCAGAAGTATGGCCGATCTTTTCGCAAATACTACAAGAAGAACTTTTGTTATCAAAAGAATATTTAAAACTTTTTATTTCGGGCGGTAGATTTGAATTATTTATGGAATGTAATAGGATGCTTAACACGAATGGATGAGGACAACGAATATCAATTCTGGCATCGAGGTGGCCCTAACATTCATTAACTCAATTCTAAGGCGTTCGTCACCCACGGGCCTCTCACAGCATCACTGTTTTCAAGTTTGTCTTTCGTCAAGCGTCTTCATAGAAATCATGCCCGAGATAAGAACTCGGCGATATCCTTAGAAGAGTCGTAAATGTGCTCTCTAAATCTCAGTATATCACGCGTATAACGGCTTTCAGGTTCGGAGGTGGTGGTGATGTTTTGACGCAAATCTTCCCACGCAGTATTCGTCACTAGCCGGTTATCTGCCAACATTTTAGCACGTCCCTTCAAAAGGCTAGTGACTTTCAATTAAATGTCATAATCACTGAGTTGATAAGTATTTTAGCCGAAGAAATGTGATTGCATACGAATAACTATAACACAGTAAGATAAGAAATTTACTTACACGCATTCGCCTGAACTCGGAACACGCTCATATTTGACACATTACCTTTGAGGGTAAGAGTATTGGAGTTAGCAGTGACAGTATTGTAGGATCGATAACGTATCACTATCGCTGTCGACTGGCTCTTATGGACATCTTCTTTATTGGTCATCGTAGTAGCGACTTCTGCTAATCCCGTAAACCGGTAAACTGTAACACTTATCAGCACATTAGAACACAAATAGTTACTTACTCTTTTAATCGATAGCACATTAAAGTTAGAAATATTTTTTTTTGGTACATCGCTTAACATTTCGTACTTTAAAATGTATCCATAGTAAATCATATTTCGCATGAACTATCAAATAATGACATCACTCGAGCAACTTAAATTTCCACTGTACTTTCAACATTTGTTAACATATTTGGGTACATTAAAAAAAATTAAGAAATAACTTGCGGGTACTTTTGATATAAATCAAAACAAAAGATTTAACGTTTGGCTTAAAACATTTCGCTTTAAACTTTTGCTCTATATTTTAATGATAAATCAATGTCGTTGATAGGAACAGCAACTTTCATTACGTTATGTAACATAAAAAAAAATCAAAGGTATCAGGTAACAGCGTATCACAGTCTTTCACAAACGTAACAACACTTGCACTATTCGAAGATTATATGTGGGCGATAAGAAGAACTTTATCCCACTTCTGATGTCGGAAAGTGGTGTAACACGATAAGCCAAAATTGTGTTGGAAATAACAGGATAGCGTTAATTATTAAAAATGGTAAAAATGTGAGAGCTGATGTTCAACTTGCTCTCTTGCTTGCGCAATTTATTGTTATCAATAATAGGACAGCGTAACGCTCTATACATTCAGCATAGAGTAATTACAGTTTGACCATACTGCAGTGTATCCCTGTCACAATTACACACCGGCGCAATGTGAAGGACACAACTACATGATTGTTGGAGCGGAAAACCTAGTGATTGTTTTTATGGTGAGGCAGCACCACTGTCCCCATTTGACAAGGGTTCAGTCGAGCTACCGCATATTGTTTCCATTGTAATGAAAGAGATCTAAGACCACACACTTTTAATTTTGCACTACAACTTTATTCTACACTTCCTATTATGAGACTCACAAATAATACTTGCAAAGTTTTACCAGGAAAATAGAACTACACTGACGAGTGCAGGAACTGAAGTGATTCCGTTACCGCGTTCTTTCAATAAGGAAAACGTAATTAACTACTTAGGTGTGCTCTGATTGGTCGACGATTTGATTGGTCAATACTTGACGAAACAATAACTTTTTATTGAATTCATTAGGTTACTTAAGCAATTTCAATTACCAGGATTAATAATCAAATCGACAATTATTTATTCTACGATTTAAAACAATATTTGAGTTAAAAGTTGATAATGGAATAAATAGTTGTTTTACCAGGAATTAGTTGTCAATAAAGAGATTTGTAAACCAAAAGAGTTTTAAAGAACTAGCTAGTTACATGTTATGTTTCTGATAAATTGCTGTTATTAAATTGTAGTATTAATAATTAACACCGTTGATTATTATAATTTATAACAATTAAAAGACAATGCAAAGCTTATGCTTTGTCAACCGAAGATGTACTTGCGGCGACATATATATAAGGTAATTTTAAATTAAAGTCACAATTTAGTTCTATGGTTTCGGGGGTTAGGCTTAGGCGTTTATGTGAAAATTTTCAATATTTTCCGTCGTCTTAATGTCATTTGTATATGCCGCGTTGGTCTCAGTTTCCGCGTTTACAGTTTCTTCGGATTGATATTCGGGGTAAACACATCTGTATTAATTCGTGGTTGGTTATGCTGAGGGGCATTATTATTATTGTTGTATCTCTGTTGCATACCGAACTGTTGAGGACGCATCAAAGGTAAAGGCTAAAGGCCTACAGGTCTATAGCCAAATTGAGGTGGACGATATCCGAATT
Organism: Parnassius smintheus behrii; assembly: GCA_036936625.1. Taxonomy (NCBI): domain Eukaryota; kingdom Metazoa; phylum Arthropoda; class Insecta; order Lepidoptera; family Papilionidae; genus Parnassius; species Parnassius smintheus. Next base: position 36,652,253 of record JAUPFT010000021.1, read on the forward strand.
GCATTTGGTTATTGTTAGGTTGTGGTGGTTGATAATAATTTCCGAAATTGTTAAATTGTCGCTGCTGACCTTGAGTGGGAAGCGGCATCTGCACCTGCTTATTCGGTGGGATGCCAAAATTATATCTATGTGGTTGGTTCATTGGCATGGGCTTAAAACTAGAAAAATGTTGAGGTTGAGTGTTATTATTACCGAATTTAAATGATGACGATGCGTTACGCGATTGTGAATGCGATGCGAGATTAGATCCAGACATTTTGTTTCTCATTTGGTACTGACTACGGAAATTAACTTCTTCTAATACAGTGGAGAGTGCAACCTCTAATGAATTTGGAGCCTTGAGACGTACTACTCTAACTAAATGTTCCGGTAAATAATACAGGAAAACGTTTAATGATGTATTGTCATAAATAGCCTTTTTACTACAGCGCATATTTGAGTCCGACAACTGATTAACTTTGCCTATAAAAATTGATCTCAAAGATTGAATTCGACATTAAAAATCCAAGTAACTTTCCCCGGGTTTAATTCTTAATGTCTCAAGTTCGATATTTAAACACTCCTTACTTCGCGAGTCTCCAAAATGCTGAACTAATAATTGCTTAAACACATCCCATGTTTCGATATCATCGCGCTCACCGACTAATGCAGCTAGCTGCATTGCTGATAAGGCGACTTGTTATTGTATTCATCACGTACAAATTATGTTCCGTCGTGCCATTAAATTAAGCTATAACATATTCAAACTTTCTTAAAAATAGATTTAAATGACGTTTATCTCCATCAAACGTAGGGATGATTTTAATCATTTCACCGGCAATAAGTCTGATATTCTCCATAATTATGTATTAATTTACACACACACAAACAATAAAAATAAAATAAAATGTAAAAAAAATCTAAATATCACACAAAATTATTAATAAATAAAATTTACATACTTAATAAAACTATTTCTTTGTAAAACTATAATTTGTACATAATTTATAAATTATGAAAATAGGTAAAACTTAAATTATTTATTACATACAATTATTTATTTAATTTTTAAACTATTTAACCAGAATACGTTAAAATGAGAGAAGTTCGATCTCAAGATAACAGAACGTCGAGGTAGTGAAAAGATGGTGAAAAGTTCTACTCACCAGCCGCCAGCTGCTCTCATAGTTCAGGATCAGTTCCGCTTCCCTGGCAAATTTCTTTGGTTCAAGGATCGTCTCAGTTTTTCTTCGCGCCGCGGACCTCCGATTACGACAGAGTTTTATATCGAATTCGCGAAGGACGCAACACTACCGAAGTGTGATGATCCTACCGGCTGCGCCAGTCAAGATTACGGGAACGTAAAATGATTTTTTAAAAACTATTTAAAATCTATTTATTTCTAATTACAATTATAATAATAACTACTTAATTAATACGTCTTGACAAAAGTCGATGTCAAAACGAAGTGGCCGCTCCCATGAGCTCTGCCTGATACCTCATGCAACCAAAAGCGCTGACTCTACAGTTACTGGATATTGTCTAATGCTTATGCAGCCCCCTCTAAGTTCGAACCGTAACAACCCTATGGTCGTGATTAAAACTACTTTTACGGATTTTATCGCGTTTATTTTTGCTTTTAATTACTTTTATTTTTAATTCCCGACGTTTTGGGCGCTTTCCAGCACCCATAGTCACGGGGGACTGAGATGACTGACGTCCCGATGTCATTGTTAAACCCGGAGTACCTTCAGCTTTTTTAATTATTGTTTATGGTCCGATCTATGCAAAATGAACTGACTATGTCTTGAGGTCTTGCAGTGGTATGCTTGGGTTTGGTTTTAATTTTATTGATTATGGGATCCCAAGCAGGTGGTAGTACCCAGCCTCCTTCTCTATTGAAATTAGGGTGTTTTTTAATTTCAATAGCCTCACGTATCATCCTTGGTAGGAATCGGTGTTCTTTCGCGAGGATTTGTGGTCTATCAAATCTGATGTAATGGTTGGGGCCGTCTAGGATATGATCACAAACTGCAGACTTCCCGGAACGTTGATGCTTCACATCAGCTATATGTTCTTTTACGCGGGTTCTAATTGATCTTTTTGTTTGTCCTTGTTGCATAACTAGATATACAACATTTGTGGCACCGCTCTTGTGTGTTAAAATTACCAGACAGACACTCGAACGGACAACTCTGGACATATAACTTGATAGAGGGAGAGGACTGTAAATAAGGAGAGGTAACGTCTTTTGTAGATTAAAATTGATTATTTATATAGGAAACAATCAATTTTAAGAGGGTTTTTTCATAACTTTTATGGTGGTCTTCATGGAGTTATTCTTTTTCCGATGTTTTACTTTGTTTACTTTTATAGAAGTCACGTGTATTGCATGAGTCTTTTTTAAGAGATTTGATGCGCAGATTAAATTTCGTGACAAACAAGTGCAAACAACAAAAAAGTGCTTTTTGGTCAGATGATTAAGCTTCTTAGGTATACTTACATATAATATAATAAAATTTGTTCAGTCATATCCGATGTCAAAAACTTTTATTCATCACTTTTGGCTCGATGATAATATGACACACATGTTAATATTTTTTTAATTATATTTTCTAATAACAATTCACTTTACGTTGAAGCCGCATTATTACATTATTTTTCATATGCCGTTTTTTGAACATAATATACATTATCAAAATCAAATTTACAATGCGCTCGATTACAATATTCCGTTGATTGTGTGGCACCAGTGAAACACTTGGATTTTAGTCCCAAGAAGTAAAAAAATATTTATTTTTGTTTCATGATGCTCTTGACAGCCTATCTAGTCCAAGTTATAGTGACTAAAAGCTACAATAGATCTTCTAACTAGGGCACATTAGATTTTGCGCTTTAAGGTGCTATCACTCTCTATGTATTTTTGAAATAATCGACACTAAGCTGATGATCCTCACTAGTTAAAAGTGTTTTATATTGCAAATTTTTACATTTATTCAGGCACAGTTTTCGTACTGTACAGAGTGGGAATAAAGTACGTTAAATAAGGAAGGTATTAAATTTTACTCAAAGAAAATATTCCTCAGTTTTTAAATAACATTAACCATATTCAAACATTTTTAAAGAGTTTTCCTGAGCTGGAATAGAACCATTAGTTGGTAAATAGCAAAAAAAATGAATTCTATATACAGGCTGGTCCAAACAGTGAGGTTATAAAATTTTTTTTTGATTCCTCACACCTAGGGGTATTCGAAAATACCCTATGTATGTTACGCGATTTTTTGTAGTTTTCGAGTTATGATTTTTTTAACCCTTTTTTTGAAAATATTCATCTTAAGCAACTTAACATTAAAAAAATGTAATTGTGAAATTTTTGAAAAAAGACACTTAATAGGCCAGTTTTTCTGTTACAGACTTCTGAAGTCACTTAGGCAGGAAACTACCTGAATAGTTAATTTGATTTAAAAAATCTTTTTATCATTTCTAGGGCTAAACTAAGATAGTAAATGCTTCAGGTTAGCAAAAATAACATCAAGTGTCTTTACTTATTGTTTAAAATTTATAGACAACAAGGTATCATTTTACTACGTTCTGGACAAATGATTTCAAGATTCATAATAAAAGTAGTAAATAATTTAAGATAAATTTATTTAAAGTAAATTTTCGAAATGGTGGCCATTAACTTCGATACACAGTCTACATCGTCTTAAAAAATTTGCTTTTAGTGTTCGAAAAGCATTCGTATTTCCTTTGATTTTTTCTGCGCACTGTCTCAATTTTTCCCTTAATTCATTTTCCGAATTAATTTTTCTAGCATACACCATCTCTTTGTAGAATCCCCAAATAAAAAAATCTATAGGGTTTAAATCTGGTGAGCGTGCAGGCCATTCGATTGGCCTTGCACGCCCAATCCACCTTCCTGGGAAAGTTCTGTTGAGGTGCTCCCTCACTTGTCTTTCAAAATGGCAAGGAACACCGTCATTTTGAAATATCATATCCCTCCTCGCTTGTAAATTCACTTCAAACAATAAACCATTTAAATTATTTTGTAGAAAATTCAGGTACTGGGACCCGTTCAACCTAGACGACAATTCAAAGGGCCCAACCATTTCTCCATTTATGACTCCTGACCACATGTTGATACTAAATCTATTCTGAAAATTTGACTGCCTTGCTTTTTTTGGGTTTTCAATGGCCCAGCTATGATGATTTTGAATGTTAAAGACGCCACGCCTTTCAAACCGGGATTCATCCGTCCAGAGTATCTTGTTGAAAAAATCCGGGTCTTCCGCAGATCTTTCCAGCATTATTTGGCAGAAAGCAACACGCCTTGGATAGTCTGCGTCGTTAAGTTGTTGAACACGCTGAATATGAAACGCGTGATATCCCTCTGGAAAAAAAGATTAGTATTTTTATTGTAGGTTGTCATTGTACACAATACTAGAGGTACGTACCAATAGAGCACGTGAACGTGAAACTAAAAGTTGGGATTCGCTAGAGTGGCGTCCTAGCGCCTATTTTGAATTACGAGCGCTTGTTTAAGGTTCTCTACATCTCTCTCTTTTACACGCACACACAACACATTAGACATCGACAATTCACAGTAAATTAAATGAGTGTTATTTGAAATGGCAATGCAGCAATGTGTTGGGATTTTGAATAAAGAGGTCTACAAAATAATAAAATGCACTCACCTGATTTCAGTATTCTTAAAACTGAAGTCCTTGGGATTCCAGTCCTTCTCGTAATCGCTCGTGAACTAGTAGAAGGGTCTCTTTCTACTTCTTCAATGATTACATCTCTTCTTTCTGGATCCACTCTGGGTAGTCCCTCGCGACGTTGATTACGCCCAAGAACGCGTCCAGCCATCAGGGTTTCGTGGGTCTTATTAAAAACCCTGTAGCCCGGGTAATGCTCTAACACTTCTCCTCGCCGCTCTAGTTGCTCTCGATAAAGCCGTGCCGCTAATGCGCCATTTCTTTGGGCAACGCCGTACAAATAGTGCATCTCTGCGTATTGACTGATAGAGTAACTAAATGCTAAAAGTAATCCAAATCACTAAGCAACTCAAGGTCCATAAAACAAGCACAGGTCAATCGTAAGGCAAATCAAGAATCCGGGAAACAAAGCGAAGATAGTCAAATAAGATCTCCAAATAAACGCAAACGTGAGTAGTGGTTGCACGCGGGAAAGCAGTGAACGACTGGCGGGACCGAGCGAGGTGAAAAAGGGACGCGGTCGGTGTGGCGCGGGTCGCGGGGTGCGGCCTGGTAACAAAATAGAGCGCAAAGCTAGAATGTTTACCTGAGCCTTTGTTTAATATTCCTTTGTGTGTTTGTGACTGAATGTGCTATCATTTAGTTTCAGTGAAATAAAAAAAAACATGTAGTTTGTAATAAAATAATACCTTAATAAGTGTCACGTTTTAACAATAAGTAGTTTTCTTTGCTAACCTGAAGCATTTACTATCTTAGTTTAGCCCTATAAATGATAAAAAGATTTTTTAAATCAAATTAACTATTTAGGTAGCTTCCTTCCTGAGTAACTTCAGAAGTCTGTAACAGAAAAACTGGCCTATTAAGTATCATTTTTTAATGTTATTATGAAAGATTAAGGTACTGCAAAGTTTTTAAAATTAATTAGAAAGTATGAAATCATTTATTACTATTTTTCATTTAATGTTGAAAATTCAAGCCCCACTCTCCTGACAGAAAATTTTTAAGTTTCGTTTAAAATTATTGTACGAGTATCTTCGGTGAATGTTAGGAAGCTAATTATTTTATGCATAATAGTGCAACTCATAAGGATCATGCTACAAACAAAAAAACTTGGAAAAAATTTCACAATTACATTTTTTTTAATGTTAAGCTGTTTAGGGTGAATATTTTCAAAAAAGGGTAAAAAAAAATCATAACTCGAAAACTACAAAAAATCGCGTAACATACATAGGGTATTTTCGGATACCCCTAGGTGTGAGGAATTAAAAAAAATTTATAACCTCACTGTTTGGACCACCCTGTATATGAATTTTAACAATTTGTACCTATCGACTTGATTTAACATCCTAACGAAGACTGTTCATTTTTTTAAGTCAAAATACCTTTTTTTATTTTGTTTATTAACCCTTATTGCTACATATCTTGAACTAGGAGTTACAAGGAGCGGAATTAGTGCCCTATTGCATTCTCTACTAGTCAACCCTACGAAAGATGGATGGAGAAGAATAAAGATGTTGGCAGGTGCAAATTAAGGGCACTCAGTGCCGAAACTTTTTTCTGGCTTCTTGAAACAAAGCTTCATTTGACCATAAAGTAGGATATTCATGTAGAAAACTGGCTTTAATTTTAAGATGGTTGAACAAGAACTTGCTTTTTTCTGAAATGAAGTCAGACATGTGTTTTCTGAAACAAAATAAGATATATATAAGTGTTAAAAAATAAACTTTCACAAGGAACGAAAGTAAAAATTTATTTTACTATTAACCCCAATGTTCTTAAGTAAACTTACTATATAATAAAAAGAAGAAGAAGAATTACTGGGTGATATTAACATTGATCTAAAATCGGACTCTCCAGTTAAGCATAGGTACAATAACTCACTGCATAGCTTGGGTCTTGTATGTGGGATCACAGAATATACAAGAATAGAATTATCCGATGGAATACTGAGCAAATTGTGTATAGATCACATATATGCTAGAACCCTCAGCCAAGACCTTGGCGGATCATCGGCGCAGTGATGCTTGCATGCGTCGGACCGTATGTACAGGCTGTGCCAAAATTTAAGATATGCATCAATAATACGAATCTCATGACATCATTAAATGTTATTAATTGGGAAAAAACAAATGATATGACACGCCCCTTAGCAATATGTAAATTTATAAGTAGTATTGAAATAATACTAGTTTTTACGGAATTTATCGCGTATATTTAACTTTTTAAATACCCGACGTTTCGAGAGCTTTACAGCACCCATGGTCACGGGAAGGACTGAGATGTTCAACGTCCGGATGTCATAGTTAACCGCGGTTACTATAGATTAAAATTTAACTTTTGTTCCGATCTACACTGTATGAACTAATGGTATCATGAAGTCTTGGAGTTGTATGCTTGGGTTGGGATTTAATTTTATTTATTATAGGATCCTAAGCAGATGGTAGCACCCAGCCACCTTCTCAATTGAAATTAGGATGTTTTTTGATTTCAATAGCCTCATAGTGTTCCCGGACTGCAGACTTCCTGGAGCGTCTGCAGTCTGTGAACACGTACAGGATCGCCCCCGTTACTACATCAGATTTGGTAGACCACAAATCCTCGCTAAAGAACACCGATTCATTCCAAGGATGATTCGCGAGGCTATTGAAATCAAAAACATCCTAATTTCAATAGAGAAGATGGCTGGGTGCTACCATCTGCTTGGGATCCTATAATAAATAAAATTAAATCCCAACCCAAGCATACAACTGCAAGACCTCATGATACCATAAGTTCATACTGTGTAGATCGGAACAAAAGTTAAATTTTAATCTCTGGTAACCGCGGTTAACTATGACATCTGGACGTTGAACATCTCAGTTTGAACATCTCAGTCCTTCCCGTGACCAAAGGTGCTGTAAAGTTCTCGAAACGTCGGGTATTTAAAAAGTTAAATATACGCGATAAATTCCGTAAAAACTAGTATTATTTCAATGTGTAGTGTTCGCGTAGATATAAGAAATCATTATAAGTAGTAGTTTTACAAAATGCTATGAAAAATCTACATTTAAAATAAAAATACAACCTAATATAAAACGAATAACGAACAATTGGATAAATAAAAAAATTATAAATGCATGTACACAAAGGGATATATTATTTACACAGTGGATTAAGGATACCGGCAATATGGTTTTAAAGAAAGAATTAAATAAATCAAGAAATTATGCTAATAAATTAATAAATAATACCAAACACAATAAATTAAGAGCTGAAATTAAAAACAATAAAAATAACCCTAGGCACTTGTGTGTTTACTAGCTTAACTAGTTGAACTATGTAGTTGACCTGTTGTCCTGTTGATACACTAGAAGGGTTGTTGGTAAATAAAATGATCCGCAACAGTGTATGATCTAATTTGGTCTATATTTTGAACTATATTTTCAGTGCCTTTTATAATAAAAATTGACATAACAACCTCAACGTCATTTCTCAAAAAAAGAACTAAATCTTTTTTAAAATTCAAAAATATGTTTTCTTCATAAATTTGAAATATACTGGCGTATATATATGATAAACATACCGCCCACCAAGGACATTTAGTGATGGAATGGCCTTCTAAAAACTTAACTAAATGTCCTTCTAAATTGTACTTACATCTAAAATTTGCACTGAGTACTTAATAACAAATTAACTTCATATACTAAGAGGTAGTATTTTTTCATAATATGACTAAAGGATGCTCCAGGCATACAATAATTACTAATCAATTGTCCTTTTAAATGGTTATTTAACATCATGCCCAAATTTTTACCTACGTCATCACAATACATAATAACTTTATGTTTTTTAATATTTAAACTACTTTTTAAGGTTTTATTCTTTGTTATGGCACTGTCATAGAGTGTTGGTGAAAGTAAGGAGTCATTGCTATTTACACATATTGTCCCCGATGAACATGGTATGGAGCGTCTCACTCTGATGTTTTATTAAGGAGTCAAAGCGCTCTTCATTGTATTTACATGAATAACCTAATAAATGCATTGAAATATTGTGAAATATATCAATACGCATATGACACATGTTTATTCATAGCTGGGAAAAATATCAATCACACCATGAGTCAACTGCAAGATGACTTTAACATGTTAACCAAATGGTCGCATGATATGGGCATGGTAATTAATTTTAATAAAACTAAAGTTACGTACATCAGTAGTACCAAAAACAAAAGCGACGAAATACCCAAACTAATATCTCATAGCCACCAATGCTTACACACTAAAAGCGTGCATTGTAGCTGTGTCAAGATTGATGTAGTGGAACAACATACTTACCTAGGGCTTATAATCGATAGTTACTTTAGCTGGAATGGGCATATTGACCATATATGCGACAGATTTCGAGGAATTCTAGCCTAATTCACATTAATAAAATACAAAATACCATACGATATAAGAATACAACTATATATCTCATTAGCAGAATCTATAATATCGTATGGTCTTTCTAGCTATGGGAGGAGCTATATAACACACCTAGACCGAATTTACACCTTACAACTCCGTATTTTAAAAACTCTAGTACCAAAAATTTAAAGACCAACAACATAATATCTTTGAATTCTGTAAAATATTACCTGTACATAATAAAGTAAAGTATATATTGCTTATTGAAAATTACTTTAATAAAAATATACAAATTCCAATACAATATAATTTTAACACACGACAGTCAAAGAAACCTACCTTAGCATTACCAAAATACATAAATCTATACGGAAAACGAACATTAGAATACATGATTCCCGATATCATAAACAAACTTCCATCACAACTAAAAAAAAAACAAATTAATCAACGCAACATCAGAAATATATTAAAGAATTACTTCTTAAGTAACTTATAATAAGTATTGTAAACTAAAAACAATATATTATAAGCTACACATTAATACTCTAAAAACTAATGTTACATTTACAATAATAATTAATAATATAAAAGAGGTTTATCTTTAATATCATTAATTAGTATCAAATTATTTGAACAGCCTGTACATGCGAACTCGACGCGTCAAGCCAGGTAGGCAAATAACGCCACCGGGAGCAAACCGGTTCATTGACTGTAACGGGGAGCGCGGTTCAATGCGTGTATCACAACAATAAGATATGTATGACATAATTATTAGGCATAATAATTATCATGCTATGTATGTTGTCGGTATACGGTAAAGCTGTATAGCTTATGTTTATACTGTAAATACCATTCTAAATATTGTTAAATTATTATCAAATAAATAAATAAAACAAATAAATAAATAAAATAAATAAATTTATTTTAGCAACCAAGGCTCATATTTTGTTAGTGTTACTTATAACTAAACTTATAACTATGGTATTAGGCATAATGGTATTATATATACGTGTGAAGTACAAAAAAAATACATTTGTATTTATATTTATATGTGTCATTTTCTCATCAATCCACCCGATACGGCACTACAATGGCACATGTATACGCAGTCCAGTCTGCTAGCAATCACTTTCTGGATACTATTGTTGCTCCCCCGCACCCTGCGCACCAGAGACGCGCACCTCTTGCGCATAGTAGCGTAAAAGCAGTCCACTCTCGCTTCCGCGAACATCCCTGATGCACTACAGAAGCGAGGCAGTCCCAGCAACACCCTAAATGCGTTGTTGTATTGTACTCGGAGGACGTTGTAGGCCTTTTGAGTATATAACAAACCGCAAGGTTTTTTTTTTTTCGGTGGGATGTATCGTTTTCCATGAGTTATTTCTTCTTCTTTGGTAAAATTTTGAACATTTTAACTTTAGCTTTTTGGTCCACATCATCATCGAACATCAACAATTCCAACCGCACAATTTCACCATCGCACATTGCGACAAAACTCACGATATCATCCATACCATCTGGCTAAGTGGCGATCCACCACTGTGCGATTTAAAAGAAGTTTTCTTCCTCGCACATCTTTCTTGTGGAATCGACTACCACCAGAGATTTTTCCGGACCGATACGACTTAGGGACTTCAAGAAAAGAGCCTACTCCTTTTTAAAAGACCGGCAACGCTTCTGCAATTCTCCTGGTGCTGCAGTTGCTCATGGGCGGCGGTAATCACTTACCATCAGGTGAGGCCTATGCTCGTTTGCCCCCTCTACTATAAAAAAATCATCGAACAATTATAATATAGAAACTTCGTAAGTTAAATACCACAAATGGTAAAACTCTAGCAAGTTGCCAATTTTGGAGTCAGTTAGGTGCTGTGTAAGTTTTTCTATATAGATTTGTATTTTATCAGCATTAATACTTTTCCAGTTTTTTTTTGGAACTTTTTAAGACCAATCCATACACGTGATGTTGACAAGCGAATCTTAGCATTTCTCTGTTCAGTTTTTGTTCAAGAAGCACACGGCCACAATTTTTGCGACCTTTATTTGAAGCAGTGGTATCACGACTAATATTTTTTACTTTATCTTCTAAATTCCAGTCTACAATCGCGTTCTAAACTGCTTGTGCGTGTTCATTTCCTGTAGAAATTTCTAGTCTTGGTACAGCAATAAGTTGTTCTTTGTTTTTATAAGAAATAACTATAGGAAGATGTTCTTCTTTTGATTTCCGAGCATTTAAAGCAAGCAGAAGCTTGCCGTCCCAATGAACAGTCAGAATTTCCGGTACCTTATTTTGGAAATCTAGTTTTTGGTTTCCGTGCGTTCTATTCGTTTTTCGGTGCGTATTTTTTAGATGGAAGACTTACTTATCAGAAATTCATCAATATTATATCCAAGTGTTTCAATAGTTGCTTCAAAAATGAAAACAGAATCTCACATACTCAATTGAAACCTATCCTAGCGCTGCTACTAATTTTTGAGTAATAAAATCTCTCCGCAGAGGTGTTTTGATGAGTTACGTGTTCTCGACAAGCTTCGGTACGTCCTCTTGTAAATCTATGTTTTCGTTAAATTCAGATGATGAGTCGCCTTGTTACGGTACATAAGATAATGTCAAAGTAGTCGGCTCAGACAAATATCTAGCACGTCGTTTTTCTTCTTTGATAGTTCTGAGGCGCGCTATTTCCTCTTTATCAGTCGATTTTTTAACCACTCCTGCTAAGTGACCGAGTCGGCCTGGTTCTCTTGACGCTGTAAAAAAATTCTAACCTCATTTATTTTTATTAATTGAATAGATATTTTATTAATAGAATATAATATAGAACGCGCGGGCCTCACGTATTACAAAAGTAAAATCACATTACTGTTCAAACTTCGGTCCCAGAAATATGTCTGTTAATAGAATATAATATAGAACACGCGGGCCGCACGTATTACAAAAATAAAATACATTACTGTTCAAACTTCGGTCCCAGAAATATGTCTGTTATTTCTAGTTTCAATATATTTACATACTTCTATAAAACCGCACTGATTCAATTCTGAAAAAATATAACTATTGCTAGTTTTGAAAGTGGTAGAGCCACGCGGCAGCTTTGCTGTTGCACGTATGGGCCGGCTCAAACCGGGGTGGTACCACGACCGCACAGAATACCGGCGTGAAGTGGAAGCTCTGCTTCCGCGTTTCGTCTGGTGACGGCAGGTAGCCGGAGGCCCAAATCCCCCCCCCCCCCATCATCATGGTAGCGGAATTAAATAATGATATCTCCTAACCGGGGTACAAACTGGAACACTCCTTTGTGCCTCGGGCTGGAGTTTGCGTTTACGTCAGAGAGGACATCTGTTCTCGACGCCTCGGCAGACTTGAAGGTTCGGACCTGTCCATCCTTTGGCTACGCGTAGACAGCGACGACCATCCGCGCGTCTACGGGTACCTCTATAGGTCCCATAGCGGTAATGCCGAAACAAACCGACTCTCCACTCGGCCACGTCCAAATGGCTGCAGATTCGTTGCTACAGCAGATCCCCTCCGCTTAGATCGTGATCCTCGGCGACTTTAACGCTCATCACGCCGAATGGCTTGGTTCACTTTTAACCGATCACGCGGGGAGATCTGTTCATGATTTTGCCTTGGCATATGGTCTGACACAACTGGTTACTTCGCCTACGCGGATTCCAGATGTGGGGGATCATGCACCTTCCCTGTTGGACCTTCTGCTGACCTCTCGCCCGGACGGATATCAGATTTCCGTCGACGCCCCTTTAGGCTCCTCGGACCATTGTCTGGTCCGGAGTGTTGTGCCACTCACGCTGAAATCGCGGTTGCATTCTGCAGGCTGCCGCCGTGTTTGGCACTATAGGTCAGCCGATTGGGATGGAATGCGGTCTTTCTTTGCATCCTACCCTTGGGGGCGGGTTTTACTTCTCGCCGGATGATCCCAACGTTGTTGCGGATTCTGTTGCTGATGTGGTACTTCAGGGTATGGAACTTTTTATTCCTTCCTCTGTGGTGCCCATTGGAGGCAAATCTCAGCCATGGTTTGGTCGCTCCTGTAAAATAGCATCGTGCTATAAGCAGGAGTGCTACCAAGCCGGGGCTGATGCATCAGCGTCCCGGGATGTAAACACCAGCGCTCTAAAAAAGAAGTATAATTCCGCCTCTAGGTCCTTCAAAAGAGTCATTGCCAAGGCAAAGTCAGAGCACATAGGCAGAATTGGCGAGAAAGTAGTTCGCCTTCCTTCTGGAACCCGTGCATTCTGGTTTCTCGCCAAGGCTGTCCAGGGGAATTTCTGTCAGCCATCTCTTCCATCTCTGCACAGGGAGGACGACTCACTGGCCCATACCGCAAAGGAGAAAGCCGATCTTCTAGGCTCTTTCTTTGCGTCTAACTCGACTTTCGATGACGGGGGGAGTACGCCGCCGACCATCCCGCGGTGTGAGTGCTCCATGCCGGAAGTGCACTTCACACAGCGCTCGGTTCGCAAAGCACTCCTCTCCCTGGACATCCAAAAGTCGAGTGGGCCTGACGGAATCTCCACAATTGTGCTGAGGACTTGTGCTCCAGAGTTGGTTTTAACGCGTCTTTTCCGGTACTCCTACTCCCTCGGCGTAGTCCCAAAATCATGGAAGACGGCTTACGTCCACCCGATCCCTAAAAAAGGCAACCGCTCTGACCCGTCCAACTACCGGCCAATCGCAATCACCTCCTTGTTCTCCAAAACAATGGAGTCCATTGTAAACTGCCAGCTCATGAGGTACCTTGAAGATCACCAGCTGATTAGTGACCGCTAATACGGTTTTCGCCGTGGTCGGTCAGCTGGTGATCTTTTGGTCTACCTCACTCACAGATGGGCGGAGGCAGTAGAGTTCAAGGGGGAGGCATTGGCCGTTAGTTTGTACATTGCGAAGGCCTTCGATCGGGTTTGGCACAAAGCGCTTCTTTCGAAGCTCCCTTCCTATGGGCTTCCCGAGAAATTGTGCGATTGGATCACCAGCCTTCTTGCAGATCGGAGCATCAAGGTCGTTGTAGACGTTGCAAGCTCCGATTGCAAGCCTATTAATGCTGGTGTTCCACAGGGCTGCGTGCTATCGCCAACGCTGGTTCTTCTGCATATTGTGACGGCCCAATATTATTATTAATAATTAAATTCAATATAAAGGGGCGTCAAAAATAGTCTTAAAAGATATATATTAAGCAATTAAGTTAAATTAATAAACATAAAGTTAATATATTTCAGACATTATCCCAATAACATAGTAAATTAAAGGCAAAATTATTGTTTTTCGTAATAAATAAATTTATTTAAAAACTTGAAAAAATATTTAAAATAAGATAAATAATAGAAATACAAGTCAAAAAATATTATAAAATTAAGTTAAATAACGTTTATAAGATAATTAGAAAATTTGTTAAAAATTGTTTAAGTCATGGGAGGTGTTCGTGTATAAAAGAAAATTTTCCTAAGTTATGGAAGGAGTTCACGTATAGATGAAATTTCCTAAGTTGTTGAAGGAGTTCATGTATTAAAGAAAATTTTCCTAAATTATGGAAGGTGTTCACGTATAGACGTCTTGTATGGAGAAGCTGCCGGAGGTACATACCTGCAGTTGTACATATATATGGGGTGGTCGGGAGCCCGACTGCCTGAAGTACTGTAGCACAATGACTAGTCCTATATTAGGGACTTATGATATTAAACTCAATGATACAAAAGCAATACTATCGTCTCCATGATGAATTTGCATTACAATAGTGGGTTCAATAGTGGTACAATAGTGGTTCGAACCCTATATATTAATGACTTATGAAAGTAAGGTCTATGATTCAAAAGCAATACTATAGAAGGTCTCTATGATTAATATGCATTACAATAGTAGGGTCGTGGGTTCGAATCCTATATATACATGACTTATAAAAGTAAGGTCTATGATTCAAAAGCAATACTATAGAAGGTCTCTATGATTAATATGCATTACAATAGTAGGGTCGTGGGTTCGAATCCTATATATACATGACTTATGAAAGTAAGGTCTATGATACATAAGCAATATTATAGGAGGTCTCCTTGATGCATAAGCATTGTATGGGGTGGTCGGGTGACCGACTGCTCCTAGTACTGTAGCAAAATGACTAGTCCTTATTAGGGACTTGAAAAGGAATATTATGGTGGCGTGGGTGCTGCTTCACAAGCAATTGGTCCGAGGTAAACTTGGACTCGCTAACCGATGTGTCCTAGACATATCATCTTAGTGCCGGTGGTAAGCGGGTTTGTTGTAGCAATACGGCTTTCCCGTGGACATCGCACACCCATACCGGTTGTGGGCGGCGTCGTAGCGCATAGCGATGCGTTGTCTATCTTTCGGATGGGAATGATGAGTGTGTATGGTAGCACTTTTAAGTGTAACAGGCATACTCAACTTCATGTCTTAGTGCATTAGCGCTATGATACGTGGAGTTTTGTTCATTGGCGTCTTAGTAGCGTGCTACTATGATACGTTGGTGATATTTTTTATATAACAACAATAAAAACTTTGTTACCAAAATCGATAGGAGTCATGTGGGTGTGTTGTGAGGGGGCGCCACCCGTATGATAGTTGCATTTATGCTTACTGCTACTTGCGGTATTGCGTCTTGTGATGGATCTGCGGGTGTGCTGCGCCTGATTCGACGCATTCTTGTGGATCTGGTCGATGGAGGTATACAATTAACATCTTAGTGCTGGTGGTAAGCGGGTTTGTTGTAGCAATACGGCTTTCCCGTGGACATCGCACACCCATACCGTTTGTGGGCGATGTCGTTGCGCATAGTGATGTGTCGTCTATCTTTGGGATGGGGATGATGAGTGTGTTTGGTAGCACTTTTAAGTGTAACAGGCATACTCAACTTCATGTCTTAGTGCATTAGCGCTATGATACGTGGAGTTTTGTTCATTGGCGTTTTAGTAGCGTGCTACTATGATACGTTGGTGATATTTTTTATATAACAACAATACCAATTTTGTTACCAAAGTCGATAGGGATCATGTTGGGTGTGTTGTGAGGGGGCGCCACCCGTATGATAGTTGCATTGATGCTTACTGTTACTTGCGGTATTGCGTCTTGTGATGGATCTGCGGGTGTGCTGCGCCTGATTCGACGCATTCCTGCGGTTCTGGTCGATGGAGGTATACAAATAACATCTTAGTGCCGGTGGTAAGCGGGATTGTTGTAGCAATACGGCTTTCCCGTGGACATCGCACACCCATACCGTTTGTGGGCGATGTCGTTGCGC
Organism: Parnassius smintheus behrii; assembly: GCA_036936625.1. Classification (NCBI taxonomy): domain Eukaryota; kingdom Metazoa; phylum Arthropoda; class Insecta; order Lepidoptera; family Papilionidae; genus Parnassius; species Parnassius smintheus. The sequence goes on from JAUPFT010000021.1 coordinate 36,668,606, forward strand.
ATAACGATGTGTCGTCTATCTTTCGGATTGGGATGATGAGTGTGTTTGGTAGCACTTTTAAGTGTAGCAGGCATACTCAACTTCATGTCTTAGTGCATTGGCGCTATGATACGTGGAGTTTTGTTCATTGGCGTCTTAGTAGCGTGCTACTATGATACGTTGGTGATATTTTTTATATAACAACAATACCAACTTTGTTACCAAAGTCGATAGGGATCATGTGGGTGTGTTGTGAGGGGGCGCCATCCGTATGATAGTTGCATTGATGCTTACTGCTACTTGCGGTATTGCGTCTTGTGATGGATCTGCGGGTGTGCTGCGCCTGATTTGACGCTCTCTTGTGGTTCTGGTCGATGGAGGTATGCGGGTGGTGATGTCTGCTGGGATGTATGGGGGACCTTGGGATGGTGTAAGCCCGACGATAGTCGTATTGATGCTTGTTGCGTTCTGCAGCATTGCGTCTCTGCGATGGTTGTTTGGTGGGACGCTATTCTCAATGGCGCTCTCTGCGTCTTGGTTTGACTCACACCTAAGTAACTTTGCCCAAGTCGGGTCCCTTCATTGCGGGGCTGCAGACTGACTGCCCTCCACGATGTTTTATACTACAACATAATATTATATCTCTGTAACTTTCCCACCTTTGAATGATTGAAGGCAACTTGTTGGTGGGTGAGACAAACATGATCGAAAATGCATTTACTCAACGTCAGTGACACAAACCCTTTCTGATGGCGAATTATTACTCTTATCTTATAACTGCCTTTTGGCTATATCTGCCGTTGTATTGGTTGGTGGAGCATATGTGTCGACCTCATGCGGTTGGTAGCTGGCGGGAGGATCTGAGGAGACTCTCAAGGCTGCGGCCGAAAGCCGCACAACGTGGGACCCCATTCCCTTGAGGTGAGCAGTAGACTCATGACACGCTCTGCGGCTAGTAGCCGTGCTGATCATGCAATTGGTGGTGATGCCATACACTAACATTACGTCTGCAGGAGCGGCGGTCTGGCAGGTGGTGGCGTACATTCACTGTGGCTGGATTTGTTCGTATTCTGTATGGCGTTTACACGCATTGACATGCGCGACTTCGGTCGATGCCCGATGTTCGGTCGAAGGGGCCAAGCCTCTTTTACTGGTTCGCCAGTTATTTTGCTGTGGACTACGGTCCAGTTCCCGAATTAGCGTTCCCTGCGGGGGGAGTGCATCAAAATGGTTGGCGCTCACCGTGCACGGCGTGTGTGGGGCCGTGTACCTCCCCTACATTTTTTTAAATAAATGTAGGAGAGCGAAGCCCTTGAATCGGGTATTTTGTATAAATATATTTTGAGCCTTTTCCGAGCGGGAAGGGATAAATGATAATAAATTAATAATGTAAACCTGATACAAGTGGAATAGGGACGTTTTATATTCTTAACCTTTTTCGAGCCCTGTCTTCGTGAACGGGGTTCACTTAGCTTATAAGGCACTACCAACAGCTTTCAATTGCTCTAGTGAATATTCATTCTTCCAAAAGATACCTAAAAGAACTAAGTTACTAAACAAACACAACGTAAATAAGGGTCCTAACTAAGACGATCAGGCCAAAATATTACAAACGGCCTATTATTAAACCTTTAGAAAGATCATTTAGAAAGATTAAAACATAATTTATTAATCCTGGTCACATATATATAATTTTATCAAAAAGAGGTAAATTAATCAATATAATATTATTTAATATAATATTATTTTTATATAGAGGGGGGGGAGATCGTTACAATATCAATGATATGTTGCATACCCGTAACATTCATTGATATGCAGATGACAGCACTGGTGATGCTCTTTACACCGACCGAGCCAATATTTCTCGGAGAAACGTCACCGAGTGCCGGGACAAACTTGTGTCTGAAGTCGAGTCTTTGCTGAACAGAGTCTCGGATTGGGGACGACTAAATCTAGTCCAGTTTAACCCCCAGAAGACACAAGTTTGCGCGTTAACCGCTAAAAAGAACCCCCTTGTCGTATCCCTTCAGTTTCAAGGCACTCCCCTTGTTGCCTCAGCCAGTATCGGAATCCTTGACGTCGACATATCGAGTGACGTGCAGTTTCGTGGAAGGGAAGGCCAAATTGGCCTCTAAAAAGCTTGGCGTGCTCAGCAGAGCAGGACAGTATTTCATGCCGGCACACCGCCTGCAACTTTACAAGGCGCAGGTTCGGCTGTACAGGGAATACTGTTCCCATCTCTGGGCTGGGGCTTCCCAGTACCAACTCCTTCCACTTGACCGCATCCAGCACAGAGCGGCTCGAATCGTCGACGACCGAGTGCTTTCCGATTCACTGGCGCTGCGAAGAGATGTTGCATCTCTTTGCGTATTTTATCGCATCTATCACGGGGAATGCTCTGAGGAATTGTTCAGATTAATCCCAGCCACCAAATTTCGTGAACGCACTACACGGCAAACGTCCCGATACCATCCACACCATCTGGATGCTTGGCGGTCCACCACAGTACGTTTCACAAGGAGTTTTCTTCCACGTACAACCTCTCTGTGGAATAATTTACCACCGGCGATTTTTCCGGACGACGACGTACGACCTGGGGACCTTCAAGAAAAGAGCTTACTCCTTTCTAAAGGGCCGGCAACGCACCCGCAATTCTCCTGGTGTTGCGGTTGATCATGGGCGGCGACAGTCACTTAACATCAGGTGAGCCGCATGCTCGTTTGCCCCTTCTTCTATAAAAAAAGTCTATTTTTATTATTTGGTTGTTTATAATGTATTAATCGTTTAATCGTTACATATTGAGTATGGACGAAAAACAGCGCTATGATACTACGTTTTCCTGGTATTGTTGGTCCCTTCATAACTAGGTTATTTATATTAATCGGTCTTTTCCCCTCCTCCTCGCCTTCATATTTTACAAGATTTTAAGCATCGTTACTTCGGTTCCCCATTGATCACTGTAAACAAACTATATTAAAAAAAAACAGGAAAGTCTCTGAGTAAAGTGCACTGTGATTGGATGAAAATTATTTTCTAATTTTGCATCAGTTACATAAGTATATATTATACTTTTTTTATTTAAGTGACAAACGAAATTAGAGTTCACCTGACGGCAAGTCGTTATCTATTAACTACAGTCCATGGACACTTGCCTGTAGCCAACTACGTACAAAGAAGACAGGTAATGGGCCACAGCATCCCCTTACCTTTATAGGTATTAAAAATATCTGTGTCTACGCCCACTGACAAGCAGGAAGTAATTACAGCGAGCTTAGACAAAGCTCAGCCTATAATAAATGTCCTCCAGAGCAAACTTTGATCACGGCAGCCAGTCCTAGGGAGTCCTCACATTAATCGACGTGGAATCGCCTTAAGCCGAGTGGGTATAACCACACTACTCGGCTTAATACAGAACAGCTGTTTCGACGGCTATTCACAAGCAATTGGCAGTAGACTCCTCCGAATGGTCATCGCGACGGCTGTTAATATTCGTTCGGTATTCGACTCACCGTTCCTTATTCGCCTGTTGTCTAACGCTATTCGGCCGCCTTCTGCACCGTCCGATTACCGTCAGAGATGAAATCAAATCGTTCGACTGTCTACTGTGCCGTCCGACTACCGTTAGAAATAAAATAATGCGAGTGGATCATTTCAACGCCGTTCTACCGTCTACTGCGCCGTCTGACTATCGTTAGAAATAAAATTCCGCGAGCGGATCATTTCAACGCCGTTCGGCCGTCTACTGCCTCCGAGTCTGAAAACATTTGTAGCAATTTCTCCCGTTTGGCACTTGATATGGGCTTTTCCAAATAACTCAACAACATCATAAGAACTCTGCCTGCAACAGGAAGCACGGGCAACTAACTTTGTCAATGCTTTTTGTTGCTGCCGGTCCCAAGCCCGGAAAAAAGGAGGGAACGGTTCCGCCGGAGAGAGTGGGTGTATCCGGTGGACTAACACACCCACCTGCGCTAGGACCTGCGCAGTTGAGCGCCGTATGCGGGGATGAAGGAGTCCTGGAGGGTTGAGCCGATCGTCACTGGGGTATATAGTGTTGAGAGGCAACATGCCCTCTTTGGTCCGGATTTCAAGCTAAACGGTGGCCTTATCTGCTAGCCACAGATAAGGGAATAGCCAGGCGTCCCGTCAGATGGTCGCAGGGGAGGGATATGGGGGCTGCCTAGTCTCCCTGAAAAGGGCTAGGTGGTGGTAAAGGCCATGCTGACGGAGCAGGTGAAAGTCAACTCGGGCAGTGGGAATGGGCCTTTTCATCCCTATCTGCCAGCTGGATCGAGCTCCCGATGTCACGCTGTGAGCCAACTCTGCGTCCCTATATTCCCACGGTAAATTGAACTGAAATTCTTTTAATAAAGTAGGGCGTTCCCAAAGTTGCGGGCTCCATGGAGGGTGGGAAGCCGGGGGGACGAATTATTACACATGTCAAAACTATGGACAACACAAGGCCCATTAGTAGAGAAGGAGAAGTGTCAGAGGTGTTTACCTTAGACAATGATAAACCAGAAGGAACCGTCGGTAAACCGGCCGTTCCACTGACTGTACCACCAAGCGTAGGTGGCCTCACCAAGGGGGCAATTTCCGCGCTGGATGTCTCTAAATCCAGTTCCAAATCCAAGGAGCTGGACGATAAAAATGAGCAAGGGGCCGCGAGTAGCAAACTCCTGCGGAGCCCCAAAGGACCGAAGACCTTTTCTCCGCTGGCTGGCAAGTGGTAAGCCGTAAGGGGAAGCACAAGGCACCCAAATGGTGACTTGCCGACCCGACGCCCCATCAGGTGGGTCTATCCCAGCAGGCAGTAGCGCAAAGGTCAAAAATAAGAATATGAAGCAGCGAGAAAAAGGCCGCAGAGAAAGAGCCGCGCTCGCTGCTTCCAAGAGCAAGACTCAGGGAGCGGGGCAAGCTACTGCTACTGTGGTGCTTGGGGCTTGAACCAGTAGTCGTGCTGAAACTGGGCAGGATGTAAATCCAGCCCGAGCAGTAGGAAAAGAAATCCGCCAGGAACCAGAGAGCATCCAGTGTCCTGGAAAGAAGGAAAGAGCAGCCAAAAGATTGCTGGAAGAGTCCACCTCGCCGAGAGGAGAGCACAAAAAAGTGCGACTTGAACAGCAAACAAAGGCTGCAAGAACAAGCTACGCTTCTGCTGATAAAGCAGATTTGGGTGTGGCCTTAACGTGTGCGCGTTCAGGTCACATAACAAAAGAGATAGCTGATGACATCTTCGTGGCCATACAGAGGAAGATGATCGGCGAGGCCTGGAGTAACCAGGACCCTGATGCGTCGGGCCCGGTTTTTAGAGGCAAACCCGTAACCCCAAATACGGAGGGTGTCCTAAAGCTGTGGTGCGATGACCAGAAGGCTCTGGACTGGTTGAAGGGGAATATAAATACCCTCAACCTCAAATCCAACACCTCGCTGACTATTAGGAAACAGTCAGAGATACCACAAATAATCAAATGTGGTATCCTTATCCCTGATGCCCAAGGTGCCTGGAAGGACTCACGCGACATCGGTCGTGTGCTTGCGTACCAGAACCGCTGGGTAAATATCAAGGACTGGCTTCTACTCAAGACAAACAGACGGACGGGTGGTTCCTCGTTGTTTCGGTGCCGGAGGATCATATCCCGACCCTGATGAAAGCCGGGCGCCGTCTCGCATGTGTATGTGGGGCGGTATACGTTAAATTCCAGGGTCGTGGAGGAAAATTCGTTGATTCCCCACCTAGCAAAGAGGCAGAAAAGAACCCGGAAGTCATGGATACCGTGGCCATGGTTGCCGGAACATCGAAATCACTGGATGTCAAGTCCAGTGAAAAAACTGCCTGCACAACCGAGCCGAAGCCCCCAGTGGAAACTGGGCTCAGCGGCAGCTTACTGAGCGGCGAAGAGGACTGCATCTTGCCGGCCAATTCCGACTCGGTGGCTGACGATGAAACCCGAGATCTGCTGGCAGGCTTATTTTTAGGCGGGGACGGGGATGACGCGATCGATGATGTCATGCCCTTCGTCCAAAACTAGCCTAGTGCAGGCCAACCTCCACCACAGTGAGACAGCGTCAGCTCAATTACGCAAGTGGTTGGAAGCACAAAAGACGGCCATAGCCCTAATCCAAGAGCCATGGGTTGGGGCCGGTAAAATTAAAGGCCTAAACAACCTAAGAGGTGAGTTATTCTACAACTCTGAGCACGACAAGCCTAGAGCGTGTATTTATACTACTAAAGATATCTGTGCAAAACCACTAACAGATTTCTGATCCAGAGACATGTACGCCGTAGCATTACAAAACACACAGGAGGAAAGGTTAGTCGTGGCCTCGGTCTACATGCCTGAGGAAGACAGCCCTCCCCCTCACGACCTCGTCAGGCTGGTGAATTTCTGTGAAAGGGCCGAACTAGAGGTTGTGATCGGGACGGACTCCAACGCGCACCATCCCCTTTTGGGAATGGAAAAACCTAATGAACGAGGTAAGGTTTTAGTTGAATATTTATTTAGCACTAACCTAACCATATTAAACACTGGTTCTGAACCAACCTCCATCAATAAACGCTGTCGCACAATAATCGACCTCACACTTGCAACAGAAGGAACAGCTAAGCTAATAACGGGATGGCATGTGTCGAAACACACCCTAAATCCTATAGGCCTATTAGCCTCACATCCTTTCTCCTAAAGACGATGGAGAGGATGTGTGAACGGGAGTTGAGAGGGTCGGCGCTAATTAACTCACCGCTACACGAAAAACAACACGCCTATAGCTTAGGTAAATCAACAGAATCGGCACTTCACCAGGTAATAACAAAGATTGAAGAGGCCATCCAAAACAAAGCAATATGTCTAGGCTCCTTCATAGACATAGAAGGTGCTTTTGACAGAACAAATTTCTCCAGCATAAAAGGTGCCCTAAGTAGACATAATGTTGAACCGGTGCTGATTGACTGGATAGTAAACATGCTTAGTACACGAACAATAAAGATTGCTGGTGAATCTCAGACAATTCAGATCATGAAAGGATGCCCGCAGGGTGAGGTTCTTTCACCTCCCCTGTAGAATATGGTCATTAATGAGCAAATTAAACGCTAATCATTTCTACACAGTCGGTTATGCAGATGATCTGACAATACTGGTCTCTGGTAAGACAGCAAGCATTGTGTGCGACCTGACCCAAGCGGCTCTCCGTATTGTGGAGAGATGGTGCAGGGAATACGACCTAACCGTTAATCCAAATAAAACGGTTATAGTAATGTTCACACAAAAGCGAATGCTGAATAACTATCATCTTCCAAGTCTTTTCAGCACAAAACTCCAACTTTCTTCCGAGGTAAAATACCTAGGTCTTACCTTGGACAGTAAACTTAACTGGAAAAAACACATAGAAAACCAAATCAGCAAAGCTAGTTTAACTTTCTGGCAGTGCAGAAACATGATTGACAAACGATGGGGTTTAACGCCAAAAATTATACTGTGGCTGTACAAAACTGTACTTCGGCCCATGATCACATACGGCTCTCTGGTATGGTGGACCAAAACCAATGAAGCCACCACTATACAAAAGCTACAGCGTTACCAGAGATTAGCTTGTATGGCTGCCACGGGCTGCATAAGGACAACACCAACAGCAGCTTTGGAGGCTATGCTGGAGCTAACACCGCTTCATCTATATATATACAACAAGAAGCAACTTTAGCTGCCATTAGACTCAAGACCCTAAATCTTTTAAGTAAGAGTAGAGTCCCCCATACAGATATAATCGATAGAATTTACTCAAAAATTCCTATCTTACAAGCCAAGTATGATAGGATACCAAAACAATTCGTATTTGATAAGAAGTACAGGATACAATTGAAGGAAACTGACCATCTGGAAGGATTGGGTCCAAGAGAGCTCAAAGTTTTCACGGATGGCTCTAAGACAAATGAAGGTATGGGGTCTGGGGCTTTCTCTGAAGACCTTAATATCCACATATGCACACCGCTGGGTACCCACAACACAGTCTTCCAGGCTGAATGTATGGGTATCATCCAAGCGGCCATAGCAATAGACGCTAGGAAGGTGAAAGACTTCTCTATCAGAATACTGACCGACAGTATGGCGGTACTACAAGCTCTGAGTTGCAATGTGACGAACTCGGGACTGATATACGAGTGCCATCAACGATTGAATGAGGTATGTAAGCACAACAATGTGACTCTGCAATAGATCAAGGGACACAGTGGATCTAGAGGCAACGATGCAGCAGATGAACTGGCCAGAAGGGGATCGGCCCTAGCAACTATGGGGCCGGAACCAATAATACCAATCCCCTTTGGCTACGTTCGTTCACTGGTTACGTAGATACTTCAATAATTTACACGCTCAGCTTTGGAAAAAATTAGTAGACTGTAGGCAAGCTAGGGAGGCCCTGCTTGAAATAAACAGTCGTCTAATCAAGGTTCTAATGAGACTGAACACGCCACAGATCAGGATAGTAACAAGTGCTATCACAGGACATGGCTCTTTTAACAAACATTTGTTCACCATAAGTGTTACTGACAGCCCCCTGTGCAGGGCAGGAGAGAGGCTGAGGCAGGGAGAGGAAGAAACGGTGGCTCACGTGTTGCTGACATGTCCAGAAGTCGCTTCATACAGGGCTAAACATCTCGGCACGCCGGGATCGCTCCCCGAAATTGCTTGCAACATCAAGGGACTGCTGAGCTTCTTCGTGGAGATATCATGGCTCGAATAAGCATATTATTCCTGCCCACATGCAAAATACGCACTAAGACGTGGAGTTGCGGAAAACAGCCCATCGTAAACTAAACTAAACTAAGTTGTTAAAGGTCTATTATTTTCTCTGAGAATAACCAGAACTTCTTAACTATAATAAGAGAGAAGAATACAGGTGTTAACAATCAGCTATGGTCCGGTCTACATCGACTCTTCAGGCAATTAGTATTGGACCGGTTCCTTTGAACCCTGCAACACTGATGAGTTTTGGTCCGGCAACATGCCCTCCAGAACTCTCTCGGATGATTAAGCCTCTTCGGTATACTTACTTATATAATAAAATTTGATCAGTCATATCCGATGTCAAAAACTTGTTGATCACGAATGTTGATATTTTTTTAATTATTTTTTCTAATAACAATTCACTTTACGTTGAAGCCGCATTATTACATTATTTTTCATATGCCGTTTTTTAAACATAATTTACATTATCAAAATCAAATTTACAATGCGCCCGATTACAATAATCTTTTGATTGTACGGCACCAGTAAAACACTTAGATTTTAGTCCCAAGAAGTAAAAAAATATTTTTTATTGTTTCATGATGTTCTTGACAGCCTATGTAGTCCAAGTTATAGTGACTAAAAGCTTCAATAGATCTTGTAACTAGGGCACATTATATTTTGCGCTTTAAGGTGCTATCACTCTCTATGTATTTTTGAAATAATCGCCATTAAGCTGCTGATCCTCACTAATTAAAAGTGTTTATATTGCAAATTTTTACATTTGTTCAGGCACAGTTTTCTTACTATACAGAGTAGGAATAAAAGCGAACAGAAAATGGTAGTAAAGTACGTTAAGTATAGAAGGTATTAAATTTTACACAAAGAAAACATTCCTCTGTTTTTAAATAACATTAACCATATTTAAACATTTTTAAGAAGTTTTCTTGAGCTGGAATTGAACCATTAGTTGGTAAATAGCAAAAAAAATATGTGAATTCTATATATATGAATTTTAACAATTTGTACATATCGACTTGATTTAACATCCTAACGCAGACTGTTTATTTTTTTAAGTCAAAATATCTTTTATTTTTTTATTTTGTTTATTAACCCTTATTGCTACATATCTTGCACTAGGAGTTACAAGGGACGGAATTAGTGCCCTATTGCATTCTCTACTAGTCAACCTTACGAAAGGTGGACTTAATAAAGATGTTGGCAGGTGCAAATTAAGGAAACTCATTGCCGAAATTTTTTTGGCTTCTTGAAATAAAGCTTCATTTGGCCATAAATTAGGATATTCATGTAGAAAACTGGCTTCAATTTTAAGACGGTTAAACAAGAACTTGCTTTTTACTGAAATGATTTCAGAAATGTTTTTTTTTCTGAAAATAAACTTTCACAGGGAACGAAAGTAAAAATTTATTTTACTATTAACCCCAATGTTCTTAAGTAAACTTACTATATAATAAAAAAAGAAGAAGAATTTCATTTATTTAAGCAACCAAGGCTCATATTTTGTTAGTATTACTTATAACTAAACTTATAACTATCCTAGTAGGCATAATATTATTATTATATATATGTGAAGTACAAAAAAAATACATTTATATTTATATGTGCCAGGTGCAAAGTTTTTTTTTCGATGGAATGTATCGTTTTCCATGAGTTATTTCTTCTTCTTTGGTTAAATTTTGATCCATTTTAACTTAAGCTTTTTGGTCCACATCATAATCGAACAGCAACAATTCCAACCGCACAATTTCACCATCGCACATTGCGACAAAACTCACGATATCATCCATACCATTTGGATGACTGGCGATTCACCACTGTGTGATTTAAAAGAAATTTTCTTCCTCGCACAACTTCCTTGTGGAATCGACTACCACCAGAGATTTTTCCGGACCGATACGACTTAGGGACTTCAAGAAAAGAGCTACTCCTTTTTAAAAGACCGGCAACGCATCTGCAATTCCCCTGATGTTGCTCATGGGCGGGGGTAATCATTTACCATCAGGTGAGACGTACGCTCGTTTGCCCCCTCTACTATAAAAAAATCATCGAACAATTATAATATAGAAACTTCGTAAGTTAAATACCACAAATGGTAAAACTCTAGCAAGTTGCCAATTTTGGAGTCAGTTAGGTGCTGTGTAAGTTTTTCTATATAGATTTGTATTTTATCAGCATTAATACTTTTCCAGTTTTTTCGGAACTTTTTGAGACCAATCTATACATGTGATGTTGACAAGCGAAATTAAGCATTTCTCTGTTCAGTTTTTGTTCAAGAAGCACACGGCCTCAATTTTTGCGACCTTTATTTGAAGCAGTAGTATCACGACTAAAAATTTTTACTTTATCTTCTAAATTCCAGTCTACAATCGCGTTCTAAACTGCCTGTGCGTGTTCATTTCCTGTAGAACTTTCTAGTCTCGGTACAGCAATAAGTTGTTCTTTGTTTTTATAAGAAATAACTATAGTAAGATGTTCTTCTTTTGATTTCCGAGCATTTAAAGCAAGCAGAAGCTTGCCGTCCCAATGAACAGTCAGAATTTTCGGTACCTTATTTTGGAAATCTAGTTTTTGGTTTCCGTGCGTTCTATTCGTTTTTCGGTGCGTATTTTTTAGATGGAAGACTTACTTATCAGAAATTCATCAATATTATATCCAAGTGTTTCAATAGTTGCTTCAAAAATGAAAACAGAATCTCACATACTCAATTGAAACCTATCCTAGCGCTGCTACTAATTTTTGAGTAATAAAATCTCTCCGCAGAGGTGTTTTGATGAGTTACGTGTTCTCGACAAGCTTCGGTACGTCCTCTTGTAAATCTATGTTTTCGTTAAATTCAGATGATGAGTCGCCTTGTTACGGTACATAAGATAATGTCAAAGTAGTCGGCTCAGACAAATATCTAGCACGTCGTTTTTCTTCTTTGATAGTTCTGAGGCGCGCTTTTTCCTCTTTATCAATCAATTTTTTATCCACTCCTGCTAAGTAACCGAGTCGGCCTGGTAAAAAATTCTATCCTCATTTATTTTTATTAATTGAATAGATATTTTATTAATAAAATATAATATAGATAACGCGGGCCACACGTATTACAAAATAAAATCATATTACTGTTCAAACTTCGGTCCCAGAAATATGTCTGGTATTTCTAAAGTTTCTGTATCTTTACATACTTCTATAAAACGCATTGTTTCAATTCTGAAAAATATAACTATTGCTAGTCTATTTTTATTATTAGGTAGTTTATTATGTATTAATCGTTTAATCGGTACATACTGAGTATGGACGAAAAACAGCGCTATGATACTAAGTTTTCCTGGTAATGTTGGTCCCTTCATAACTAGATTATTTATTTTAATCGGCCTTTTCCCCTCCTCCTCGCCTTTATACTTTACAAAATTTTAAGCATCGTTACTTCGGTTCCCCATTGATCACTGTAAAGAAAATATATTTAAAAAAAAAAAACAGGAAAATCTCCGAGTAAAGTGCACTGTGATCATTTCGGATAAAACAATCTAATTTTGCATCAGTAAAATAAGTATATATTATACTTTTTTATTTAAGTGAAAACCGAAATTAGAGTTCACCTGACGGGAAGTCGTTATCTTTTACCTACACTCCACGGACACCTGCCTGCAGTCTGTCAGTCACAAATAAGGCAGGTAATTGGCCACAGCATCCACTTACCTTTATAGGTATTAAAAATATCTATGTCCGAGGCCGAGCTTAGATGAAGCTTAACCTATAATAAGTGTCCTCCAGAGCAAACTTTGATCACGGCAGCCAGTCTTAGGGATTCCCCACATTAATCGACGTGGAATCGCCTTAAGCCGAGTGGGTATAACCACACTACTCGGCTTAATGCAGAACAGCTGTTTTGACGGCTATTCACAAGCAATTGGCAGTCGACTCCTTCGAACGGTCATCGCGACGGCTGTTAATATTCGTTGGGTATTCGACTCACCGTTCCTTATTTGCCCGTTGTCTAACGCTATTCGGCCGCCGTCTGCACCGTCCGATTACCGTCAGAGATGAAATCCTACGAGCGCATCATTTCAACACCGTTCGACTGTCTACTGTGCCGTCCGACTACCGTTGGATATAAAATAATGCGAGCGGATCATTTCAACGCCGTTCAACCGTCTACTGCGCCGTCTGACTATCCTTAGAAATAAAATTTCGCGAGCGGATGATTTCAACGCCTTTCGGCCGTCTCCTACGCCATACGACTACCGTTGGAAATGAAACCATGCGAGCGGATCATTTCAACGCCATTTGGCCGTCTACTGCACTGTCCTACTACCGTTGGAAATGAAATCATGCGAGCGGATAATTTCAACACCGTACGGCTGTCTCCGGCGCCGTTCGGCAACCTAAACATGTCGACGAAGGCGTTCGGCTACTTTCGATTAAAGGGCTATATGCTACATTTCGATTAAAGGACTAAGCGCCTCCAACTCTGAAACCATTTGTAGCAATTTCTCCCGTTTGGCACTTGATATGGGCTTTTCCAAATAACTCAACAACATCATAAGTTGTTAAAGGTCTATTATTTTCTCTGAGAATAACCACTTCTTAACTATAATAAGAGAGAAGAATACTCACAAAATTATGCATAAAATACGGAATATTCCAAATTATGTTCACTTACGGTATTACAAATTAACAACATGAATATTCACAAAACAAAAACATAACCACAAACTAATAAAATCACATAATACAAAAGTTTAAATAATTATAATAAAGATTTTGCATATCATGGTAAATGATTAACAAGGATTACATTCTTACCGAAAAAGTTTTCAAAGTAGGCGTTTTCATTGACGTGTAGCTGTCACCAAAAAACGGTTTTTCATAATTTTTATTTATGAGATTTCTCAAAATCTACCAGTCCGAATTAATTGACATTCATAGGAAATCTATGTAATACGTAGTTATATCGCCTCATTCCTTCACTGGCTCAATATTCCAAATAACCACATCAGCATTTCATAAGAAGCCAAGTTAGATTTCTGTGTATTGTAAGACAAACAACTCCCATACATATCCCGTGACGATATGATAATAGTTTAGACTTATTTTAATAACATTAAATTTAATCCATTCTGTAACTAACCACCTTCGGAAGAACATTAAATCATTTTATATTTTAAATTGTGTTTTTAAAAAGACTGTCGAGGTCCGTCGCAATTTAAGTGGCGCAGCCGGTAGGACATCCGTATATATTCCGCTGTCGTATTAACGCCCTTTCGGACCCCAAAATCGGTTTAAGCGTCGGTATAGCGGTCAGGATCGGATATCCTCGAACCAAACAAATAACTCCCGCGACGCGCGCTCAATCGTTTCCAAATAAATCGATTACGCGCACAGGACACATCGGAAGTATCGAAGTGAGCAGAATCAACTGGAGGACATGGGACTGATCATACTGTGAGTAAACCTCTTCACTTCCTGTTTACATTATCCCATTCCTTTCCGCATTTTCCGAACTAAAATCGTCGGGCCAAATTATTTGCATTTATGTGATTTTGTTGGCACAAAAATAGGCTAATAAATATCCTTGTAAATAATTTGTGTTGGAATAAGTAAAATAGTTTAAATAAAATGTCAGTAACTGTTATTTCAGCACACATTTTGGATTTAATTCCTAGATACGACGGAGATGAAAAATTACTCGATTTATTTATTTCAAAATGTGAATATGTTTTATTAAATTCAGGAGGCGATAATACTCCGATTCAGAATTTATACAGATTTCATGCTATAAGTTGTAAGCTTACTGGTAGGGCTTCGACTCTACTTAGTGATAATCCTAGTTTAAGTACATGGGAAGATTTGAAAGAAATTTTAACCCAACATTTCGGTGACCTTCGTTCAGAAAAATGTATTGCTATTGAGCTAGAGTCTCTAAAAATTAAACAAGGAGAGTCATATATTCAGTTTTATGGTAGAATACAAAATCTAAAAAGTTCTCTGCTTGCTAAAGTACAAAGACTTTCCGATGAAGGAATTAAAGCCGCTAAAATGATTATATATAATAATACCGCTTTAAACGTATTTTTGTACAAGTTACCCGAGGACCTCATTAGAATTGTTCGACTCAAAGGCTGCTCGACTTTGGAGATTGCTTTAAGTATAGTCACGGAGGAAATTAACTTTTTAGCGCAGTATAACTCCAAAAACCATAAAGCTAAACCAGTTCAGCAATTAACCATTCAAAATTTTGCGAGACCATCTACATTTATAAATTCAAATCCGCCACCAAACAATAATAATAATAGTAATTTCAGGTTTGGTGTACCTAATAATCAGATAGGATATAGGCCTAATTTCATACAACCTAATAAATTTACGTCCTCTCAACAAGGTTACCGTTTTGCATCACCACAGAATTCAATGCCGCGTAATTTCAATCACCCATTTACCCAACAACCACGAGCACCATTCCAAAGTGGTGGATTCAAATTTGGCATTCCCCAACACCAAGTTCAAAGATACGGTATGCAGCATCAACCACAACCAAATCAGTTTAAATACGGTCTTTAACAATATCCTAATCAATTTAAATACGGCATACAACAGCAACCCAATCAGTTCAAATTTGGCATACAAAACCGACCGTCTAAAAATGCTTACGGCACTGACGTATATATGCGCACCGCACCAATTAGGCAAAACATAAAAAAACAAAAAAATAATAACAAACCAATGACTTGTTCTTTAGTGAGGAACCTTCAACGTCATATCAAAATTTCTCCCAAGATAATAATGACGGTGAATACAACGACCACTATAATGATTTTGTAGAAGACCCTTCGTTTGAAGGTCCGTATCCCGAAAATTCAAATGAAATTATAATGAAGAAAATGCGGCGCCTGAAAATTTTCCGATAGTAGCCTTCGACAACCCCCCGAAATGATCCATCTTAATTATTGCGATAGCATTTTAAAATTGCCTCACATAGTCATTCCCGAAATAAATTCCAAGTTTTTAATAGACACCGGTAGTAGTAGATTTTTTATCAGTCACGCAAAGGCTAACCAATATTTTAGCGAATTTAAATACAAGGAACCTTTTACCGTAGTAAGTACGCATGCGCAAAGCATGCATGACGAAATTATTTTTATACCGCTTTTGAAAACGTTCAAAAGTACTCTTCCATATAAATTTTACATATATGATGTGGACGGTAGATACGACGGCCTTATTGGGTCAGACTTATTAAAAAAATTGGCAGCTAATATCGACATGTACCACCAAGTTTTGCGAACGCCTGATACTGAAATACCAATGATCTATAACCCTACTTACGAAATTAACTTAGAACCAAGGTCGGAAACACGGGTTAAAATTCCTACCAACTTACAAAACGGCGACGCAATCATTGATTTTATACAATTTAGCGAAGGAGTTCGTATGCCATGTGCCCTTGTAAAATGTGAAAATTTCTTTGCCGACACCATTATTGGTATAAATATTCAGTTGCGTCGCGAACGCGCGATCAACAGGTTGCGCACGAGATCAAAAATGGATGCCGTGAAGTGTAAGGAGTGTAATATTATTATAAACGAAGTGCTAGCATACTTGCAGCGTAAGTTAGAGGTGTTAACTGAAGATCAAATTGTGAGAATATGTTCAACTGGTTTTTCTGCGGAAGATATTGAGAAGGCGAAAATTTTATTATTTTCTTCGGTGACATCGTCATCAACGAGTCGACGTGTGAGAAAGGGCTATGGAAAACATGTTCGAGATAAAGAAGATATGATTGCATTTTTTAAGGGCAATGATCCAGAATTATTTCCTATATTTGTTGCTAGGGACTTGAATAAATTACCCCCTGTTAGCTACGATCATATAGATGTGACAAAATTGGTCAAGGATATACAAATATTAAAATCGGAAATTTCTTACATACAAAAATCCTATGCTACCACAGAAGAAGTTAATAATCGTGTACAAGAATTAAAGAAACAAATTTGTGCCCTGACAAATCTTTTGGATGTAAGGGTTAGCAAAAAAATTGGAGGGTATCTGTTGGATAGCGGACCGACTGCGCTATCGTATAATGAACAATATCAATGCAGTAACAACGAACCCAGCGCCCCTACGATACAAACTCACTCGAACACTGAGGCTGCGACGACGGTGCCGGTGCTGTCTAATATAGCGTCTCGAGGCGCTAAACCTACACGAGTTTCGCCACCACCGTTGCTAAGATCGCCACCAGTGAGTACGGTAGTAGGGGCTAATGCAAAGGAATGCATATTACCGAATGTAAACAAACCTAGTATGGCAGAAATGGTTCGTAATGAAAGAGAATGGAAAATAGATCGACCAGCGGACGAGTGGATTATGGTACAGAGGAAAAGATATAGAAATTTAAAGACGTTAAGAGCGTTAAAGACTTGGGAGTAACTTTAGATAGCAAACTAACCTTTTCAGAACACATTAGATTAATAACCATGAAAGCCTACAAAAATCTTGGATTTATCATGCGTGTCACCAAACCTTTCAATGATTTAAGTTGCATTCAAGCACTTTATTTTTCATATGTCCGCAGCGTGTTGGAATATTGCTCTATTAGTTGGAATCTTCAATACAAAAAATATGTAGCTGCCATAGAAGGTATACAGAGTAGATTCCTGCGGTACCTCAATTACCGGGGCAGACACAGGAGCGAAGAATACCATAGCTCTTGTCTGCATCACAATTTATTAACATTACAAGATCGTAGATGTATAACTGATATGATGCTGCTATATGAGGTTTGAACTGGCGCTCTAGACTGTCCAAAATTGACTCAACAGATTATGAGTTTTCGTACCCCCTAGAAACGCACTAGAGTTACGGAATTATTTTATGTACCACCAGCTTACACAAACTATGCAAAAAACTCTGTTACAAATAGAGTACTAAGAACATATAATAAATACTTTTCTAGCATTGACCCTTTTTGTTTGTCCAAGACCAAATTCAAAAAAGCTGTCTCAAAGGTTTTGGCAGATAGCATTGTTTATTAACTTTAAGATAGGTTGAAGTTGCGACACACACACATTTTATTATTATATCACAAATTAACACACGTTTTCACCTCTCAATCATACACACGCACACACAACACGCACGCACACACACGCACACACACACACACACACACACACACACAAACACTTCCTCTCATTCTCATCACACCGATACTCAATATACGGTATACAAATATACAGTACTTACAATATGACGCAGATAAAGGTATCTTACGACAAACACTGTAAATTATGTATTAACATTGCTGAAGACGAAAAAAATATATATTTAAATGTTTTGCAAAAAAAAATGTAAATCTATAAAGGCTTCTATATTGCATAATATGTTCAAAACTTGTTTATATACATATATTGGTAAATGTACAAGCTGTAGATTTTGTTTCAATAAATAAATTAAAAAAATCGTTTTATAGGGCAGAAAGGGAAAACAAGTGTTCAGTCCACTGAAAAGTTTAATGCTGCGGATATAGAAGTTCCTTTG
The DNA here is from genome assembly GCA_036936625.1 of Parnassius smintheus behrii. Classification (NCBI taxonomy): domain Eukaryota; kingdom Metazoa; phylum Arthropoda; class Insecta; order Lepidoptera; family Papilionidae; genus Parnassius; species Parnassius smintheus. The sequence continues at coordinate 36,686,854 of JAUPFT010000021.1, forward strand.
TTTATCTCTAATGTCCATAAAGACTACGCCGAAACGGACATTATTAATTATATACGAGAAAAAACTAATGAAATTGTAAGCTTACAAAATATTGATACGAAACAGAATAAAGGGTACAATAGTTACAAATTATTGGTGTCTAAACATAGAGTTGTAGGTGTGCCGCGCACACACATGTAAACTTCGCAACGTTGTATTGTAACTATATTATGTAGTGAATAAGATTTTTCAGGCAGTCACTAGTTGCCCGCCAACTGTATGGCACGTTCCGCTATAATAAATATATATTAGTAAAAGAATTCACCTTTCATTATGGTCACCAATAGGCACCCCTACGGAGTCAGCTCCTAAACTGGTGACCCCGACGTGATCAAGATGACTGAAGTGGTCTATGTGATGTTAATGCAGTAGTGGGCAATATTCGCGTGGTTGTGATCAGTGGACAATAGATATAGTAACATGAGTGCGCCTTTTCCGCCTACGTCACAGAACGTGCCGCCTGTTAACGTGCCACCCGTTCAAGACATCCAGCCACCCGCGCAACCGCCCATCATGGCGCCAGGGGTAGATGCAGTGTCCCTACAGTCTCGCCTCGCAGACTTTTGGACGGACCAGCCACGCGTATGGTTCGTACGCACGGAAGCTATCCTCGCACCTCAGAGGTTGAGTGATGAGGCGAAGTTTGACCTGGTCGTGTCTAAGCTAAGTAAGGAGGTTATCGCGCAAGTGACGGACATATTACTCAACCCGCCTCCTACCTACAAGTACGACGCACTCAAAGCTCGGCTACTCCACATCTATGAGGAGTCAACGTCGAGGCAGATCGAGAAGCTTATGAGCGAGCTAGAGCTGGGCGACCAGAAACCATCTCAGCTGCTTCGGCACGGACAAGGTTCCTGATGAAACCCTTCGCGTCTTGTGGCAGGGTCGTCTTCCGACACAAGTCCGAGCCGTGCTAACTGTGTCCGACTCCAAGGACCTGGACAACCTAGCAGCAGTTGCAGATAACGTCATGGAAGCTGTGCGGCCTTCATATGCCGCCACCGCTACTTACACCGTGCCAGCGCCAGCATCTACTACCGCCTATGACTTGGCCCTGTTGAGAGCTGAGGTGGCTAAAATAAAGGCTACCGTGGACCGGATCGATCAGCAGAGGTCGCGGTCCCGCGCCCCGGATCGCAACCGGCGTCGTTCACAGTCCAGGCGCCGTAGCAGTTCCTGCCGTCCCCGGAAGGAGAACTACTTATGCTTTTACCATTACAAGTTCCGAGAAAAGGCCAACAGGTGTACGAAGCCTTGCGCGTGGAAAACAACACAGCCGGAAAACTGAGCAGCGAGGTACAGTCCGAGGGTCTTCAGGTCTGTACCGTTTTTCCATTCAATCGTTTGTGTGTGTCAGACAGTAACTCCGGACTTAGATTTTTAGTTGACACCGGTGCCAATGTGTCTGTTTTACCAGCCGCGAGAAAAGATCGTCTAAATCAGTGTAGTGCATATAAATTATACGCAGCTAACGGCAATGAAATCGCAACTTACGGTACCAAGACAATAGTGTTAAACTTAAACTTACGCCGACCTTATCGTTGGGAATTCGTTGTAGCAGATGTCAAACAACCAATTTTGGGCGCCGATTTTTTAGCGTACCACAAATTATTAGTTGATTTAAACGCGCGTAAATTAATAGATAAAACTACAGAATTGAATGTTTCGGCATCTGTTGTCAATGTATCTCAACCTAGTGTTAAAACTATTGATGTAAATCATCCATATCAGGATTTATTGTTAAAGTATCCGGACATCACTAAACCAGCGTCATTCCGAGAAACTGCGAAACACGATGTCGTCCACTATATCGAGACCTCTGGCCCGCCCATGCACGCGAAAGCGCGCCCGTTGCCACCTGACAGGTATAAAAAAGTTAAAGAAGAATTTCGCATCATGCAGGAACTGGGCATCTGTCGTCCTTCAAAGAGCGCGTGGGCTAGTCCGCTCCATGTAGTTCCTAAAAAGAATGGAGATATAAGACCTTGTGGGGACTATCGCCAGCTGAATGCGATAACAAAGCCCGACAGATACCCGATTCCTCGCTTGAACGATTTTACTTTTATTCTTCCGGATAAAAAGATATTTTCAAAATTAGACATCAATAGAAGTTATCATTTTATACCTGTCGCACCAGGCGACGTGGAGAAAACCGCTATCATAACACCATTCGGACTTTTCGAGTTTCCTCGAATGACCTTCGGTTTGCGCGGAGCAGCACAAACCTTCCAGCGCTTTATGAACTCCATTTTACAAGGTCTTGATTTTGTCTTTTGTTATTTAGACGACTTACTTATAGCTAGTGACAACGAAGTTCAACACAGGCAACATTTAGAAATTATTTTTAAAAGGCTTAATAAATATGGAATTTCGATTAATTTGGCAAAATGTCGTTTCGGACAAACTAAACTAGAATTTTTGGGACACGAGATTAGTACCGACGGCGTCAGGCCGTTGCAAGATAAGGTTCAGGCAATTGTGGAATTTCCGAAGCCGAAAACTGTTGCAGAGCTAAGACGTTTTCTCGGTATGGTCAATTTTTATCGAGCTCATCTTCCTAACGCAACTTTATATCTAACAGAATTAAATAAATATCTTAAAAGCTCAAAGAAAAATGATAAGACTCCCATCGTCTGGACGGATAGTGCGAACGAAGCATTTACGCAATGTAAGGCAGGTCTCACACAGGCCGCTACATTGACGTACCCTAGAGTGGGTTCCGAACTCGCTTTAATGACTGATGCATCCAATATATGCGTGGGAGCAGTCTTGCAACAAAAGGAAGGAGATAGCTGGAAACCATTGGGCTATTTCTCAAAAAAATTGACCACCACCCAACAGCGATATAGCACATACGATCGCGAGTTGCTCGCTATATACTTAGCTATAAAACATTTTCGGAAATTATTTGAAGGGCAAGAAATAACCGTGTATACGGACCATAAACCTTTAACTTTTGCATTTCAAAAGGTAGGACGCGATGAAAGCGAAACGCCTCGGAGAACGAGACATTTAGCTTTCATAAGTGAGTTCACTACAAATATAAAACATATAACCGGTACGAATAACATCGTAGCTGACACCTTATCGCGCATCGAAGCCGTGACTATGCCAACTGCGTTGAATTTCGATGACATTGCAAATGAGCAGCGTAGCGACAGTTATATCATGAATGTTATGTCTGGTTTAAATACCGATAATATTTTGTTAAAGGAACTAGTTATACCTATGTTAAATAAGTCTATTTTTTGTGAGATGTCTACTGATACAGCTCGTCCGTACCTACCGGAAAAGTTTCGACGCCTAGTTTTTGATAGTTTACATAATTTGAGCCATCCTGGAATTCGTTCTACGCGAAAGATGTTAGCCAAAAAGTATTTCTGGCCTAGTATGAATCGTGATGTTTCTTTGTGGGCAAAAACGTGCATACAATGTCAACGTTCTAAAGTTAACAGACATACGGTATCGAATCTGACTAAGTTTCCGGAAGTAGAGCGTTTTGAGCATGTGCACGTCGATATCGTTGGCCCTCTTGAGATCTCACCAGATGGTTATAGATACTTACTTACGATAATTGATAGGAGGACCAGGTGGCCTGAAGCTTTTCCGTTACGAGACATTACGGCAGAAACTGTTGCCAAACATTTATATGAAGGTTGGATTTGTCGTTACGGTTGCCCGATAAAGTTAACTAGCGACCAAGGTCGCCAGTTTGAGAGTAGTCTTTTTAACCAGCTGTTAAAAATGTTGGGGGTTAATAGAATTCGAACTACTCCTTATCATCCGCAAAGCAATGGCGCAGTTGAACGTTGGCATCGTTCTTTAAAAGCAGCACTTTCAGCTCGCCTGTCACATGGGTCCTGGGTGGAAGAGCTACCCACAGTATTACTGGGGCTTCGCGCGGCCGCCCGCAGCGACTCAGGGGTTAGCGCCGCCGAGTTAACGTTCGGACGAAACTTGCGCCTACCGGGAGACTTTTATGACAGCTTTTCGAACAACCGTAACGTCAATGATTATTGTTTAGTGGATAAGATTAGAGATACTATTAGTAGTTATAAGCCTACATCCGACGATTCACGTAACTGTCATAGTCTTTTTGTGCACAAGGACTTACGTAACTGTGAATATGTCTTTGTTAGGGACGATTCAATACGTAAACCTTTGAAACCACCCTACGACGGTCCGTACCGCGTGATAAAAAGGGGCTCAAAGGTTTACCTAATTCAATTACCCGATAGACAGGTACATATTTCTATCGACAGATTAAAGCCTGCATATGTATTAAAGGAATGTGATGGTAACGAAGCAACGCCACGCCAAAGTAACGCTGACAACGCAGCGGATGTTGCACCTGCGCATGTACGGTTCCCGTTACCACCGTCCACACCGCTGACGTCGTTGTTACCCGGCCCGAGCAACCCGATAACCGTGAAAACAACGCGAAGTGGTCGGATTGTTAAGTTACCTTCACGATTTATAAGCTAGTGTTAATATAAAATATATATTATACAATTACATGTCTAAATGATAATCAGGTTTAGTTACTATGGATGTGAAAGTATTATTTGCATTGTCTAGTGCATAATATTTTCATTCAGGATATTCAAGTTACATTATTTAAGTTGAATGTAATTGTAGAAGCATCGTGTTCAGTATTTTGCGTATACTGCACTTTCATATAGGTTCCAGGTAGCTAGTTTAGTTATAATGTATTTAATATAATTTCATTCGAAATACTTCCTTTACGAAAGCATTAGCGCGATAAGTTTTACGATTTTTTACTATGGGTAATTTGCAAGAAAAACCAGTTATTGTTTCTCAGGCTCAAAATACTGTAGAGAATAAAGTGGATAATTTTCAAACATGGTTATATGTGATAGCCAGTTTTATGGGGGCGATAATCCTGTACACTATTTGGGTAAAGTTTAATAAGAAGTTCAAAAGCTGGCTTCGTCATCAAGTGTTAATGGCAGGCATTCCGATATCGGGCCAGAATATGGGTCAGATGATAGGTGCTTCTAGCACCAGTCTGCAGCATGTGCCCGCGCCCGCCGCGGCCGCCACCCCTTTCGCGGGGGTCTCCGTACAGCCCTGCGCACAAGCGCATTAGCAAGTTTTTGTTGTTAGTTTTAAGTTTATATTCATTGTATAGTTTTAAGTTTTTTTGTATTCAATTGTTGTAAAGGGGGAAGTATTGTAGGTGTGCCGCGCACACACATGTAAACTTCGCAACGTTGTATTGTAACTATATTATGTAGTGAATAAGATTTTTCAGGCAGTCACTAGTTGCCCGCCAACTGTATGGCACGTTCCGCTATAATAAATATATATTAGTAAAAGAATTCACCTTTCATTATGGTCACCAATAGGCACCCCTACGGAGTCAGCTCCTAAAGAGTCAATACTTTTTTGGATGATAATTTGTGGCCGGATGGAATCTCTTTCAGAAGATTCGTTCATTTAAGGAATAAGAAAGAGAAATAGGTTTTTATGTTAATACCGTTTAAAGAATATAATGGATAATAATTTCAAATTAATAACTTATAACTGCAAGAATATTAAGCTTTCTGAGGCATGTGTGAGGTCACTGTGTCAGGCAGCTGACATTGTAGCGCTGCAAGAGACGTGGTTGCTGTGTGATGATCTTCCTTTTTTGAATACTATTAGCGATGAGTTCGCGGGCACCGGCACGTCGGCAGTTAATACATCTGCTGGCTTGCTTCGCGGCAGACCGTATGGGGGTGTTGCGATCTTGTGGCGTAAGGTGGCGTTTACTTCAGTGACAGTGATCGACTGTAAAAATCCTAGGGTATGTGCAATAAAGGCCGTTAGTGGTGACCGATTCATATTGGTATTCAGTATTTATATGCCAGTGGATAAAAATGAAAATCTAATTGAGTTCACGGAGTGTTTAGATAGAATTAGTGCTATCATTGAAAGTTGTGCAATAGAAACAGTTTACATTGTTGGTGATTTCAATGCTCACCCAGGTGAGCTATTTGGTGATGAATTATTAAAGTTTTGTATAGATCAGTGTTGGCAGTGCGCTGATATGGACAAACTCGTTATGTACTCTGACTCTTTTACATATGTAAGTGATGCACACGGTAGTAGAAGATGGCTCGATCACTGTGTGACTACTACTGCTGCTTACCAAACTGTGCGCAGTGTTGAAATTTTACACAGTATTTATTGGTCGGATCATTTCCCTTTAAGTATTACTTGTGACCTAGCAATTGTGAGGTCTAAAATACCTCAAAATATTGTTAAGAATAGTAAAATAATATGGGGCAACAGAAAACCACATCAAATACTCAAATATAAAGAACATTGTAATTCGAAATTTAGAGATATGCATTTACCGGTAGAGTTTTGCCATTGTTGTGATCGTATGTGTACATGTATAGATCACAAAGAGACTTTAGATAAGATGTATGAGGCTATAGTAAATACCTTAAGCGAGGCCGCAATTATGACATATGAAGATAGTGCCATTACTGCCAAAAAGAAAACTGTAGTCGGTATGGAATAAATATGTAAAAGATGCTCATAGGGAGTCCAGGATTCAATTTGATAATTAGTTACAATGTGGCAAACCTAAAGGGGACATTGTGTATGATCGTATGTGTGAGAGCAGACGTCAATTTAAATCTAAGTTAAAATGGTGCCAGAATCGGGAAGAACAAATTAAAAAAAATTTTTGGAAATCCACAAATAAATTAAATGTGCGGCCTGGTCTTCCTGTGAGCATTGGGAACACTAATGATAAAAAGAGATTGTTGAAAATTTTAGGCAATATTTTAATGTTGACTCTCCTTTAGGACCCATAAATGGTAAAACCTACACGGAAGTCCCCTTCGACACAAACCCCGTTCGCTTCACAGCTAAAAAGGTGGGTGCAGTGATTATGAACATGAAAAGGGGGAGGTCTCCTGGGTATGATGATCTTAGCATTGAGCATTTGCATCATGCTGGTGGCCATCTTCCTAAGGTTTTGGGTTTGTTCTTTTCACTGTGCCTACGACATAGATATCAACCTAATAATATAATGAGGACTATTGTGGTGCCAATTCTAAAAAATAAAACTGGGGACATCTCGGACATAACCAACTATAGACCTATATCGTTGGCTACAATATTAGCAAAGGTACTGGACGGTCTACTTGATACGTATTTAAGAAAATATTTGCAGCTACACGATGCTCAATTTGGTTTCCGGACTGGGCTTTCAACAGAGAGTGCCATCTTGGCCCTTAAGCGAACCGTTGAGTACTACACGGACAGAAAAACACCTGTGTATGCCTGTTTTCTAGACTTATCAAAAGCCTTCGACATGGTTTCCTATGAAATATTGTGGAGTAAGTTGAGGAAAACCGGAATACCTGCTGAACTTGTTGCCATATTCGAGTATTGGTACAACAATCAAATAAATAATGTCAAATGGGCAGATACGTTTTCCGATCCATATAGGCTAGAATATGGGGTGAGACAAGGGGGTTTAAGCTCACCGAACCTATTCAGCCTGTACATTAATGACCTAATCGGTGAATTGAGCAGCATGTATATCGGATGCTATGTAGATGGAGTTTGTTTAAACAATTTAAGTTACGCCGATGATATGGTGCTGCTGGCCCCGTCTGTTAGTGCTCTTAGAAAATTGTTACGCGTTTGTGAGGATTATGCTGTTAGACATGGTTTAGTATATAATGTTAAGAAAAGTCAGTTTATGGCATTTAGAGCTGGAAAAAAGTGTCCAAAGAATGTGCCTCCTATTTTGCTTAATGGCACTGCCCTAAGAAGAGTAAAAGAGTTTAAATATCTAGGCCACTACATAACTGAAAATTGTAAAGATGATATGGACATCCGTGGAAATATGTTGATTCGTAGGTTTGCGCGGTGCAGCAAGGAAGTTAAGGTTACACTCTTCAAAACCTATTGTCAATCTTTTTACGCATGCAGCTTATGGACAACGTATACAAAGCGCGCTTACAGTGACATTTGTGTTTTATATAATAACATTTTCAGGGCCTTGTTGGGACTGCTTTTGTAGCGCATCAGGGATGTTTGCAGAAACACGAACAGATGACTTCTTTGCAATAATGCGTAAAAGAGTGTACTCACTGTTGAGCAGAATACGTGGCAGCGGCAACAGTATAATGAACGTGTTCGCGGAAAGATGTGACGGGCATATGCTAGATTATTGGAACGATTTGTTGAAAAGTGACTACTCATATTTAAGAAACTAACATTAGTGTTTAAGGTGCACAATTACTACTACAACTACAACTTATATGGATCTATGTCTGAAATAAAAAAGAGTTATTATTATTATTATTATTTAAAATATATCCAACGAGAAAGCTAATATTACAATTTTAGAACCGTTTAATGTAACTGTGTTTGAAAATAATGTTAATCAGAACTTCGTTATTCAGAACCATTAACGAAGATCCTATTTACATTAGACCATATCGTCACCCACCTTTTCAAAATGAGGAAATCCAAAGACAAGTGGACCAACTTCTTCAAAATAACGTAATTCAAAATTCTCACTCACCTTGGAGCGCACCAGTTCATTTAGTCCCCAAAAAACTAGATGCCAGCTAAATTTAGAATGGTAGTAGATTATCGTCGATTAAATGAGAATACAATAGACGATAAGTACCCATTACCTAATATTACTGACCTTTTTGATAAGTTAGGAAAATCTGTTTACTTTAGCACCCTTGACCTTGCAAGTGGCTACCACCAAATAGAAGTAAATGAAGCTGACAGGCCGAAGACAGCTTTCACAACTCAATCAGGCCACTATGAATTCAAACGCATGCCGTTTGGGTTAAAGACAGCCCCCGCAACGTTCCATAGATCAATGGATAATATTTTAAGAGGCCTCCAAGGCCAAGGCTCCAAGGCTCTATCCATTGCTTACTATACTTTGATGACATAATTGTGTATTCGGCTAGTCTTCAGGAACATATCGAAAAATTAAGAAAAATCTTTGATCGTCTCAGAGAAACCAACTTAAAAGTCACCTTAGATAAATGCGAGTTTTTGAGAAAAGAAGTTCTATATCTTGGCCATACTATCACAAAAGAAGGCTTAAAACATAATGACGAAAAATCAAATCGGTACTGAAATATTCCTTACCGCGTACAGCCACCGAAATAAAAAGTTTTCTCGGATTAGTAGGATATTACAGAAAATTTATTAAAGATTTTGCTAAACTTACACAACCACTTACCTCTTGCCTGAAAAAGAAAAACAAAATCGAAATTACAAAAGAATATATAAATGCATTTGAAAGATTTTTTTTTCATTTATTCAAGGCAACAAACAGTCATGTAAATAGATAGTAACATGGATAAATAATAATACAACTAAAGACCTATAGTGCCTGTAACTAAAATTTTACAATATTTTAAACTTATTGAGCTACTTTTAGGACTAAAGGACATTATAAATTTATTTATTTATTAATACACTAAGTTCCAATATGAGGTATCTAGTTAACATTTCGTGTGCAATTAAGAAAAATAAAGAGAAAAAAAAACCTATGTTAAAAATAGGGTTATTATAACACTGACAAATTTAGTTCAGATTCAATTAGCGAATTGAGTGCTGCAACATTTTCAGTGAGGGTAAATGGATTATTAACAAGCCAAACTTTGAAAGAGAGCAGATTTAAGCTTTGATATTGATGTATTAAATAAATCAATATCTGTGAATTTTTTATTGTAAGTGTTAGTGGAACGATACACAAATGAGTTTCGTGTATAATTTTTATGATATCGGGGAGTTACGAAAAGTGGTTTTGGACGTGAGGGGCGCACAGGCAGACGGACTCGGGAAACAAATGACAATCTGCTAAGTAACAACGAGGAGTCGACTAGGTTATTAATGATTTTGTATAGAAATAATATGTCAAACATTTTACGCCTATTGCAAAGAGAAAGTAAATTGTATTTTTTTAGTGAATCGGTGTATGACTGGTTTAAAATATTTTGGCGATAATTTAGGGATTTAATAAACAATTTTTGAACTCTTTCTATTCTCCTAATATGAACTTCATAACAAGGGCTCCAAACAGTGCTGCAAAAATCAAGGAAAGATCTGACAAAAGAGAAGTATAAAATTTTTAGAGTTTCGGGACGTTTAAAAGGTTTACTTATTCGTAGTATAAAACCTAGATTTTTAAAAGCCGAAGCTAATATGTGCTCAATATGTGGAATAAATGATAAGGTCGAATCCATGATTATACCTAAGTCCCTGATTGTGGTTACTCTATTCAAGACTTTCTGATTTATGTGGTAGTCGAAAGTGACGGGATTTTTTTTGCGAGTATACGATATTATGTAGCATTTATCGCTGTTTAGAAACAGATGGTTAAACTCACAGTACGCATGTAATCGGTGTAAGTCTTCTTGGAGTTTGTGGCAGCCAGTAATTGATCCGATGATTCGATACAACTTAGTGTCATCAGCATACAAGAGATGGTGACTATGTTTTAAGACATTGCCAATGTCATTTATATAGACTGAAAACAGCAAAGGCCCAATATGAGACCCTTGAGGTACACCCGAAGGGACTGGAAGAAATCGTGACGAATAACCCTTTACAAAGACTGCTTGACTCCTATTACTTATGTAGGATTGGATCCATCTAAGAAGGCTGCCATGCACACCGGCCCTTGCAAGCTTCTTTATTAGCAGATCGTGATTTATTTTATCGAAAGCTTTGGAAAAGTCGGTGTACACGGCGTCCACCTGTAGGTTATCATCCATGGCATGCAACAGAAAGTCATTAAAAGTTAACATATTGGTGTCAACGCTACGGCACTTAAAGAAACCGTGTTGTTCCTGGGAAATGTGATTACGGAAAGAGTACGACATTTGAGCGGTTACTATCTTTTCTAGGATTTTGCCAAAGCTACAAAGTTTCGATATAGGTCTGTATTCGTCTATACATTCACGTCTTTTATTTTTTGGAATGGGGGTTACTAAAGACTCTTTCCATACAATGGGAAATGTCCCAGTTTGGACAGAGAAACGAAATATGATTGTAATGGGTGTTGCAAGTTCTTCGGCACATTCGGATATGAGAAGAGGATGGATCCCGTCGGGCCCTGCACCTTTATGAATATTTACTTGTTTCAGTTCTTTGATAACATTATCGTGGTAGATGTTAATAGAATGTATATCTACGGGTGAACTGCCTGAGTAAGAAATAGTATTATCAGAACTTTGACGGGTAGAAGAGATGAAAACTGAATGAAAATAATCATTAAAAGCCTCGCATATTTCACGACCAGTGGAAATAATTTTGTCTTTATATATCATTTTTTCAGGAATGCAACTTGAAGCCTTTTTTGACTTTACGAAAGACTAAAATAACTTTGGACAGGCTTTGATATTATCCTCAGAAAGTTCAATGAATTTTTTGTAACATTCTGCCTCTATCCTCTTAAACCTCTTCCGAAGACAAGAGAAGGTCTGGTAGTCTCGTAAGTTGTTATAAAGTTTCCATTTCTTATGATATTTAAGCTTTTCCTTTTCTAGTTTTATGAGACAAGAAGTAAACCACGGCGGGCGTTTGTTTGCGCTACAAAGATTTTGAGTAGGTACGTATGTGTCTATCAAATTGTTTAGAATTTTATAAAAATAACTCGTCATTGAATCAATATCCGTCATGGTATTAAAAGCTTCTTCCCAGTTAACAGTCTTAAGTCCAGTTTTTATCAAGCCAAAGTCAGCATTATGAAAGTTTTTTTTTTCTTAATTTTGGCGGAGGGTAATGGGGCGGGGGATTTTAAATTCAAACTAATTTCTAGGGATTTGTGGTGAACGTCTTCGGGTACTAACGGAAATTCAGGACGCATAACATTACATGTTGTATTACTAAATATTAAATCTAATAATCTATTATTAATATTAAATTGATTGTTGTATTGTGATAGTGACGATATATTCATAAAATCGGTAGTAAGACATACGAGACTATTAATGTTTGTACATATTTCCATGCAATCACTATAAGAATTAAAATACCAGTCAGCGTAAGTGACGTTAAAGTCGCCCAGTATTAGATAAGTATCGTCGGGATTTGAGATTATAAAATCGCTTACTCTGTTGTAGAACGATGTCAATTGTGATTCGTGGTTACAACCGTGGGGTATATAAGTTGCTATAATATGTAAGCGGCGCTGGGCCGGCGATCGAGTATTAGACTCGTGCGATGACGTCACGCAGCCCGCAAGCGACAATGTTTCAATTAATGGGATAGATAACCAAACCTCTTCTGCCTGCATCGGCGAGCACTCGTGATGGAGCTGCGACGGGCATAGGCTGCGCCGCACTGCGATCAGTACGCCGCCACCCATCCCGCGACCGCTAACCGTAACGTTGCGATCACATCGGTAAACCTCGTATCGACTGTCGAAGTATTCACTGTCATAAAAATTACTATTAAGCCATGATTCAGTGACACATACCACATCATAATTGTTACACAGAACATTCTTCAGAAAATCGTGTGATTTTGTGCGTAATCCCCTCACGTTTTGGTAGTAAATAGACAAGTTATTTTTATAAACCACTATATAGAATATACGGCAAAGTGATATCACAGAATGAAATATTATGGGTTCCACTAACATTCACAAATAATAGAAGACAGCAATAACAGTATTTAAAGTTTCGTGAGAAATATATTTTACAACACTTTTTAATAGGTAATGGTTGTCTTAGTATATAAGTATTTGTAACAAAAAAAAATTCCTTTCAGGACATTAAAATAGAAAACGACATACAGTCATTTAATTTTACTTAGATCCGCATGGCATGATATAAGTTGAACTTTAGACGTATCATTTTTACGCAATAAAATCTTATAGTCAGACAACCACACGTATTTGTATTCTTTCTGTTTGGCAAGAAGGCGTGTTTGTTTGTATAATTGTTTGTTGTGCGGCGCGAGGTGGTCATTGACGTAGATGGGACCGGTGGGCCCGCTTACACCTGCGTCAGCAGTTGTTAATCCTCGTCGCGCGCGCACGGCACTCAGCAATTCGTTCTTGCGATACCTTTGTGAGAATCTGATGATAATGTTCGGTATGGAAGATGAGTCTTGAGAGGTACTGCTATCGTGTTTTCTGGGGATTTCGTTCCTCGTCGAGTTGAAACGTCGGACACGGTGAATATAATCAATATCTGTTGGCAATAACGTAAAACCAACCTTTGTAGCGATATTATGCATAATATTATTTAAATTTTCGCCTTTTAAGAGTGGTATCCCAGAAATTTCCACGTTATTAATCCTCCCAAGCTGCTCCTTCGCTTTCAGCTGGTCAGTAAGGTTAGTTGTTATGGATCGCAGCTCGGAAATCTCGCTTGAAACTAAATCAACACGCTGGGTAATTAAAGTTGTTGTGGAACTCAACTCGCAAACATCTTTTATCAGAATAGCTTGTTCGTCAGCCAATTTTTTTATTGAAGAGTTTACATCACTAATCTCTTTCTTAAATGTATTGATGTCCTCGCGAATGTCATTCAAAACACCCTTTATGGTATTGTTTTGAGAATCCAGCTTTGCTGTGAGCGTGGTCATCATTCTATTACAAAAATCATCCATGAGTTGCTGTTGGTTGCAGTGACAGTCGGGCGTTTTCCTTTTTCTTGCAGTTATATTTAGGAAGTCACCATCGCTTATCTTCGATAAATCCGGCTGTGAGTTGGTTTTGGTTGGACTCCTTTGTACGCTCATATTATCAGGTGTTGCGAGAAAGGAGGTAGGTAGCAAATCCAAGCGAGGAGCGAGGAGTGTGGAGTAAACACTAAAGGTGTGAATGAAAAGTGTGCACACTCGTCACTTCTACTTCGCGCGATGTCTGTGTCGAAGACCGTCGAAAACTTCCGACAGAGTAGAGACAGGGACGGAGGACCTGTCCTCTCAAACGTCACACGCGATAAGGTCTCAAGCGAATTTCACCCAGAATGCACAATTACAGAGAATGCAAAATTATTTAGTAAAGTTACTCTAATCGGACAATATTGCGGCACACGTCCAGCCTAGAATGCGCTTAGAATAAGACTGATGCTGACATGCGTCGAACTTTGCCCTCGGTGCAGTTCTATCTTAGGGACCGATCGGTAGTGATAAGCCTATATAGCCTTTGCAAGAAGTACATTGAACGATGCTGAAACGAAATACAGCACGATAGAGAAAAAACTTTTGGCAATCGTTTGGGCAGTCAAACATTTCCGCCCTTACTTATATGGAAAGAAATTTACGATCTACACCGACTACCGACCTTTAGCCTGGTTAAATTCCATCAATGAACCAAATAGTAAACTCACTAGATGGAAGTTACGTCTTTCGGAATTTGATTACGAAATAGTATATAAGAACGCGAAGCAGAACTGTAATGCTGATGCTTTATCTAGAATTAGGATAAACGCCTTAAATGATAACGACGATATCTCTATGCAAGTTAATATAGATAAAAACGAAAGAAAACTTCAACATCAATTGAGTAATGTAGTCTCTAAAATTGTACAGCTAGGTCATTCAAATCAGGCAATAGACACAGTAACAGTATCATCGGATTCGGATACTTTGAGTATTCCCTCCTTACACGGTAGACAATCCCCATATTCGATACCGTCTCCAACTAGTAGCACCATCACAGCCTCCGAAGGTCATAGTAGTAACAACACAATACATTCGGCTAAAGATGTAGACATGGCAGGAATCTTAATCCTTCAGGAGGCAATTGATACGAAACCAAACCAAATACTCGTTCATACGTGGAACAGAAATGAATTTTCAGTTAAAAACTTGTCCAGGGATAAACAAAATATATTAGAAGTTCACTTACCTGTAAATAATTTGGAATTAATTAAAAAATTCCTGAAAGAATATATAAGAGCCAAAATTAAATATTTTTTTTTATTTTGAAGATGTCATACACCGTAAGCAGTTTTCCAAAGTCACATTGCAATTATTCAAAAAGGATACTGTAAAATTTTATGAATGTACTAAGAGAACGGTCTATGTGGAAGATGAAAACGAGCAACGCAAAGTAGTCCTTAAATATGATTTAGGTAAAAATTGTCATAGGGGAATTAGGGAAACATTAGTACAATTGAGGCGAACGTTTTATTGGAATAATATGGAACAAACAGTAGTGAGTATCATAAAATCATGTAAGGTTTGTAAGAAAATGAAATACGACCGTAAACCCCTAAAACCTCAACTTCAACTGACTCAAACCCAGTCTAAACCATTCCAAGAAATTTTCATCGATACCTTTTTAATAGAAGGTAAATATTTTCTAACCTTGGTAGACGCTCTCAGCAAATTGGATCAAGCAATCGAAATTAATAGTAGGTCAACCCCGGAAGAAATAAGAGCTTTAATAAAGTATTTTTCATTTTACGGAAT
This sequence comes from Parnassius smintheus behrii, assembly GCA_036936625.1. Classification (NCBI taxonomy): domain Eukaryota; kingdom Metazoa; phylum Arthropoda; class Insecta; order Lepidoptera; family Papilionidae; genus Parnassius; species Parnassius smintheus. The sequence continues at coordinate 36,702,334 of JAUPFT010000021.1, forward strand.
TCAATCCAAAATTAGTTAAGGTCCCGGTGTGGAATTTAACAATGTACTTTTAAAGGAAATGTTTACATTATACAAAATCAATCTACACATTGGTACCGCGCACAACCTCAACTCTATGGGACTTATCGAATGGTTCCATTCAACTTTTACTAAAATTTACCGTATTGCGAAATATGAACACAAAATTACAGACGCTACATCTGTGATAACATATGCTGTTATGTCATACAACCATTCAATTCATTCTTCGACAAAACTCACGCCGTTTGAAGTAGTATTTGGGCACACCGAATCCAATAGTACATTAGGCGTAGATTTTGATAAGCAGTTCATGCAACAGTTAGTAATGGAACACGCCAAAAGGACCAAATATTTATATGAACATATTACAAATAAGTTAATTGACAAAAAAATTACTGTAAGACAGAAACATGCAGATGAATCTCAGTTTGATATTGATGTAGGTGATACTGTATTCATAAAAGGTGTTACTACAAGACGGGGTAAGGATAAACCGCGTTACCAAAAGGCTCATGTCACCGGCGCTATAAAAAGAAATTTAGTTCCCGTTGAAACTAATAAACGTATCACAAATGTTCCTATTAAAGACATTAAACGTCCTTCACAGATTATTTCCACTGGTGATCCGAATAATGGGAATCCAGGCCCTTCATCTGCTTCGCATTGACAAGAACCCGGGATTGTTAACTGTGGACGGAGGTCAAGCATTTGTTAATTATGATAATTGGATAGTTATTAAGATATTGAATTTAAATTTAATTTACGAGGAATTAGAGTCAAGTATGCATAGATACGGGTTGCTTAAAAAGCATGTTCAAAATTGTTTCGATATTAAGTCATTTGATTCAGATTTTTATAACCGTTCAATATCAAACTGATTATACTTTGAATGTTACCATCGACAAATTTAAGCAATTAATTCCTTCATTATGAATCAAAAGAGGTCTCCTCAATCCGATAGGCTCTTTGATAAAAACTATCACAGGTAACTTAGATAATGATGACGTTCTTAAATATGAAAGATTAATAAGTAAATTATTTACGGAACAAAATTCAATTAAAAATAAAATGAAAAATAAAATGAAAATAAATAAATAAATAGTGGGCTCCTTTACAAATGTGGCAAATTCTACTAAAAGCAATTTTATACGAATAGAGGATAGTATTCAAAATATTAATCAAGCTTTAAACAAATCCAATTTTAGACAAACTATTACCAAAATTATTCACCTTTATAATATCTTTCTTGATAACTTTCATAATTTATATTCCCATTCAAATAAAATGGAAACAGCCATTGCTTTTAGTAAAATTAACGTATTGCATCAATCAATTATTGATACGGAAGAACTTATAATATTGTTGAAGGAAATAGAACAAACTGATAAATTATATTAGTGTTTCCTGTTACTTACGAAAATATTGTAAAATTAGAAAGATGTATCGAGATAAAAGCCTATATAAAACAAAATCAGATAAAATTTATTATGAGTACTCCACTAATTAGAAATGAAATTTTTAACTACTATAATTTCCCTTACCTGTGTTATATAATGGCCAGACGACTCTCATCTTACCTAAAAATCCTTACCTACTTGTGAAAGGGTTGAAAGCAACACCACTCTCAGTCATGCCGCGAGGTCGACGAACGTCGATTTCTGTGTTACGAGAACGACATACAACCCTTCACCGATCACAACTGTGTCATAGAAATCATGCAATTTCACACAAATATCTCAAGTTGTCACCCGATCCCTGTCACTCTTGAAAATGTGAAGATCTATGTTATACAACCAAACCGCTGGATAGTTTACTCAAATACTGAAACAGCCATGACTAAATTCTGCGACAGTGAAGTAAGCCAGGAGATTCTACTAGGAACCTATCTCTTGACTATGGATGATAACTGCAAGGTTAAAATCAAAGGATACGAACTAAAAAGACATCAGACTCAAGGTAAAGAAATAACTTTCCTTAAAAAACCAATGATAAACTTACCAAAGATATTATTCGATTCGTCAAGTACCCTGAAGAAGCCTATGAACCTCGATGGAATTAATATAGGAGACGTTTATACGTCTCTGCAGTAATAAGTTCAGGACTTATGTCCTGAACTTATTACTGCAGAGAAGTATGGGAGAAATTAGTAATAGTGAGTTAAGTGAAAATGAAAAAAGTGAAATTACTATTAAAAGTGTTAGCTTAGTGAACATTATAATCTTAGTTATAATATTAATTATTTTAAGTATTATTTTTAAATATAAATTTATTAAAATCTGTAAAATGTGGAAAATTCGGGATAATTCCGAGGATAATCCCGAACTTGTGGAGGGAGGAGTTATATCGCCTCAATCCGTCCCTGGCTCAATATTCCAAACAACCACATCAGCATTTTCATAAGAAGCCAAGTTAGATTTTTGTGTATTGTAAAACAAACAACTACACATATCCCTCATCATCATCATCATTATCATCATTACAGCCCTTCACAAGTCCACTGTTGAACATAGGCCTACCCCAAGTAATGCCACAAAGTACGGTCCTGAGCCACCTGCATCCATCGACTTCCTGCATGTCTTACCAGGTCGTCACTCCATCTAGTGGGGGGTCGCCCTACACTACGCCTACCGGTACGAGGCTGCCACTCGAGAACCTTTCTTCCCCATCTGTTATCGGTTCTTCGGCCGGCCCATTGCCACTTCAGCTTACTAATCCGTTGGGCTATATCGGTCACTCTGGTTTTGCTGCGGATATCCTCATTTCTGAGTCTATCACGCAGAGAAACTCCGAGCATAGTCCTCTCCATCGCTCGCTGAGCGACCTTGAGCATCCTCATACGGCCAGCGGTGAAGGACCACGTCTCTGATCCGTAAGTCATCACTGGCAACACGCACTGGTTGTACACTTTAGTTTTCAGAGATTGAGGTATACCTGACGAGAAGATGTGTCGTAATTTCTCGAAATGATTCGACGATATGATAACAGTTTAGACTTATTTTAATAACATTAAATTTAATTCATTATGTAACTAACCACCTTCGGAAGAACATTAAATCATTTTATATTTTAAATTGTGTTTTTAAAAAGACTGTCGAGGTCCGTCGCAATTTAAGTACGTACTAATAGAAGCACGAACGCACGCACGCACGTACGCACATACATACTGACACCATCGAAAAATTATCGATACACAATACATACATACATACAGACGCCATCGAAAAATTATCAGGGTGGCTTCCTGTGAACTCAAAACATCAAGATTTGATGAAAACTCAATTTTCAAAAAATGGGGTAAAAACAATAACTTCCAGAATTTTAAAAATTTTCAATTTTCTTGAGGGAAATTAATAAAACACAATTATACTACCGATCACAATAGCTCGCAGCTTATCGCTTCGAAATATTCGCTTATATCGCCAATTCAATACTCACTCGGTCGCGGTCCTAACCGGCCTTATATAGGGCCTCTTCTACTGAAATATCTAGAATGTTCGAGTACATAACGATCCCGACTGACCAGATGTAGAAAATTGTAGTGTGGAGTTTTCTAGAAAGATCTTGACTCCTAGTTCTGCTACTCGATACTAGATGGCGCAAGTGGTAACTCGCCATGTACCAGGCATTAATTATAGCGCTCAACTCTGCTCCCTCCTAAGACATGCTCGTCTTGAGTATTATCGGTTACGTAATTACGAAATATTTGACACCAGTCCTCGACATTGTTACGACAGTGGACCCAGTAAAACTGTTCTGGGATTTTCAGCAGAATTCGTTTAACTCCCAGATCCTCCTGAACAACCATTATGGTACAGCTGTAGAATATCCGGCACTCTAGCTTTGGGGACAACCATTTGCAAATGACAGCGGTCACCCCGACCATTTTACCATTTACGACACAGGAATCCATCCTGAATCAGCAAGTTGTCCCATTGGGCCCAATACCTTTTAGAACTCATCTCAGAGGCGTCGCCCCACTTGGGCTATGAATTACTTTAGAAACCTTTTTCAGGAAAAATTATGATAGGTGAAAATTTCTGAAACAATTCTTAGTTTTGGTATAACACAGTGCTACCCCACATTTGTCACACATGATATACGTAAATCCAGCGCACTTTGGAAGCTTGCATCTCATTTTTATTAGACCATTGTGGCCAGTGGCCTATCTGGTCTAGGCGTACTGCCATTGGCGGTACGTATTGTGCAGGTCATTTGCGCTTTTTAGCTTCAATATCGGTCTCCAGCGAACGCCGGCCAGATATACCAGACTTTGTAATCATTTTACATAGGGTCACTGCAACCTCCTGACGAAAATCTGCTAATGATAAAATGCTTGATGCTGAAACTTTTTTGTATTTTGAGACTCTTTTATAAAGTAACCATGCATTAGCCATCGTGAAGTATAGATAATGGTAGAACAAGCGCACCTGCCATCGTTTACTACATAGCCGTATTTCGTAGATGCCCATTATGCTGTCGATGAGATCGACCCCACCCATGTGACGATTGTACTCTCCAACTACATAGGGTCGATTTACAGTCGCATACTTTGACTTTTGCTTGTCCCATCTTCGTTCATCAGCTTCTGGTTTTTGTCCAGCTAAAGTTGAAGCAAGGAAGACTATTTTATTATCCTTCCAAGCAACAGTCGACACATCGATTCCGTTGACTACACTACGTATTCTTCTGAATAACCCCGTTCTTTTTTCATAATTTCCTTTTCTGCTTACAATTTACAATCTGGTATTCTATTTCTTCTTACTGTACCGAGACTGTTTCTTCTTTAGCCAGATACTCCAACAAACGAAAAGAGGTAAAATAATTATCAAAATATAGCTGGAAATTTTGGTGTCTTGGAATTATGCGCGCTAGTCTTGTGACGACGTTGGATGATGCACCCAAATCAGGCTCTTCTTGTAGGACAACATTTTTCTTACCAGTTTTAATTTCAGTTTTATAGGTAAATCCAGAAACGTCACTCAACACGAAGATTTTGTAACCCCATTTGTGTGGTTGGTTGGGATTGTATCTCTTCAATGTATTTCGTGCTTTAGTGGAGGACATTTGCTCGTCAACGCAAAGGTGCTCTTCCAATGTAACTTTGCTGTAGACCTCATTCAAAGAGTCCACCACTAGTCTTATTTTGAAAATTCGGTCATATTCAGGGTTGTTTCTGGGAAGGTCCTTGCTGTTATCATTGAAATATAGAGTCTTGCGCATTTTCTCCAATTTATTCAATGGCATAGTTTCTTGAATTAGTGTTGTACCTAGGATTAGGTTCCAATGATTAGTAACTCTAGGTGACTGGATAAGAGACATTACATATACCATACCTATGAATTTCCTGACATTCATTTCTGTCATATAATGTCTGAGACTGAAATGAAAAAGATGATGACTGAACTATTTTCTACACAAAAAAAAGAACTTCAAAATATATCCGCTACTCAGAAAACTATACAAGAATCGAACCTAAATATCGAGAAATCTATTGCCTTTCTTGTGGCCCAATACGAAGAATTTAAGAAAAAAATACAGTCATTAGAATCACAAGTAAAAGAGGACAAAAAACACATTACTCTGTTAGAAAACACAATTGAAGATCTTCAAAGAGACTCCAGAAAATCTAGCTTAGAGATAAAAAATGTGCCTAGACAAAAAGAGGAAACAAAGGAAAGGCTGTTAAATATGGTCGTATGCCTTGCTAACGAAGTAGGCTGCAATCTAGCCAAGTCTGACATAAAAGATATTTATAGAACTCGTCCCAAAAAAGATAAAAGCATGAATACTCCCATTATTGTTGAAAGTACATCCACCCTCATGAAAACGGAATTATTAAAATTGTGTAAGAATTACAACAACAAAAATAGTAAGATGAAGCTCTGCGCCAAACACCTGGGCCTACGCTCTGCAGGGGATACACCAATTTACATAGCTGAACATTTAACGACAAAGGCTTCCCGCTTATATTTCTTAGCCAGAGACCTTTCAAAGTCAAAGGAGTATAAATATTGCTGGACTGCCTACGGTAAAGTCTATGTCAGAAAACACGATGATTCTCCTATTATTACGATCTTAAATGAGGCTCAAGTACAGAGCCTATTGCAAACGTGACTTTTGCTAGGTATAGTTATGGCTATTGTAACTGTGTGTATTAGTCAGAAATATATAATGCTATACAAAATAACTGTAAGCACTGCATTATTAGTATTAAGCATCGTTGTAAATAGCCAAAATGAATGCAGACTCTCATTTCGCACACTTAATACATTGTCATATTTACAAAAACAATATAAATTTTTTACAGTATTTTTAGCTTTAAGTTACCTCTCTTACAGCAAAACTAAACTCTCAATTTACACACGTAATACACTGTCATATATACAAAGACTATGTACATTTGTTGCAGTAGTTTTAGCTTTAAATTATCTTTTTTACACAAATAAAACTGAACTCTTAATTCACACACGTAATATACAGACATACATAAAAAAACTATATACATTTATCACAGTATTTTTAGCATCAATTTATAATTCATACGGCAATAAATCTGTAAAAGTGTTCTATATTAAAGGGTTTATTATGTACTTAAAATTATTTAACGTGTTACTAAGTTCGTACCGCAAGCATTTTTGTAATTGTTTAGTTTACAAAAAGTTACAATGTACAATATTTTTAGTAAATCGAATGTATAAGCTACAATATCATAAATGTAAAATCACAAATTTTGTAAACACACTTCATTTACATATAAAAATACATATAACAAACATTGCACCACACATATCTCATAGTATTATGTATATTTGTAACATTCGACCTTTGCCGTCTGTCTTTAACAATAATGTCAATGGATAAAAATATTTTCAATAATTTACAAGAATTGGACAATATAGAGATAGCTTCCGCATATCAATGTGATGTAGAAAATTTAAAAAAATATTTAAAATTAACCACAACAGATTTCACTATTGTAACCCAAAATATAAGAAGTATTTATTCCAACTATGACGATTTTCAACTGACTTTAACTTCTCTACAAGTTAATGCCGACATATTAATACTGACAGAATGTAGGATTCAATCTACCAAACCTATTCCACGGCCAGGTAATTATAATGAGTATATTACTCATCATCATGTTAATCAAAATGATGGAGTAGTGGTCTATATTAAAAAAAATATTTCATCTCAAGTCAAGGAAATTCAGTTGACTCATGCATCTTGCATACAAATCCACCTACAAAACTTAGTAATACTGGGCATATATAGGTCACCATCGAATCCCAACGCAGAACAATTCATCAGTTCTCTTAGTGAGCACCTGGACTCGTTAAAAGAGCATTCAAATATTGTAATAACGGGAGATATTAATATAAATATTACACCTAGGCTTACAGAACAAACATACGAAATAACTAATAGGTCGAAATACTTAAATATGCTTTCTACGTATGGGCTTTTACCAGGACATCATATCCCTACAAGAGAGAACAGCTGCTTGGATCATTTCATACTAAAATTAAATCAACAAACTATTTCTGCTGAGATTGCTGTACTGAACACTTCTATCACAGATCATGCTATGATATTACTCAAATTAAGCAATATTAGACAAAAATTAATTAATGTTAAAACTAAACACAACACTGACTGATAAAGCACTTGCCAGTCTAGCTCAAAAAAACCTGTCTAACCTTCTTTTTAGCGATAATCCGGAATATATAATACATCAATTAATTTACAAAATAAAAGAATCAATTGAAGAAAATACAAAAATTGTAAATATTTCTAGTAATAAGCGAAAAATTAAACCATGGATAACAACAGGTATTTTAAAATGTATACGAAATAGGAATAGTATGCAAAAGAAGCTAAGATTGAACCCTTATAATGAAGTATTAAAAATTACATACAAAAGGTATCGCAACTATGTTACTAAATTAATTAAGAAACTTAAACGGGAATATGAAAGGAAGCTTTTGGAAATATCATCCAAATCAAGTAAAACTCTCTGGAAGCACATAAAGAATATAACCCATACAAAACAATCTAGTGTCAATAGTTTAGACCTGTTAAGTTCGAAATCCTCACCAGTTGATTCGATTGATAAAGTAAATGAGTACTTTGCTAGTGTGGGTAAAAATCTTGCCGAGAAAATAACTACTAACGATCCTAATAATTGTTTATCTTCTTGCCATATTGATGAAGCACATAAAACTGTATTTGTAAAGGCACATTCTTCCTTTGTTTTGATTGAAACCTATCCGAAAGAGATCAACAGTATTATTCCAGGTCTCAAATCAGATTCCGCCCCTGGCTGGGACAATATTTCAACCGGAATTCTCAAGATGGCTAAACATCTACTTGTCCCCATCCTCTGCCATTTTGTTAATATATGCTTTGAAAAGGGTGTCTTTCCGAAGCTGCTGAAGCAATCTATTGTAATACCGATTTACAAAAGTGGAGATAAGAAAGAAGTTGGTAATTATCGGCCAATCTCCTTGCTGCCTGTGTTCTCAAAGATTTTGGAAAAGTTAGTTAACAATAGACTTATACAGTATCTCTCTAAATTTAAAATATTAGCAGACTCTCAATTCGGCTTTAGAAAGGGATGCTCTACGGAAGATGCAGTTGCCGCGTTGAGTTCTCAAATTGTAAATACCTTGGATAGCGGCAGAAAATGTCTTGCTGTCTTCCTGGATCTAAAAAAGGCCTTTGATACTGTATCAATCCCCATTCTTGTTAATAAATTAGAACAGATTGGTATCAGAGGTATACCTCTAAAACTTTTAAAGGATTACCTCTCTAATAGGACACAGATTGTAAGAATAGGTCAATACAGTAGTAGCTATACAAATGTTAATTATGGTGTACCGCAGGGAAGCGTACTCGGCCCTACGTTATTCCTAGTGTATATTAATAATCTGTGTAGTATGAGTGTGAATAGAGGAAGAGTTTTCTCATACGCAGATGACACTGCGATATTATTTTGGGGAGACACTTGGGAAGAAGTGCAATTAATAGCGGAAAAACAATTAGCTAAGGTTGCTCGTTGGCTTGATAATAACTTACTTACTTTGAATGTTAATAAAACTCAATTCATATGTTTTTCTATAACTAGCCGATCACAGCCAAAAGATGATTTTAGACTTAAAATACATAAATGTTACAATCCTTCCAGCGGTAACTGTACGTGTACATCTATTGAAAAAGTTTCATATATAAAGTATCTGGGCGTTATGGTGGACCAACGACTTTCCTGGTACAAACATGTCGAATTAGTGTCTACTAGAATTCGAAAACTCACTTGGATATTTAAAACTTTAAGATATGTTGCTTGCCCAGACCTTTTAAATCAAATTTATGTAGCACTTGCTCAATCTATAATAATATATTGTATACCTATTTGGGGGGGTACTTATAAAAGTAAATTTATTGAAGCTGAGAGAGCTCAAAGATGTTTATTGAAAGTTATACATTTTAAGCCATATAGGTTCCCCACTAGCATTTTGTATTCATCTTGTGGGGTGATTTCGGTGAGGCAGTTGTACATATTACTCACTTTGTTAAAAAAACATAAGTCTTTGTCTTTTAATCCTACTTACGGTAGTAAAAGAAGAAATTATAGTGTAGTTCCTATACGCAGTACGAAAACCAACTTTGCGAAAAATCAATATGAAAAACGATCAGAACACTTATATAATCAAATTAACAAAATATTGCAAATATATCCTTTAAAGACATACGATTGTAAGAAGAAAATAATGCAGTGGCTTAAGACACTTAATTACGATCAAACTGAAGCCTTATTAGAATCTATCCTATAAATGCATTCACTCACTGTCTTTTTCTCATACGTACACACGTACATACCCACACAAACACACACACACACACACACACACACACACACACACACACACACACACATATACACACACACACACACACACACACACCACACACCCACACAAACACACACACACACACACACACACACACACACTGTTTCTCTTATGTTAATTGTACTTAGTTAAGGGAGGGCGAGGGCCTTCTACCACAAGTATCTTTATACTTAAAAGAAGTCCTCAAACTCGTACTAATTTTAAGAAAATGTTGGAAACAATAAACTTTTATATAATGTACTATTGGGATCCTTTTTAACTCGGTAAATGTTTGTCTCTTCTGCAATCTTTTGTATGAGTTCTTGATGAAACATGTACAAAAGAACTGTATGGGAGTATCAAGTTCTAGAAGTTCAGGACCCAAGGTCTTGTTTTCCTTGAACATGAGCTGCTCGGCATTCAACTCAAGATTTTTCTTCTTCCAGCGTATTATCAACTTGGCGGGCTTTTTCTTACCTTGGGATTGTTCGTTGCTCATTTGTTGGTTGTCTTGAACTGAAGAAAACTGAGGAATACTTACGTTTGATGGGGCAATTTCTGCGCTAGTCGATGGGTTTTCGTGCTCATCTTATAAAGTTTCGATTAGAGAATCCATGTCAATGTCCAACGCCACATTGTCATCTTCGAATGTTTCCAGTTCGGGTATAAAATCGGGGTCCGCAAGACTGTCATCGGCATAATCTAGACCATCCTCACTATCCGCACCATCTTTCAGCGCTGCAGCAATGTACTCGTCCGCGAGGGATTGCTTTCGATCCCACCTAGAACATACAAAAACTCCTATAAACACTTTTGCCCTCATACAGAACTACTCATAATAAATTCTTCTTTTCGATCAATGTAGCCTACGAGCAACAAACAAGAATTTAAAAAAATAAACAAAACAAGACAATATTTTCGTAAAGATAACTTTGGATATAAAAATTCAGACACAGACACTTACTGTACAGATTTTTTGTCAAGGGAAGGCGAGAACACCCAATAAAACACTCAACTGTTCAATTAGGTTGATTTATTTCACAAGGAAAAAAACTCACAACAATAAAAATCCAAAATACATGTATGATTTGCTCAGTAGCTAAACCATAGCGCTATCTAATTTGATCCTAACGCCATCTAGGGAAGCGTTAGGTAAACCTTTCACATACGAAATATTAGACATACCGCCCACCAAGGACATATTGAAGAATTTTTTTTATTAAACTTAGGACCACAAACAAGTTCACAGTTATTAACTATCTAATATAATTACTACACATTTTTTATTATTGTGCAGCAACGCTGGTCACTTACTTAATTATAACATTTTTTCAACAATAAACAAAGCTTGTTACAGAGTACAACTTGACTTTGACAATATCATGTTATTCTTAATCTAGAAGCAAAATCTAAACACAGTATCGACTGAAAAATATTGTAGGGTTATAGTAGGATATGTGACACCACTGCTCATTAGTTTTTTTTAAATGGTCGTGTCATATATTTCATTATCTACTCAATGAGTACTTGTTTTAATTTCTCAGTGACAATCTTCTTATAATTACCTCGTCCAATGGCATTAATATCGATATCATTAAAATTCTCATTGTACGAGTGCATCATACGTGATAAAGAGGACCTTCGTCCCGCGTTAGTTCGGCATAAATTAATACAGAAAAGTTTATGAGAATGGGCCACGCGCTGATGTGCTCTGGTAGGTACACTATAATTTATTTTTTCAGTTATATCCATACAGTCGTATCTATTGTGACACAGATCATAAAATAACATTGCCTCGGGAATTGTACGCCTTGATTTAAGAGTGGTAAGATTATATTTTGCCATGAGTTCATTGTACGGTATTTTTTTTCTCGCATATTTATAATGAATATATTTAAGAAATTTCTTCTGCACAATTTCTAGTTTATCAATATATATTTTTATATAGAGGATTCCAAATAGTCACTGCATACTCTAAATGACATCTTATTAAGGATTTATAAAGATGTAAGTAAGTCAATGGATTTTTAAACATATTACCAGATCGGACGACGAAACCATATATCTTATAAGCTTTGTTAATAATATTTTCAATGTGTATACTTAGATGTAGTTTAGTATCTAAAGTTACTCCAAGATCCCTGATTACTACTTCTTGAGATAAGGATAAGAATAAAATTAATTAGGCACCAGCATGAATGATTCAAGTTCAAATCTATTATAGGTACAAGGGCCTGGCCGGTATTATACCAGCCAAGATTCGGCAGATTAAAATCACCAATTATAATAAAACTTGCAGTCGATCCAGATAATTGGTTTTTTAATAAATTAAAAAACTATTATATGTATCAAAATTTTGACTAGGTGGGATATAGACGGCTGAGAGAATATAAAGATAGTTTGCAATGCATAACTCTAGTAATAAAAAATCAACAAGAGGCGGGAGGGTCTCAAAGTCATGCGTCAGCGTTTTAAGACGAGCTACAGCATAAAGCGAACGGCGCACCGCTATCAGTATGCCTCCGCCGTCTTGCCGGCCGGTCGTTGCACGATTTCTGTCCTTTCTAAAAATATGTATGATACCTATCGTCTATAAATTCATTGTCGCTGATATCCGCATGTAACCCAATTTCCGTTAATACAATTATGTCGTATGTATGAGAGATAATATTCGTATAAAGAGTATGCAATTTAGTACGTAATCCTCGACATTTTTGGTAATATACAGTTAACATATTAGAATTGAATTTTTTTTTATTGTATTATAACAAGTAAGTAAAACCATTCGGTGCATTATGCGGATAGAAAATGTTGTGAGATATAAATAAAATATTAAGAACACAGAGCATACTGTGGTATGATAAATGTGATAAGAAAAATTATGTTCAACAGTTTTCTGAATATGATTTTTAAGATTTAATATGGGATATAGCCAAATACTTTTAGGTTAATTGTTATTGCCGTCATACAATGAGATCACCAAAACTTTCATTACGTATATACGATTAGAATTATGAACGTGTGAGATAATATTCATATAAAGAGTATGCAGTTTAGTACGTAATCCTCGACAATTTTGGTAATATACAGTTAACATATTAGAATTTAATTTCGAGTTATTGTATTTATAACAAGGAAGTAAAACCGTTCGGTGCAATATGCGGATAGAAAATGTTGTGAGATATAAATAAAATATTAAGAACACAGAACATATTGTGGCATGACAAAAGTGATAAGAAAAATTATGTTTAACAATTTTCTGAATATTATTTTTATGATTTAATATGCGATATAGCCAAATACTTTTAGGTAAATTACTATTTCCATCATACAATGAGATAACAAAAACTTTTATTATGTATATACGAGTAAAATTATGAACGTGTGGGTTAGACAATGGTTAATGTCCTTCTCTTAACATAAACCGCCCACCATGCAACATGTCTATGGGTATATATGGGTTGCGCAGATACAAAATTTTAATATAACAATAACATAGGTGAAAGTAAATAAATGACAAACAAAATAATTGCGTAATTCTTAGAAATTAAAGGCATCCTATAATTGACAATACATATTATTAAAGAATACTTTACAAACACAAAAATTAAGTTGCTATAGGAAGAATAGACAATTTGCTAATAGGTCTCTTTATGAGGGAATTTTTAGTTTCAACAGTAACGAATCGAGTGATTCCGTCGAGACCAGGATGCTTTAACTCAATCTTTCCCAGTGTACGATATTCTACTGGGTTTGGCGACTTACCGCTACAATCTCCCTGCAACCACGAATCCAGGGGCTGGCTAAAGGAGCTCGGGGCAGTCGTTGCAACGATAGTAGTATCAAAGTTCAGCAGAGTGTATCGTACACGAGTCCATAGGGCACAAGCACAACACTTTCAGGGTGAAAGAGATCTTGACTGATGAGCTTGAGAAACACGAAGTATATTTGTATGCGTGCGCGTCGGTAGTTTCAATTCGACTGTTCACAATTGCCGCCAATAACCGTAACCGTGCCGTAACCCGCAAGATTATGGCTGCATTCAGAATGAAAACAGTTGATCGCCAACCCAAATTTTTTAGAAGTATAGAAAAAATACTATCTTCGAAATTGTGTTGCCTTGTACTTATTATTATATACGAGAAAAAAAAGGAAACAAAAAACATAGTATATAAATAATCTGTTCCAGTACGGAACATGCCGCTCACCTTAAAAGAAGTAATTTCTTTTAAAAAATCACTAACTTATAGTATAAATTGTAAGAGAAAAAAAAGAAAAAAAATAACTTAAGTACTAAGATTAAGGTTGTAAGTATAACGCATTACTCTAACGGAAGTGGGCAAACCTTTACTACAGGCCGTTTAAAAATAGTATTCCCAGCCCTTAGGGTCACTACACGAGTGAGGAGCCAGGATGAACAGCATGTACACGCGCGAGCTTCCATTGTAATGGCGGAAGGTGCTCGTCACATACCACAACAACAGTGCCTTCACGAATGGCGGAGCCGCGATCATGAAGCCACTTACTACTTTGTTGTAAGTGATGGAGATATTCTCTACTCCATCTTTTCCAAAAGTGCTGGACCGACTGTTGTATCCAGCGCCAACGAGTGAGACGGTTAGGATTTTCATCCAACAAGGATACATCAGGTAGAGCTGTTAAGGGTTCTCCTATTAAAAAATGAGACGGTGTTAAGGGGAGGGGATCGGTAGAAGCCGAACTCATGGCGCAAAGGGGACGAGAGTTTAACACGGCTTCGATTTGGCAGAGAAGAGTATGCATCTCGTCGTAAGTTTGAGTACGAGTTCCAACCACACGATGTAGGTGGTGTTTGAAACTTTTAACACTTTTGCATTTATTATAAAAACGAAATATTAGTGCGGTAATCCGAACGAGTTTGCCTAACGACGAAAATCGCATTATAATTTCGGCATTTTGTACCGATAGTACCGTAGACATACCAAAAGATAGTGTTAAGTTACGTTTTTCTTCACAGGTGCTCATAGTTTGATTCTCAACAGGCCAGTAGTCGGGACTTCGTCGGAGCCATGCGGGACCATGGTACCACAAGTCATGCTGTACTAGCGCGATAGGTAGCAAGCCACGTGATGCAGCGTCAGCAGGATTATCGGCTGACGGGACATGGTGCCAGCAACCGGCGGGAACGCGGGATAGAATATCGCTAGTGCGATTTGAAACAAACGTCTTCCATTCGTGCGGTGATGAACGAAGCCAGGCCAGCACGATGGAGGCGTCGGACCATGCGTAAATCTGTTCGCGGCAGACGCGATCTCTGTATAAATTTGCTACCTTATCTAATAGCCTTGAAAGCAATAGAGCTGCCATCAGCTCGAGACGTGGGATGGTAACAGGTACGCTGAGCGGAGCTACCCTAGTTTTCGCCATAATCAGGTTAGAATAAATATTGCCATCCTTGGTTGTAAGTCGAATATAGACACAGCCAGCATATGCGATCTGGGACGCGTCAGCAAATCCATGAATTTCTACCGAATCGATATTATTACTGAAAATGCATCGCGGAAACGATACCTGTAATAGCAGCGGTAACTCGTTTATGAAACGTATCCATGAATTAATGATATCAATGGGCGGTTTATCATCCCAGTCTACCTTTGTCATCCACAATAGCTGAATCAAGTGCTTGGAATACACGGTTACCGGTGATAGCAGCCCGAGAGGGTCGTATATTTTTGCGATCTCAGAAAGAATAGACCTCTTGGTGTATTTATGAGTGGTTACTTGAACTTTAAAATTAAATGTATCAGATCCTGGATTCCATTGGAGGCCGAGGACCTTAACTCTTTTGTCGTTCTCCATTTCAGAAAATGGGACGTTTTCCACCCGCTCACCATGACAAGCTGGTGGCTGTACTGTAGCGAGTATCGCTGATGAGTTGCTGTGCCACTTGCGTAGCTCGAATCCAGCCGTCTTACAAATGCTGATAAGCTCCTGCTGCAGAGTAAGAGTTTTAGACTCCGTATCCTCACCAGAAACAACATCATCGACAAATACGTCATTCAATAATACGGGAGAAACGAGCCTAAAATTCTCGGCCTCATCGTGAGCGAGCTGCTGAATTGTACGCAAAGCGAGATATGGTGAGGAATTTACACCGAATGTGACCGTGCGGAGACGGTAGTCCCGTATAAGTTCTTCTGGCGATTTACGCCATAAGATGCGCTGGAAGTCCCTATCAGTTTCACGAATCAGTATATTTCGATACATTTGTTTAATATCCGCAGTGAGCGCAACGGCATGAACACGAAACTTTAAAAGTACGTCTATTTTTTCAGGGTGAAGCTTGGGACCCGTTAGGAGAACGTCATTAAGTGACAAACCACTCGTCGATCTACAACCCGCATCGAACACTACGCGTGTGCGAGTTGTTTCGCTCGATTCTTTAACTACACAGTGGTGTGGAATATAATAGCTGGCACCTTGCAAAGGCTCACTATCAACGAGCTCCATATGATTCAGGTCCTCATACTCCTGGAGGCACGCGTGATAATCAGTTTTCAGCTGCACGTTGCGTTCCAATCTATACTCTAATTTTCAAAAGCGAGCCAATGCAATTTGCCGTGACTCGCCGAGGCGCGGAGCATTGGGTTTGAACGGCAGGGCGACGACGTACCGTCCTGTCTCGTCCCGCGTATGCTTCTTTCGGAAAAAGGATTCGCATAGTTCCTCATCAGGAGTGTAAGTACGTTTCTCAGAAAATGATTCCAGCTCCCAAAACCTTTGAAGATTGTCGTTGTCAAACGAGCTAAAACATACTCGGAGTGGAGTCGAAACGATTGGATCGAACGTTATTTTACCTAATAATAAATAACCTAACACGCTATTCATCGCTATCGGTGACCCCGGAGGTCTACTAATCATGTTGCCTAATAAAATGTGGGATATTATATCCGCTCCTAGTAACATTTCTACCGGTTGAGGTGTGTGAAAGTCGGGGTCAGCTAGGTTTAAATTTTTTAAATGTGACCACCCTGTAAAGGGCAGAGGTACACTGGGCATCTTTGTAACTAATTTTGGCAAAATTAATGCATCCACGGGTACAATGGGCTGCTGTTTACCTTTTGGAATAATTAAACATGAAACTATACCATTGAATAAAACTAAATTTACGGATTTTATCGCGTTTATTTCACTACTTTTACTTATTTTTAATTCCCGACGTTTCGGTTGCTTTACAGCAACCATGGTCACGGGGGGGACTGAGATGTTTGACGTCCCAATGTCATAGTTTTTGAATATTAATTTTTGGTCCGATTACGCAAAACGAGCTTATAGTATCATGAAGTCTTGCAGTGGTATGCTTAGGTTTGGGTTTACTTTTGTTAATTATAGGATGCCAAGCAGGTGGCAGCACCCATCCATCTTCTCTATTGAAATTTGGATGTTTTTTAATTTCAATAGCCTCGCGTATCATCCTTGGTGGGAATTGGTGTTCTTTTGCGAGAATTTGTGGTTTATCAAATCGAATGTAATGGTGGGGACGATCTTGAACATGTTCGCAGACTGCAGACTTCCCGGAGCGTCGGTCTGCGAACATGTTCAAGATCGTCCCCACCATTACATTCGATTTGATAAACCACAAATTCTCGCAAAAGAACACCGATTCCTACCAAGGATGATACGCGAGGCTATTGAAATTAAAAAACATCCAAATTTCAATAGAGAAGATGGATGGGTGCTGCCACCTGCTTGGGATCCTATAATTAACAAAATTAAACCCAAACCTAAGCATACCACTGCAAGACTTCATGATACTATAAGCTCGTTTTGCGTAAATCGGACCAAAAATTAATATTCAAAAACTGAAGGTAGCCGGACTAACTATGACATTGGGACGTCAAACATCTCAGTCCCCCCCGTGACCATGGTTGCTGTAAAGCACCCGAAACGTCGGGAATTAAAAATAAGTAAAAGTAGTGAAATAAACGCGATAAAATCCGTAAATTTAGTTTTATTCAATGAGTAGTGTTCGCGTAAATTTAAGAAATCATTATGAAACTATACCTTTAGGTTGCAGGATCGGTATCGCCTATGCCAAAAACCGGAATATTTATATGTTTACGCGTTAACCCTAAACGTTGTACGCAGGCCTCTGTGATAAAGGACGCCTGGCTACCCGTGTCTACAATACATCGAAAGGTTGATACCATTGACTCAGCTACGCAAATATCAACTAGCGCCGTGGATAATAGGACTCTATTCGTACGAACTAAAGGTGCATTGGACGCGCAATTATTATGTACCGCACTGATGTTGGCAGGTAAGGTAAGAGGTGACTCAGCCGTGATAACACTTCTTTGCTTTTTCGTAAGCGGGATCTGTATAGCACTCTCAGTTTTTTTTTTTTTTTATAGAAGAAGGGGCAAACGAGCATGCGGCTCACCTGATGTTAGGTGACTACCGCCGCCCATGATCAACCGCAACATCAGGAGAATTGCGGGTGCGTTGCCGGCCCTTTAGAAAGTTGCTAAAGTTAGTTGCTGCAGTAGCCGCCGTTTCGCTAATGACCGATAACGATTGCGTTGAAAAATGAATTAATGTATGATGTCGTTTATAACACGAGTGGCAAACGAAATTTGATTTACAATTCTGAACGTCGTGTCCAACGTGTAAGCAATTAAAACAGATGTTTTTATTTTGTACGAATGAATATATATCTTGTGGAGAAAGATTTAGAAACTTACTTACTTACTTACTTACTTAATATATGTTGACCGTTGCAATGTAAACAAGTTCTAACCTTATTACCGTTACTTTCAGATCGAGACTGCTCTATAGGTACATTAAGGTTAGTAATCAAAGAGCGTCGAGCTGTAGGCACCGTACCGTCGCTTGCGTTGTTGCTCCGGCCCGAGAATTTTACTGAACTACCCACATTTGCCGATGGTTTCTTAGCGGAATGTACGTTTGAACTCGTAGAAATAGTTATTTCGTCAGCGGAAATTTCCCGTTCGAGGAAAGAAATTAACGCGCATACGTCTGGAATTTCGGATGACTTACTCAATGAACGTTCGAATGTTCTTCTAATTGTGAGCGGAATTTTACGCAACAAAATATTTAATAGTATAAAACTCCATTGAGCTATTGGAAAATTCATAACTTCAAGCGCCTTGATATTCTCTTGATAGATATTTAGTAAATTTCGTACACTATGACTTAACCTATCAGAACAAGGTTCAATATCCAGAATTTTGTCAAGGTGTTTTGATGCAATAATTCTTTTATTATCATAACGCGACACTAAAATATCTAAGGCTACAAGGTAGTTTTCATCGGTGATAGGAATAGATTTAATAAGATTATGTGGCTCGTTTTTAACTGCAAGTAGTAAATATCTAAACTTTTCCGCATGACAGTAAGCGCTGTTGTTATGTACTAGCGAACAAAATAAGTCGTGAAACGATGGCCAATCGGTTGGATCGCCGTTAAATTCTGGCAATGGCAATATAGGTAGGTTTTTTCTATTTGCTTGCACTATGACCTCGGATGCTTGAAATGACCGACTCGTGCGGCGCTGCTGTTCAACCTCCTTTTTTAAATTATTTAAATGAGTAACAATAGTATAATATAAATCGTTAAAATCATTGCGAACTTTAATCTGTTCCTCTTTATTAAATGATTTTATTTTAATGAGCGTTTTCTCAATCTTTGTTTGAACTTTATTGAATTTTCTTTGGTGAGCAGCTAAATCAATAGTTCGCGAACGAAAATGTTGTTCATTTGTCGCTGCGAGCTGAATAATACGATTAAGCTCATCAAGAATTAAATCTCTTTCGAAAATATCTTGTTCACACGGCGATTCGTCGTCCGACATTTTGCGTTACAGAATGGCGGATTAGAATTTTACCACTTAACCTTTCCCTTACTGCGGCCGCCATATAACAAAAAACAGCTTTGTAACGGCGGCCTCTGTCATCACCTCAGCTGGCGGCACTTGTTTTAAATATTTATGTTTCTCACGACCTTTCATTTATGTTTAAAGAGGTTTTAGTTACAGTTATTTAAAGCCGATAAGATTTTCGATAAGTAGAAACAATAACCATAACATTTAAATGTTTATGTTATTATGTACAGCTCTTTGTTTCTAACGGATCTTTATAAAGTGTACTTACTGACAATAAATTTTGTTTTATGAATGAAATATCGTAAGTTTTTATTTTACTTTTATGTCCTTACAATCAATAAAACATATACTTCCTAAATGAATCAAAATTATGCATGTAATAATTATAATAATTCTACTTTTTCACTTGCAAACATTTGCAAAAAAATTCGACAATAGACAGTTTGCGCGCGCTTTGTAACCTCATTTTCAAAACCTTTTTGTGTATATATTATAGTGTCTTCCTTTATTTTTCTTATACAATCATATAGATATAACATTTAGCAATTCCTAGTAAAAGTATTTACTATGGTATTCGAATAAGAAATATACTATTATTATCTTATTAGAAATCTTGATCGTTATGAATTATTCGCGTAGAGGTTTTTTGTTTCTACTTTTTTATCAAAAACATTACGTAGTAAAGATAAATAACATTACTTACAGTTTTTTTGAAAGAAAATCCAACTAAAATCACAATCACAAAACTTCAACGATTACGCAACCCACCGTACCGGCATGCAAAAGCGAATGGCTGTTATATTTGATGATGTCTATATAACCGAGTGAATATAATGCTACAGAATATTCTTTAGTTCGTTCAGAATCGAATGAAATAGTGTTCAATCGAAAATATACTGTATTTTTATATCAATTAATGACGAAAATAGCAGCACGTAATGCGGACATGTATACATGTCCTCGGTACTTAGCGGTCACAAAACTTGGACCTGTCAACATGTCCTCGGTACCTTAGGGGTTAAAAGAAATGAGTATGTTATACTGCAATACTTCTTTTTACAAGACAACACAAACTGGAAGATATTGATTCGGATTGAATGATCAAAAGTGTTTAATCCGGATCGAATGACCAAAATGATTATGTACGATATTCTACTGGGTTTGGCGACTTTTCGCTACAATCTCCCTGCAACCACGAATCCAGGAGCTGGCTAAAGGAGCTCGGGGCAGTCGTTGCAATGATAATAGTATCAAAGTTCAGCAGAGTGTATCGCACACGAGTCCATAGGGCACAAGCACAACACTTTCAGGGTGAAAGAGATCTTGACTGATGAGCTTGAGAAACACGAAGTATATTTGTATGCGTGCGCGTCGGTAGTTTCAATTCGACTGTCCACAATTGCCGCCAATCGATATGGCGCTTGTGTCGCACAGAGAGCCGTAACCCGCAAGATTATGGCTGCAATTATGATCGCCAACCCAATGAATTTAATAGAAGTATAGAAAAAATACTATCTTCGAAATTGTGTTGCCTTGTACTTATTATTATATACGAGAAAAAAAAGGAAACAAAAAACATAGTATATAAATAATCTGTTCCAGTACGGAACACCCAGCAACCACTTATCAGGACGTAAATCATCTTCTTTTATCCAAACCATGCTACCTATCGCTGGTTCGTGATTTTTGGTGAGCCCACTTACGTCGGTGTAAAAATTGATTTAAGTAATCTTGTGATCACCGCTGCCAATAGTCCTGCACCTTTCTTTGGGTAAGTTGCCATCGTCTGAGAGTAGAAATATTAGCCCTTTCGAAATTTGAATCAGGTACAAGCACGAGGGGTTCATCAACCAGAAAATGACCAGGAGTTAACACCGTTAACTCATTTTCATCCACACAGGAAAGCGGTCTCGAGTTGAGTCACGCCTCAATTTGTGCCAACACCGTCGATAATTCCTCGAACGTTAATGTAGAGTTCCCTATAACCCTTCTGAGATGGTATTTGGTAAACTTTATTCCTGCCTCCCATAGTCCGCCGAAGTTTGGAGCATCAGGAGGAATAAAGTTCCACTTTGTACCATTATTTGCCAAGCACTCAACCAATTCGGAAATGAATTTAGATTTTTCTTCATTAAATAATTCCTGTAACTCTCAAGCAACCAAATTAGTGCCATTGTCACTGTGTAGTTCCGCACAATTTCCACGCCTCGCCAAGAATCTCGTAAAGGCGGCCAAGAAACCTTTGGTTGTCATATCACTGACTGATCGATATGAATCGCTCGCGTAGACAGATAGACGAAGAGCACGATGTACCCCTTACAAGACTTATTTCCACGTCCTTTAGACACTCTGACGTTTATCGGGCCAGCGTTATCGACGCCACTGTACAGAAAAACTTTATTTGGTGTAACACGAGAAGATGGTAGCTGTCCCATTAGTTGGTTTCTCGCTTTATTTGTTTATCTTATGCGAGTTACGCATTTTCTAAAACACTCTCTTTTTCTTTTTTCTTAGCACATTTGATTCTTAAGTTCAAGAACCTATAGTCGGCTACTACCCTGATCATCCTTGAAAGCGATGAAAATCTGTCCCAAAACGAAACGTCAAGGGTACCTGAATCGTTTCTCACTTCCTCCAACTTAGTAATCAAATGTTTAGGTTTTTTATATTGTATCTCTGATTGCCTCAAGAACTGGTCCACTAAACCATATCGTAGTATTGAAGAATTCCCCTGGAGCCACGCCGCGAGAGGCACAATCCGCTGGATTGTGGTTGGATGGGACGTATGACCAATAGTGAGTATCCAATGTGTTTTAGATTTCAGCAACGCGATTGGCCACTAAGGTTGTCCAGCGGCTTGGATGACTATTAAGCCATGCGAGAACAACTTCGGAATCCGTCCAAGCGTGCACATCTAATACATTTACTTCCAGAGTTTTCGCAACGTCCACCATCAATTTAGCCACTAGAACGGCTGCACATAGTTTCAACCTAGGAATTGACACCTGTTTGATGGGAGACACTGGTTTTCGAGGTAGCTAACGAAACTTGTATGTTACCCTCTGCATCTACAACTCTGACGTATACCACGTCAGCGTAGGCCAATTTTGAGGCATCCGAAAAATCGTGTAGCTCCGTCTTTAAGAATGACAGAAAGAAAGAAAAAAAGAAAGATTTATTGCAGCACGCCACAAACATCAGTAGGCACTTAAATTTTAACATTTGTGGACACATCAATTATAAACATTATAATAAACAAAAACAAAAATAGGAAACAAAACAACAATTTGACGGATAAAACAATTTAATAGTATGTACTTATAGATTATAATTTAAAAAAATAGAAAGACAAAAAATCGTTTCTCATTTTCTACGAGTATGTTGTGGCGTGTCATACAAACGGACCTCACTCAGCTTATGCTGTCGCCGGAGCAACAGTGCTGGTTTTCAGTGGGCCCGAACGGATAGAAACGTACGGACGTCTGCGCGTGACACATAATAATATTTTAAAACCAATCTGTCTAACTATACCGTCGTGACCCCTAACTTCGCCTGGTTTTTTACACATTTTTCTAACATGCTCTCAAATTGTAGAGTATATTAGATCATAGTCATTTAAAAACCGTTTCTGTTTATCTAAGCCCACAGCTGAAGACCATCGACACTTTATTATAGTTAATAAAATCGAATGAAAACACGATGCAAATGTAGTAGGCGAAGTTTAGGCATTGTTTCCTATTTTCGCCTACCTTTATTTCTTAATGTTATAGAATAGATACCTAGGTGTTCGTCGATTGACAAAATATTAATAACATCTAAAACGAAATTGAACTTAATATTCTCAACCGTAGAGTTGATTTTTGAACAAAAATCGATGCAGGCGACGTTTAGCACCACTTTGAAGTTGTGTCCATACATTTCATAGGATTTGTCTAGGGTTGTCAATTTTTGCCGACCCAAAAAAAAGAAGTATGTATAAAAAAAGTCTTTACTAGGAAACATTTGGCGTGAAAAAATATGTTTATTAGGCCGCGACCGTTAGTAATTAGTAGTAGTAGCAATTGTGAAGCAACCTTTTTTTACAAATGTAGGAAATTCAATATTCTGTAATACATTCTCCCAGGAATATAGTTGCTCGTCTTTGATGAGTGGCCATCTCCAAAAACTCTTCCCTTTTTTAATATAGTTTACCATTAGTCCCACAGCATTTTGTGTTTTATCTCCACTGTAAATGGTTTCGGGCAGCTTGAATGGTCATCAACAGGTTTGTATCCTCTCCAGCAACTCTGAGAAATGGGCTCGGGCAGCTTGGCTGGTAACTGGTCATCAACAGGTTCGTTTCCGCCACTACAACACTGACCACTAGGGTCTGGTAGCTTTGACAATATTATTTGGTCATCGATAGGTCCATTGGAGCAGCTTTGATGATCGGACTTATAGAGATTGGCCAGTGGTAAGTCATCTTCAGAATCTTCATTTTCAGAAAATAGAATCAGGTCCTCAGTTTATGAAGCGAGGCTCATGCTTTCGTCACTGCACTCTGTCGAAGACGAAGAATTTATACGGACACAGCGACTTTTCTTTAATTTATTTGTCTTATTAGTTTGAATTATTTTCAAGACACCTGACGGTCCAGCTTGATCAACGCTGGGTGTTACTCTTAGAGTTTTTTTTTGTTGAATATTTTCTGTCAATGCATCTTCAAAGTCAATACTTGTTAGAGACTTGCCGGAAGGAACACTAAGTTTCTTGTTCCGAACTTTCTTCATGGGATTTGGGGCGCGATTTTCTTTCAGGAACTGTAAAAGCGCAGTTTGTAGATAACTTTGTCAGGGTTAAAAGGATGAATACCGGTAATTTTAAAGGCCCTTAAAATATTAGATGTTTTTTCATTAAGTACATACTCGTACATTAACCGTTTTAGCAATTCGGAAAAATGAGATTTATTGATAGTTGTTTCTCGCGGGTTTTTTATTTTATAGTCCAGGAGGATTGCTCTCCATAATTTCTTCAGGGGGCCAAAATAGCAAACATCAAGAGGCAGCGTCAAGTGCGACGAATTGGGCGGTAAAAATACAAACCTTATGGTATTTGCTTCACACATTGCAACAATCCGGTGGTTGATATGTGACGCTAGATTATCTCCTATCAATATTTTCGTTCCGATTTTATGCTTAGCCCAAGGCAAAACAATTGTCTCGAACCAATCTTCAAAGTTCAAAGTTCAAAGTTGTGCTATCGAACCAACCTGATCTTGAGCGATTATACCTAGCTCCTTTGGGTCCATTTATTCTCCAGCTGGTATAGATGTTCGGCACTGTATACCACATACGGTGGTAGGCATTCACCTCCCTCCGTAATTGCAAACATGATAGAAATCGCACAGTTTTTAAAGTTTAAAACTCTTTCTGGGTATTAAACGCCTATGCGGAACAAGCATTTTTGCGCACCGGGATTATCAGTCAAATTAGTTTCGTCATAATTTAAAATGTTTTCCTTGGGTATGCCATCTAAAGATTGTTGCA
This sequence comes from Parnassius smintheus behrii, assembly GCA_036936625.1. NCBI lineage: Eukaryota > Metazoa > Arthropoda > Insecta > Lepidoptera > Papilionidae > Parnassius > Parnassius smintheus. The sequence continues at coordinate 36,727,653 of JAUPFT010000021.1, forward strand.
GATTATCGAAATAGACATCTCTCCAGAGTTTTTCTCAGCCCTGCTACTTTTAATGTTTTGTGTTGCCCGTTGAGTAGGTTCACTTTTGTGGCGTTTTATGAATAAATACGCCCATTTTTTTCCTGGTAGTTTGTTATCAAAAACAGTTGTTCTTCCATTAACTTCTAAATACATCTGCACGACAAGTCTTAAATCCAGCAGAGTGAGAGGACTGCCAAAATCGCCAGCAGCAATAAGCACTTTTATTATATTTTTTTCTTCGTCTATTGAAAGTCGTGTTGGACAACCCGGAGTTCGTTGATGTTTCCCATGCAATTTATCTAAAAGCGTTCGTCGTGGAATGCCAAATGTTTTTTCTGCTTCATAAGACGACATTTTCTTTTAACAATCCAACAGCAACATCTATCTTTTCTTGACTGTGCTTCAATGTATAACTTCTTTTTTTATTTTTTATGGTCACCTTTTACGGTTTCGCCATTACGATGATCTGTAAAATATCAATAGGTACAGAATAAAATAATGTAATAAGTGCCTACTTATAATATTAAATTTTAGTAAACCAAAGTAACATAAAGAAGAGCAAACGTTGAAATTAGTTTATGGGTAAATTGTGTATGATTAATACAATCATCCTCTTTTTGTTATATCTACGACATCTGCCTTCAATAGTTTAAAAGATATGTCACAAATAATGTAAGTTCATTCTTCAGATAATGCGCTCAAATAAAGTGACAACCCTAGAGGTAGGCGAAGATTGGTAACAACATGGCCACCACGGTTCCTAAAGCGCTATTTCTTTCGATTACTCCTTAAGTACACAACTTATCACAAAAGCAATTGCTTTGTCTGAAAGAGGGATAAAAATTTATCAGGATACACTAAAAATTTCAGCCTTACCTGCCGTCAATAATCCACACAAATCAAAGATTCTTTCGTTTTGCACTGTGCGCTGCGTTCCATTCGCCAATAAAATGCGTTGTGTCATCAGTGAAGTGAAGTTAACTATGTTTTAATCGTTAAAATGTTGCTAGGAGTAAAAATTGGTTTATACTTGGTAGATTTTCTTATACGTAGTCATATAAATTTAAGGTGTATTTTAATGTTTCTTAAAATAGGCGAAGTAAAGGGTCACGACCGGTGCTGAAATTATTGATTTCAAACCGAAGGTATGTACGTGTGCTTATTATACATGCCCTTTATTTTTATTTTCAAAAATGTTGTGTTACCAGTGTGTTCTTAACTTTATTAATTAATTAATATGTTACATTATTTCAAAAAGTTATTATTACGTTGTATTCGTTTTCTTATATTAATATATGTATATTTTTAACACTCATTTCTAAAACTTATACATAAATTACCTCAGTTATTAATTGACGACACTAAATTACACTTTTTTTTAGCCTGCGGTTAGTGGACCTATCTGAACAGTATCCAATTTAAGGATACTGTTCGGATAGGATTAAATAATTTTTATTTTTTATATTATCATCACTTCACATTAGTTGCGACCTTGACCACCTGTGCTATGTGCCAGTAACCATTTTGGTGAGTAGTACGCTTCAGCCTATGTTCTTCTGAGTTAATATTAAATAGTTTTTATATTTTTCTTTAAATGTTTTAATTGTTTTTAGGCTACGAAGCGGTGGTGGCAGGTCATTCCAACACTTTGAGGCAACGTACCTAAAGCTCCCATGAAAAGCAGCGGTGCGATGGAATGGCATGGTGAGAGAATAAATCGACGCACGAGTTATTTTTGAATTTATGTCGCGCGACCACACCAATTTTTGGAAGAGATAAGATGGCATATTATATTTAATTATACCAAACAGTAGGGTTGCTAAATGAAAGTGACCAAGATATTTCATTTTTAAAATGTTGCCGTCGTTGATGTACGGCGTAACGTGAGTGCATGGCGGTATCCCGAAGCAAAATCTTGCACAAGCGTTCTGAACTCGCTGAATGAGTTTTTGACTACGTATTGATAGACGAGGACCATAAACTACATTCGTGTAATTAAATTTAGAAAGAATTAATGAGTCACAGAGCCTTATTCGAATATATATAGTATTCAGAAAATTTCTAATTTGATACAGGTCTTTAAGTCTGTAGAAGCAATTTCTATCAGTATTATGTATGTGATTCTCTAAGCGCAAACGATCATCCATAAGCAGACCTAAATTGCGAGTTCCAGTCACACGTTCAATTTGTTCCCCTTTTATGGTGTCATGAAGGCGGCGTTGATTTGCAATGTTTTGAATTTGCTTAGCCGTTCGTAGAATCACATACTCGTACTTTGAATTATTTCCGTTTAGAACAAGAGCATTCGATTTTGACCAATCACCAATGCCTTCTAAATATTCGTTTAATTTGTTTATTGCTGATTGAGTTTTCTCAGGCTTACATGATATGTAAATCTGTATGTCATCAGCGTACATATGGTATCTACAATATTTGTTGTGATCTACCATATCTGCACAGTAAATAGCAAACAAAAGTGGTCCCAAAATTGAGCCTTGAGGTACACCTTGTTTCACAACCTTGAAATCGGAAACTAGCGGCAACCCTCTATGGTTAGAAATTTCTACTCGCTGTGCGCAGTTACGTCGAAACCATAATAGTGGAATTTTGACAAAAGTAATGGTACATTCAAGCAGTCAAATGCTCTAGAAAAGTCTAGTAGAACTAATAATGTGCCTTTTCCAGAGTCTTGGTCTGACAGAATATCATCGATTACTTTAATCAGAGCGGTAGTTATACTATAATGTTGCCTAAAACCCGATTGTAAACTAGGGACAATTGCGTTTGTTTCCAAATACTTACTTTTTAACCTTAATTTTTTTATGTGTGACCATATGGCTTTAGGATCTCTTTTATTATTGTTGATGTAGTAGTCATAGTATGCCTGTTTTTCTTTGCGAAGCGCCTCAGTACAGTATTTTTTTAGTTCCTTATAATAGTTCTTATGTATCTCTGAACCCGATTTGTATGCTAGATTTAGTGCTGTAGAAACTATATCTATTAAGGTTTGACTATGATCAATGAAATGAGTCGGTTCAGTTACACATTGGCTCAGTTTGTAGCACTGTAAGAATACTCTTAGTTTTTTATAATTACTATCCGTGGTGTTCAATACATTTATATTAAAGTCCCACAAGATTGTATAATTGCACCATGCAAGAGTCCCGATAGTTTCAGACAAAGCATCGAAAAATGTGTCTACGTTTAACCATGGTGGTCTATAGGCAGTACCAATCGCGATCTTAGTACTGTTAATAGTTAGAGCAAGCCACATTTGTTCTACGAGCAGAGTCGAAGGATGAGGCAACGTTCGAACAGCTAGACCCTGCCGTATGTAGAAGCCAACTCCGCCACCTCGCGAGCGCACATTGATTGGTCGGTGAATGTGACGTAACCGGTATCCTGGCACCGAGGGCGCGCGCGCTTCCTCACCCTCACGCAACCAAGTTTCATTAATCGCCATTAAATCTACAGCGTGGCGATCTATAGCTACTACTAGTTATTCATGGCCTGTTCCTAATGTACCTACATTTAGAAGCCCTAACTTAAGATTACTTATCATGTTGTATGATATAAAGGGAAATTCACAATTGACATCTTTGACCAACAAATATCACAGTAATACTCACAATAATTTTTGCCACTCTGAGCTTGTTTCATTACTCTATTTATGTTGTTGTAGGTTCGTGATATTATAAGAATGTTAACTGAATTTAGCAAATAATTATAACGGGTAGGAATTAGAGGATATACATATTTTCTTACATTTAAATAACTAATGCCTATAAAGCTTATGAAGGAAGTAACATAAATATACATACGTATAGGTCCTGTAGACATTGTCCTACTACACACACAATAACAATAATAATGAGCGTTAAACTTTATAAAGTCTGAGTAATGTAAAAAGACATTTACTTTGTTTGGCAAACAGTTAAGAACAAATGATGCACTAATAAAATTCAAGACACTATCATCATCATCATCATCATTACAGCCTTTTACAAGTCCACTGCTGAACATAGGCCTCCCCCAAGTAATGCCGCAAAGCACGGTCCTGAGCCACCTGCATCCATCGACTTCCTGCATGTCTTACCAGGTCGTCACTCCATCTAGTGGGGGGTCGCCCTACACTACGCCTACCGGTACGAGGCTGCCACTCGAGAACCTTTCTTCCCCATCGGTTATCGGTTCTTCGAGCTATATGGCCGGCCCATTGCCACTTCAGCTTACTAATCCGTTGGGCTATGTCGGTCACTCTGGTTTTACTGCGGATATCCTCATTTCTGAGTCTATCACGCAGTGAAACTCCAAGCATAGCCCTCTCCATAGCTCGCTGAGCGACCTTGAGCGTCCTCATACGGCCAGCAGTGAAGGACCACGTCTCAGATCCGTAAGTCATCACTGGCAACACGCACTGGTTGTACAATCTAGTTTTTAGAGATTGAGGTATACCTGATGAAAAGATATGTCGTAATTTCCCGAACGCTGCCCAGCCGAGTTGAATCCGTCGATTGACCTCTCGGTTGAAGTTGGACTTACCTAGTCGGACTATTTGTCCCAGGTAAACGTATTCGTCAACAACTTCGAGCATAGTGCTCCCGACAACTACCGGCATAGGTGTGACATGGACATTGAACATGATCTTTGTTTTGTCCATGTTCATCTTAAGACCTATCCGTTGGGAGGCACTATTGAGGTCATTGAGCATAGTGCTTAAATCCTCCAGCGATTCTGCCATAAGGACTATATCGTCGGCAAATCGAAGGTGAGTGATGTACTCGCCATTGATGTCAATACCGTATCCTTTCCAGTCCAATAGCTTGAAAACGTCTTCCAATGCAGCGGTGAAGAGTTTTGGGGATATAACGTCACCCTGTCTTACACCTCTCTGCAGTTGGATAGGTTTCGAGCTCTGGTTCTGTACTCGGATAGCCATCGTAGCCCTACTGTACAAACACTTCAGCACTTCGATATACCGACAGTCAACTTGGCACCGCTGAGGGGACTGTAGCACCGCCCAAATTTTGACGGAATCAAAGGCTTTCTCATAGTCCACATACGCCAGGCAAAGTGGCAGATTGTACTCTTCAGTCTTCTGTACAATCTGCCGCAGGGTATGTATGTGGTCTATGGTACTGAAGCCTTTTCGGAAACCGGCTTGTTCGGGAGGCTGGAAGTCGTCAAGTCTGCTTGCGAGACGATTCGTAATGACTCTCGAAAACAGCACGTAGACGCGGCTCAGAAGGGAAATCGGTCTGTAGTTCTTTAAGAGAGCGTTGTCGCCTTTCTTAAAGAACAAGACCACCGCACTTCTGCTCCACGCCTCTGGAGTAGTGCCACCATGGAGGACGGAATTGAAGAGCTTCTGAAGGACTACAAGTACCGGTGTTCCACCCGCTTTCAGAAGCTCCGCTGTAATTCCATCCTCGCCTGGGGCCCTGCCGTTTTTAAGGTGCTGGAGAGCCATTCTAATCTCGCTTAGACTGACGTCCGGGATATCATCGGAATAGTGTCGGATAAGACTTGCTCTTGGATCGTTACTCACACTTGCGTGTGGCTCCAACGATGATGTGTACAGCTGCCCATAGAACCTCTCAGTCTCACTCAAAATCTCAGGTGTCCCGGAAACGATGTTGCCACACTCAGTCTTCAGCTTTGACAGTTGGCTCTTTCTGGCAGACAGATCTCTAGACACTATAACAAATAATAAATATGGGTTGCAAAATTTTATAACTGTAAATGGAAATACAAATAGCTTATTACGATAACTTGGCCTAACTATATTTTTTTAAATCGGATTTCGTATTATTTTGTTGTATATTGTATTGTATACGAGTACCCACAAAACACTTGATGATAGTAAACAGTTACAAAATTAAATAAAGAAATTAAAAACACTAATTCTTTTTTGTAAGTAAACTGAGAGACAGTTATGGTGATCGAACAAATTCGGACCCAAAAACCTTTGCAATATTCGCGTTGAAGCGAATGTGATTTATTGGAGCTCCTGCTTCCCGACGTGTAAAAATTCGGCCTCCCTTAGTCCAAACATATCGCCATCCCTGCTTGCGGCCTGTCTCGCGTGCCATGCGAAACAACTGCCTAATTGTTTTAGTCAGTCGTTCGTTTATATAGATATTGCAGGGAGCGGACTTAAGGCCTCGGTTGTTAGAGACCGGCGGAAGCGCGTAGCGCGCAGCACGTCATTACGCACGTCGCGCCGCACCAGCCGCACAGCGATGGGCCGCGGACGTGACGTGGAATCCTGGCGGGCGCCCCCCACTCGCATACAATTGACCAGTTCCTTTTCCTCCGAATGAATACCAAGCTTGGTTACAACTGTTAGAACCAAGTGTGTTGGGTTCTCCCCACTCTCCTCTGAAATGCCACTTAATTCGACGTCATTTGCAAGCAACTCCTGGTTCCTATCGTTTAAGTCGGCTTGCAGCTGATTGATGGTCGACTCGAGTTTTAGGATTACACTTTTGAATTCTTGAGAGCCAAATTACTCCTGTGATTCCAGGATAGTTTGGACCGTGTTCTCGAGCTTATCTAAACGAGCATCGCATTTGCTGACAAGGGTTCTTATTTCCCGAAGATCTTCTCCGAATGCCCGAAATTCTTCGCGGGTTTGCCGCATTTTTTCTCGGAAACATCGTAATTCCTCCCCGAGGTTTGAAACCTCACTCGAATTAGCAACAGTCATTGTTGAGAGTTTTACTGGCGTTGTGTCCTTGTTGCAACGTTTTTCTTTCAATTTGTATTCAGGGCAAGCCCAGGATGGCATTAGTGATGCGCCCACTGCGATGCGTACACAAGCACGATGTAGCTGTTTATTGCACTTTGTACAAGTAACATTAGCGCCATCTTGCAGAGACATGTATTTACCGCACGCACTGCACTTAACTGCCATGATCAATAAGTTTTAATATTTGATAAAGCTAAATTATGCGTTTATTAATCAGTACACAATGGAGGCGTTAGACGGAGCTGTATTGATCAGTATTATATGTCGGTATTATATTATTAAATTTTATTCGATGACATTTAAAAATAAAATGTTTTTGTAGAGAAGATGGTTGGGTGCTGCCATCTGCTTGGGTTCCTATAATTAACAAAATCAAACTCAAACCCAAGCATACCACTGCAAGACTTCAAGATACTGTAAGTTCGTTTTGAGTAAATCGGACCAAAAATTAATATTCAAAAACTGAAGGTAGCCGGGCTAACAATGACATTGGGATATCGAACATCTCAGTCCCCCCCCCCTCCGTGACCATGTTTGCTGTAAATCACCCGAAACGTCGGGAATTAAAAAAAAGTAAAATCAGTTAAACTTAGTTAAAACACTATGAGTAAACTTATTGTCCAGTAAACATTAAAAAAAAACACCACAAAATAAGTGTCTCCATTTTCTTTCCGTGGTGTGAGTGCTCCATGCCGGAAGTGCACTTCACACAGCGCTCGGTTCGCAAAGCACTCCTCTCCCTGGACATCCACAAGTCGAGTGGGCCTGACGGAATCCCCCCAATGGTGCTGAGGACGTGTGCTCCAGAGTTGGCACCGGTTTTAACGCGTCTTTTCCGGTACTCCTACACCCTAGGCGTAGTCCCAAAATCATGGAAGACGGCTTTCGTCCACCCGATCCGTAAAAAAGGCGACCGCTCAGACCCGTCCAACTACCGGCCAATCGCCATCACCTCCTTGTTCTCCAAAACAATGGAGTCCATTGTAAACTGCCAGCTCATGAGGTACCTTGAAGATCACCAGCTGATTAGTGACTGCCAATACGGTTTTCGCCGTGGTCGGTCAGCTGGTGATCTTCTGGTCTACCTAACTCACAGATAGGCGGAGGCAGTAGAGTTCAAGGGGGAGGCATTGGCCGTTAGTTTGGACATTGCGAAGGCCTTCGATCGGGTTTGGCACAAAGCGCTTCTTTCGAAGCTCCCTTCCTATGGGCTTCCCGAGAAGTTGTGCGATTGGATCACCAGCTTTCTTGCAGATCGGAGCATCAAGGTCGTTGTAGATGGTGCAAGCTCCGATTGCAAGCCTATTAATGCTGGTGTTCCATAGGGCTGCGTGCTATCGCCAACGCTGTTTCTTCTGCATATCAATGATATGTTGCATACCCGTAACATTCATTGCTATGCAGATGACAGCACTGGTGATGCTCTTTAAACCGGCCGAGCCAATATTTCTCAGGAAAACGTCTCCGAGTGCCGGGACAAACTTGTGTCTGAAGTCGAGTCTTTGCTGAACAGAGTCTCGGATTAGGGACGACTAAATTTAGTCCAGTTTAACCCCCAGAAGACACAAGTTTGCGCGTTAACCGCTAAAAAGAACCCCTTTGTCGTATCCCCTCAGTTTCAAGGCACTCCCCTTGTTGCCTCAGCCAGTATCGGAATCCTCGGCGTCGACATATCGAGTGACGTGCAGTTTCGTGGTCACTTGGAAGGGAAGGCCAAATTGGCCTCTAAAAAGCTTGGCGTACTCAGCAGAGCGGGACAGTATTTCATGCCGGCACACCGCCTGCAACTTTACAAGGCGCAGGTTCGGCCGCACATGGAATACTGTTCCCATCTCTGGGCTGGGGCTCCCCAGTGCTCGAATCGTCAACGACCGAGTGCTTTCCGATCGGCTCGATTCACTGGCGCTGCGAAGAGATGTTGCATGTAGTCACTTAAAATCAGGTGAGCCGCATGCTCGTTTGCCCCCTCTTCTATAAAAAAATATATATTACGCGTGCGCATACCTCGCGTACGGACGTGTGTTATCGATTCGTTTAATTATATATGTGTATCTACTGTATCCTCTCAACTGCGGATGTCCAAGACTTGGACACGAAAATATCTCCGTTGACTGCGGGCGTTCAAGTGCTAGACATTTTTTACCCGCTCTTTTAATGAAGAAACAAAGCATTATGCGCTATTTCTAACTCATTCTACCATATGTCAATGTGTACAAGATAAAAAAGGCTAGCATAAAAACCCCACAGCTTATACACTTTTGTAGTATATTTTATTTAAATCATTCTTAAATGTCGTCCGTTCCTTGAGTCAGATATTTGTGTGATTGACGGGCGCTAACAACGAAGTTGTTTGTAATTATTTTGTATTAATTTATATTTATTGTGTGGTGAATTGTGTTAAAACAATGCCTGAGTAAGTAACTTTCTTATTTGTAATCTCATTTTGTGTTTTATCTTATTAAGTACGCGTAAAATCGTTTTTTAATATGTATGAAGCAAACTGCTATCTTAGAACTAACATGCTGGTTGAGGAAAGTTGACTTGAAATGTACGTAAAATTTTAGTGTTGACTGTCAGTTTTGTGTTAAAATATGTGTAATTGTTCATCGTTCACAGTTTTAGTACATCAAAATGAGGATAAAGTGCAATATTTTCAAAATTTTTATGTAAATACGCAATAGGTGCAATAGTGTCCATTTTTGAGACGTCCGCAGTAGTGAATTCTAGTTCTCTGTTTTGCGGGTGGCAAAAAAAGGAACTAAAGTTTGCCATACTGCATCAAGTTCAAATTCGGTTGAATGGTTAGAATGGTAAAGAATCTAGCGCCCTTGAACAGAGAAATTGAGCTTGGTTGACTCCAAGATAATTCGATGATTTATGAAAAATTGAATGTGGCATTTGGATATGTCATGTATGTTAACACAAGACTTCGGAATTTTTTAAACAATTAATTAAATCAGAAAATTAGAAGGTATTGACATAGTATGCTTTTTAATATTTTTATTTTAATATTTAATATTTGAAATTTTTATTTTTTTAATTTACAGGTTGTGGTTTTTAAGGTCACCTCAGACACATATTTCTTATATTGGTTTTTTAAATGTACATTTTATCTGTATGTACTTAGTAAATCGTGTAACGTTGCGTTATGTTTCAACTTAAAGCAAGATTGCTGCTACCTACAGTACCATTCGTAAATGAATTTTACTGTAGATACAGTAAATCCAACAAGTACCAGGAGCCGTTTAAAGAAATGAGTATGTTATATATTTATTCAATTTTATACTTATGTCCATCCATCCATTTAGTTTTTATTGTTGCCTAGCTATAATTTATTCAGCTAATTATTTCAGACTATCATCGTCGAAATTGTTAAGTTACACAGCCTATTTCCGTCCCACTGCTGGGCCTTCCCTCACTTCTGAAAGGGTTTTAGGGCAAAGAGGTGTCCGCCGCGCTGCCCATATGCGTGTTGACGAACTGCAGTTGCCTTGGAAATATATTTTTTATTTCACAGACAGTCAGACTTCCTCATGATGTTTTCCTTCACCGCCGAGCAAGAGGTAAATCAGCACTTAAAATTGCAATTAATAATTTCATTGATGCCGGCGGGGATCGAACCCGGTGTGCTAGCGTTCTGTGAAATTTAACGCGATAGCTAACAATCTGAGCTACCAGGGCTCTCTCATCGTCGAAATGAATACTTAAGTTAGTTAAGTTACAGCCTTTTTACGCCCCACAGCTAGGCAAAGGTATCCCCTTATTTCTCAGAGGGTTTTAGGGCAAAGAAGTTTTCGTCGCGCTGCCCCAATGCGTGTTGGCGAACTTCACATGTCATTGAAATATTTTTTTTCTTATTTCACAGACTTCTGCTTGATTTCTTTGGGGGTTCTGTGCATTGGATAGTTCTTAATAGATCTAATCTTGTCAGGGTTCGGCTTGATGCCGTCTTTGGTAATAATATGCCCCAAATAGACGGTCTTCAGTTTGAGAAATACGGACTTGTCCATTTGGACTTTGGAATTTGGTTCTCCAAGTCTCGAAAATACCTTTTCGAGGTTGATCATATGCTCTAAGTGATCTGCTATAAGTGAGGTACTAAAAACTACTATGTCGTCGAGGTAGACCAGGCAGATGACGGTTTGGAGATCCTTCAAGACATTGTCCATCACCCGCTGGAAGGTAGATGGTGAATTTTTCAGGCCATGGGCATGCGTAAAAATTCGTAATTCAATTCAATTCAAAATTCAAATTTTCTCATTTTCTACGTTAAATGCTGTTTTGGGTATACCGGCATCTCGGCAGATGTCCTGATCTTGTGTTTAATCTTATTTGTAAAAGTCAAAGCCTTTCCGTCAATATAGAATATATCTGCATATTTTTGACACAGATTCTCTAAGTTAATGCGCTCTTCCATATTAAGATGGTCTGTGCGCAAGCGTGACAGTACTTCGCGTTCGCGTGACGTCATTTGTTCAATGCCCGTGCATTGGACGTTATAAGCCTCTGCATGAACGGCGCGACCCGTAGAAAATATCAAGTCGTGCGAGGTTGGATTTGTTATTTCAAGAAAACCACGATTATTTTTGACGGTGGTTAAGCATTCATTTACTACGCAATTAGAAATAATCTGTTCGTCAATATAAGCGTCTCCGCCTTGCAAATTAATAGGGACCCTAACTAGCCTCGTCGTTTTTGCAGGGATCACGTCTTCATAAAAGTTAATATTCCGTGAATTATACATATGAATTGGAGTAACAGAATTACGAGTGAATAATTTTTTATCCTTAAGGTGGCACAAGTCGCGGGCTTGAACTCCTTGGTGAGCGTGGCCAAAAAGCACGTTGTATCACCTGGCATCGTGCCCGACAGAGATAGTATCAGTGAAGAGCAATTAGAACGCACGACTTGTTCGTACGGCGTTCCGAACCGTTAGAACAAAAACGAAGTTACACGAACACGATGCACACATACATACCACCCTATTCTGTGCCGCTCGACGCTTGCTGAGAAATCAGCAGTACCTACCTACAAACTCGTACTAAATTATTAGGCGCTGCGTTATCGCTTTATACTATACCTCTATGGCCTAGAGATACCTAATATATTATTTTTGAATAGATTACCTAATATATTGCTTATTTTATTATGTTTAGTTTTCCCCGGGTGGTCATGCAGCGATCACTCAAGAGTTCACGACGCCGAAGCATGAACTGGAACAGTCATCGCAGTTTATATCCGTACTAGCTGTTGCCAGCGGCTTCAAACGCGTGAACTCGAAAATTATCCCACAGGAATGAAATACCTGAATAAACGGTATCAAATGTATGTGTTATTCCAGACTAGGTATAACCTATCTCTGAGCTAAATATCATCCAGATCCCTTCAGCTGTTCTGGCGTGATTGAGTAGCATACATCTATCCATCCAAACTTTCGCATTTATAATGTTTAGATAATAATTGTAATTAGTTCTGCCTACCTATAAATTGTTTTCAAAAATACTTACCTGTCTTTTTACTTTTTTTATATACACACAATATCACTAGATGTAAACACATGTTTTTATCAAGACAAGTGACCCGTCAAGACTGTTTCCTTAGTACCGACGTACTCAGGCAGGTAGGTAGGCAGTTTACATTTTAGTGTCCACGACGCAGCGACAGTTTGTCAAATTTTGTAACAGTAGGTATGTACCTATCCACCGAACCGTCCACGCCGCGCAAGTGATTCTCGTCCCACCTGTCCGCGCAGTAACTTTTTTTACTACCGCGCGAGACTGTCGCAACAAAAACGATTACTACTAAAAAACTAATATAGGTACCAACCTAAAATTCAAATAAAAATATTCTCAAAAAGCTCAACGAATTCAGAATTTAATTTTGTTAAAAGAAAATTGGTCAAATAAAAAATAAAGGATGAAAATAAAGCATATGGTAATATAAAAATAAATCGTATTTATTTTTTATTTCGAGTTTTACAAGAAAAGTATAATATTTACTGGAGACAATTATTTTATTATTATAATAGTACATGATATTCCCTTTAAAATGACACCAATATGAATAATATCTTATATCTATATCTACAAAGAAATAAAATTGAAGTGTCTGTTTGTAATGTTAAAATAACAGCTTTTTATTAAATGCATATGAAAGTACTAGTAACAAAAACACAATTTTTAAAATTTTTGTCTGTCTGTCGGTCTGTCTGTCTGTCTGTCTGTTTGTTCCAGCTAATCTCCGAAACAGCTGGATCTATTTTGACGGGACTTTCACTGGCAGATAGCTGATGATATAAGGAATAACTTGAACTACTTTTGTTTTACAAAAAGAATTAGGGTTCCGCGCAAAAAAATTAAAACCCATGAAATCCATATTCCACGCGGGCGAGATCCCGGGGAACAACTAGTACTCAATATAGTCAAATGTATACCTACTTATTTTTATTTATTTATTATTTTAATAAATAAATAAAAATAAGTATTAATAATTTCTAGACACATCTCAACAGATATTTCGTTTATAAATTGCTATCAATACTGAAGCATTCTTCTATATTTAGCATCCATTTAACACAAAAAAACTGATAAGAATACTTTTAAACAACATATAATCAATAAACGATAATCGCGTATAGTGAATTTCGAGGTAAATTATTATATGTAAACGTTTTTGAATCGTCGTAATGATACATATGTCCTAAAGAAAATATCTTCACAATTAATTTGATGTAAAATAACATTAGAAATAACGTATAAAAACAGAAAAATTATCAAATTTTTGATCGAGTTCCTAACCAGTACACAAACAAAAATGGCGAAATGTCATTTTCACATTTTTTTTCTATATAGTTATTTGTTACAGAGTACACAGATAAAATTCACTCTCACAGATGACAAATTTCAACACCACAATCTCTAATTTTTTACTCTGCTATCTTCAGCGCTGTACACGAACGGAACGATGTCGTTGAGAGCCGTAGCAGCTCACTTGGTTAGCGCTCATTATAAGTATCACAGTACGGGAGCAACCCGGGTTCGATCCCTACCGGCACCAATGAAATTGTTGCGTGCTGATTTAGCTATCAGTTGGAAAGTCTGTTTTTCTGGGCCGTTTTGTTTTGTTACACTGACGTCTCGCAAGTCACCTAGGGACCTAGGAGGTTGTCGGCTGCTTATTTTTTATTTTTCTTTAAAATTTTCGTCGGTAAAATAATATATTTATAAAAGTAAAAAAAAAGTAAAGTTACAGCCTATATACGTCCCACTGCTGGGCACAGGCCTCCTCCAATTTCTGAGAGAGTTTAACGCAAGGAAATGTCCGCCTCGCTGCCTTAATGCGTGTTGACGAACTTCACATGTCTTCGAAATATATATTTTTTAATTTCTCAGACATGCAGACCCGAGTTCGATCCCCGCCGGCACCAATGAAATTGTTAATTGCAATTGTGCTGATTTACAACGTGCTCGGCGGTGAAGGAAAACATATTGAGGAAACCTGCACGTCTGAGAATATAATTATAATCGAATGTAAATCAAATTGACATAGGTAAGTATAGATAAAATTAACGGAACATTAATAAAATTTTGAGATCGTTTTTTTTTTCCAAATTTTATTTATATTCCGCTATTTTTGTCTTTGCTTATATCAATTTGATTTACATTCGATCTCTAAATTGTAGTTTGCGAGGGTAACGGGGATCTATCAGCTCCGGCAAAACACATTTCTGATAAAAGTTCTATTTAATTTTAAAATTTTGTCTGCCGTCCAAAACGCATCATCTCTTTCAATAATATCAATTTCTATGCCATTTGGCGTCCAAATAACAAAATAGCAAAATTTTCGTTTTGTTACCATTAGTTGGCTTTGAACCTGGTAATAATAATTGTGTGTTTTTTTTAGTTTAATTCCATTTGAAGTTTCCACAAAAAATGTAATTTTTTTTGCCGTACTTAAAAACGCCTTACTTTTTATAAGTTTAGCGTAAACGTATTACTTTTTGTTTTATTTTAATTTCTAAATCTGCAATTGCGGTTGTCTCGTGTGCCGTTCCATATCGAGTAGCATCGTTTCCCGTAATTGTAGAATATAACATATTTTTTAAAGTCGCAGTACAAGGCGTAGAATCCTTCATTTTACATATTTGGCCGAACAGAGATGCGGTTATTCGCTTTTTGCGCTCCACGATCCACAAATCAGAGTTGGATTGTGCTTTGGTTTTCTTTTCCAATTACTCAATTTCATCATTATTTAATGTTATTGAAAGAAGAAAATCATTTTTCTTTTTTTCAAAAATATCGGGTGGCATATCGGGCTCTTGCACTGTTATATCACCGTAGTGTATATCGGCCGTTTTAAAACGCTTAGCTCTTTTAGTGCCGCGTATTTTATATAATGCCCTCCTTTTTTGTTGCCGTACTAAGTTATTTGTCATTTTGTTTATGTACTTTTCTGTATAGGAGTACGACGTTTCAGGGCATATTGCCTTTTGTACTTTACTTAAAAAACTATAATCTTTTGTGTTATAGTGCCCTACTGCGGAAAAACATCTTGCTTCGTACGTCCCCTTTCGCGTGAAATTAACTCGTTTCCCTGCAAGGAACTTAGCGATAATACAATTAAATTGTTCTGCTGCATTATTTGTCTCCTGTAGTAGCAAGCTTTCCGCATTTTGCAGAAGCCACCCAACATTCTCAAAAATATCTCCATATCCCACTAGATTTGAGTTGTGGAACGAGGTTTTCTTCGGTTACTAATCCCTTACAATAATATTATTTAGAAGAATCATGGCATACGAACACGTGGCATGGCCCATTCCGTAAGTCTTCTTGAAGGATTCTAATCTTGTCGGCTGTTGCGAGCTCAAGCTGTTGCGCGTGTGCTACTGCCCCAGTAACTGCGTTATTTAGGCGTCGTATTTTGTCTAAAAGCGCTTTACGCAAAATCACAGGTACAAAGCCTACTTTGCTCTGAGTTTTTTTCCCTAGTTTTCTAAGTTTATTTGAATAATTTCGCAGTAAATGATTACTGGATTCTATTTTTCTGATGTGAACATTAGGACCATACACCATTGCGTCTCGATGAGCATTTATTATACTACTATCTCCATCACCAATTACCTTGGTATACATGAGTCCGTGTATCTCCATGCTTACTTTGAATCCATCTACAATGGCCGATATCTCCATTTCGGTAGATGGACCAGACCAATTTTTAAAACATACATGTGCCGGAATTGAGGATTTTTTATTTCGAGCTATAGCACATACGTTACAATATGAATTTTTGACCCCAATATACAGTATTTTTTTGTACGGTGCCCTATTACACAACCTACATCAGAAAGTGAATTAAAATTTGTACCGTAGCTACGTTTAGCCCATGAGCCATCTGTCACGACGGTAATACATGGTAAACCTTGTGTAACATTATTATTTTCCAAAGCAAATCGCCTTTCTTCTGCACCTGCTTCTAACATAAGCTGTAACGCTATATCTTTTTGGATAATGCCTAACTTTTGATTATTTTTTACATAATAAGTTTCGCTCATATTAGGCATATTTAAGCTAGCACATAGCTCATCAAGCTGGCTCCACCCATTGCCAGTTTGTGAAATACCCTCGATTACATTTAAATTAATAGGTATGTCTTTAGATTCTTTATTAGACTGTTGAGATTCAATCTTTTCTATTTTGTTGCAAAATTTGCACTTGAAAACAAATTGTGGTAAATTAAAAAAGTGACTTTCAATAAGTATTTTTATAATCTACATTGAATAAAAAAGTTTCTGTTTCTATTTCTAACGCAATTCTGTTTTCCCTTATAAATTCTAAGTGCCGAAAATTACATTCAAATGGATCATGCCTAATATTTTTCAATTGTTGAAATAGATAAGCAATATTCACTATTCTATTTCCTTCTAAATTCGCACAATCACTGTTATCACTGTTGTCGGTTTCAAAAAAAAATTGTATTTATCTGAATCGGGTTCTGAGGCACTGGATTTGTTATATTCTTATGTGGTTGATATCGATTCTTCCTGCGTGGCCTAATTATTCTAATTGTGGCGTATCACACAATTAGAATAATTAGGCAAAACTAACAAATGGATTTTACTGTTGTGGCTAATACTTACGAAATCGGCGTGTAACGAGCAAAATCAACGTCTAATTCGATGATATCCCAATCAGTTTGAATTGATATGTCTCCGGGACCAGTCTGATCGCAAGGATCGTTTTCTAAAAGTACATTTTTCCACCGTAAAGCCTTGTCTTGTCGTAAAGTAGTCTCATGCACTTGGGTTTGCACGACGACTTGTTTCAATGACTCACGAGGTGATCTAAAAACAACATGAGTAACAAAAATGTTAGACGTAATAACAAATAGAGAAGTTACAATTTCTGATTTTTTGATTTAGAGCGCATGGCGAAGTGATAGCGGCCGAATCATCCTAGAAATGTAATAACTACAGTAGGTACATATAACTATGAAAGTACTTACGATTGGGGCGTGGTCAGTATATGAGGAATATCGGAACTGATCTGTTCACCAGGGTCATTTATACACTGGGTAAAAATGATCCAGGTACATTTTGACACTGTGCAGACATTGCTTCATGTACTTCCACTGAACAAATATTTTGCTCGAATGAATCTTGTGTTGTTTAAAAAAAACATGGGTTATACAGGGTCAAATTAAGTTGATTTAGCAATACTCCGCAGATAAAAATCAAATGATTTGATTTTTTTTCGGGTCAGCGATCATAACACTTAAAATAGTCCTTACGGTTGGGACGTATCCAGTACAGGAGGTGGTGGAGCCACGTGTCTAAGGCTGCCGAAGTCTAGTTCCCCGGTCGAACCTTAAACCTATTACGCGAGATATTAATCTAAGTGGACTGTATCTACAAAATGCTTCTATGCTTATATAACGACGACTATAGCGCGCGGTACAATGCACTTGCTCTTCCCTAAAATGAACTATTATTTGCCAAATCGATGAAAGGAATCCTGCTTGATTAGGAAAACACAAAATTGGAGCGGGTTAAAACAATTATATCAAGCAGGTAATAATATTGGATATTGACTCACCGGGATGTTTCTTCTATGCGGCCGAGCACTATAACTGCGACTTCTGGAACACTCCGGAGAGAGGCGGTGCGCGACTATATCGCACACGAAGTGAGGCGGGTTTCCTGGAGCTCGACTGCTTCCAGGCTAAAGCGGTTTCTACTAGCGGTATGGTTTCAACGGCGAGCGCGGCGAGAAGAGGCTGCGCGTCGGTCGCGCGTGCCTTATATATCGGTTCCGATGATTACGTGATGTTCTAGAATCATCTTCTTTCCCCTCCCACCCCACCACCCAGATGTGTCGATAGGAGGGTATGAATGATATCGTTTTGGAAAAGGGATAACCGACTTGGCAACCTACCGTCAAATATAAAATAAATACGAATGGTATTCCGCGCAACCATCTCCCCCGCCCTTGAAGGATTTCCTTCAAAATTAACTAAAACAACTAGAGCTAAGATCAACTAACAAAATAACTAACTAACGCTAAGATTACCTAAATTCAACTACAATTTTTAATCTAGAAAGCTAATTTAAATTATGGAAGAGGCAATGGGCACAAACGGACAACAGGACGCAGGTAAGACCCAACCGTGGTCTTAACGCGAGCTATCCTAATTACTCCGTCGGAACCGGGAAAGACCTCTTCGACAATTCCTTACGGCCAGTGGAGAGGCGGCGCATTCTCCTTGGTGAGCACAACTACAGTTCCTACAGCTAAAGGCTCAGTCGCTGTGTTCCATTTTTGCCGAGACTGAAAAGTATGCAAGTATTCCATCCTCCATCGTTTCCAAAACAATTGCACTAACCGGTCTAATAATTTGTGTCGTGCGGAAATGCTAAGTCTGTTCTCATCCATATCCGCGACGGGCAGATACCTTAGAGGCGTTAAATTCAAAAAATGTGCTGGAGTTAGAGCCAGCGGTTCCGAGGGGTCACTAGACAACGTCCGACAAAGTGGGCGGCTATTCATTACGCATTCAATTTGAGCGAGCACCGTACTTAGCTCTTCGAAGGACAAAATTTGATCTATTACTCGGTATAAGTGACTCTTTAGACTCTTAATATTAGTCTCCCAATTGCCTCCAAAATGACTCGCGGCTGGGACGTTCAGAGACCACTCAATGCGGTTCTCGGCTAGAATGTGAGCGAACTCCGAATTATAATACTTGCTAGCTAAGAGCTCATGTAGTTCCGATAGAATACGTTTTGCACCGACGTAGTTCGTACCGTTATCCGA
The DNA here is from genome assembly GCA_036936625.1 of Parnassius smintheus behrii. NCBI lineage: Eukaryota > Metazoa > Arthropoda > Insecta > Lepidoptera > Papilionidae > Parnassius > Parnassius smintheus. The sequence goes on from JAUPFT010000021.1 coordinate 36,746,733, forward strand.
ATATACTTTACTTACAGGGCCTCTGCGGGATAGAAATCTTTTAAATGCACCCATAAAGCCTGCTGTGCTTAGATCACCAACGAGTTCTATATGCACCGCTCGAGTAGTTAGACATACGAAAATGCAGACGTAAGCCTTTGTGGATCTTATACCACGCCCGCGAGTGAGCGTGACCTTAAACGGACCAGCGAAATCAGACCCGGTGTGCGTAAAGGGCTTTACCGATTGTATCACTCTACAAGATCTAAGTTCCGCCATTTCCGGAAATGACGGCTTGGGGCGTGCCCGAAAGCAAGCTATACATCTGTGCACCCGATTGCGTATTAAACTACGTGCAGAAAGAATCCAATAATTCTGACGCAAGATCGACATCAACAAGTCGGGGCCAGCGTGCGAATTCAATTTATGATGGTAATCGACTAATAAGTTCATGATATGGTCTTAGTTAGACAAGCGTCCACCTACCCTTACAATCCCATCCTGTAAAAATGGCTTAAGGCGTTGAAAGGCGCGACTACAAGCTCTATTCGATTGTAATCTTGTAATTTCTTCAGAGAAGTGCGCACGTTGAAGTTCACGTAATACTAGCGACTCGGCATAGTTGTAATCGGACGCTAAGACATACGAACGTCGCGGTAAAAGCTTCGCGAATCGAGAAACGTAAATTACGCTACGCAATAATTTCGACCAAGAGGACAAGCGGTTCGCCAGAGCAATGATTGGAGAAACCTCGCTCGAAACGTTCGCCACTAGAGCGTGTCTCTTCTCTTCCGGCGGTTGTGACACTGACGAAGGTTCGAAATCAGTTATCGGCCATTGCGAGGGATCCAAGTGAACCCAAGAAGGTCCATGGAACCAAAGCGGGTGGTCCATTATTTGCATCGGGGTGAGTCCCCGGGATAGACAATCGGCAGGGTTTTCCGTACCGGACACGTGATAAAAGTTCCGCGTTTCTAACTCGTCTTGGATCTTGGCCACTCGGTTTGCGACAAACGTATCCCAACGGTGGAGTGAAGAATGAACCCAGCATAAGGCGACGGTGGAGTCGGAAAATGCAAATATCCTTTCTATGTGAACTCTATCCCTACATGCGCTGATAACTGCGGTAATAAGCTTGGTGAGTACTAATATTGCGCAAAGCTCTAAGCGCGCCAGAGAGACAACCTTACGGGGGGAGACTCTCGACATAGAACTAATGAGGCTAATCGAATTTCTACCATTATTCTGGACATGGAAATATACAACGCCCCCGTAAGCCTTCTCGCTGGCGTCTGCAAACCCAACGACCATTATGACGCTATTTCTATCGACGTCTATATGACGCGGTATTTTAATTTCTCTTAGTAAAGGTAGTTCCTCTCTAAAACGCTGCCACAATCGAACAATGCTGTCAGGCGGCGAGTCATCCCAATCGCATTCAAATAACCAAAGTTGTTTAATCAAAAGCTTAGCGTATAATACCACCGGAGCTACGAAACCCATGACGTCCCATAATCTAGCGACGCATGACAGTATTGTGCGCTTTGTGCATTTCTCTACGGGCGGATTTACCTTAAGGCTAAACACGTCGGACTCTGGTGACCAACACAGACCGAGCACCTTGTGTGTATCAGAATCGTCGAATTCCTTTATCGCCGAAAGACGGTGTGATAGTGGGATTGTATCTAAAACCGGATGCGAATTACTAGTCCACTTCACAAGATCGAATTGACCGGATTTCATGAGTTTTATAACCTCGGCAGTGGTTAGGGTGGCCTCCTCCACGCTATCGACCGAGTACACAAAATCATCCATATATAATCCGCTCTCAATTGCCCTCTTAGCTTTAGGATAAGAGGGGCCTTCATCGTGAGCGAGCTGTCTCACCGTGCGTAACGCATGAAATGGGCTCGACTTTAAACCAAAACAAACGCGGTTAAATTCAAACACCATTAGAGGTTCCTTTGGGTTGAAACGATATAAAATGCGTTGGAATCTACGGTTGCATTCACGGACCCCTATGCAAAGAAACATTTGGCGAATATCGGCGGATAGTGCTATACTAAACAAACGAAAATTGGCTATTATATTAAATAAACTGCCCTGTAAATTTTGCCCACTATAGAGGATATCGTTAAGCGACAGGTGAGTGCTAGTTTTAGCACTAGCGTCGAGCACTACACGTAACTTAGATGTAAGTTTGTTCTCCCTAATGACCCCGTGGTGTGGTATGAAATACGACGGTGTGTCTTCGTAGTTATCTAATTTCGAAGCCACAAGTGATATGTAACCTTCTCTTATATATTCGTTAATGACGCCGTCGTAAGCTTCCTTTAACTGGGGTGAAGCGAGTATCCTACGCTCCAAGCTGTGGAAACGTTTTTCCGCCATTTCACGCGAATCGCTGAGACATAAAACATCTCCTTTAAAGGATAGCGCTACACTATATCTACCGTCGCGATCACGAACGGTCGTGCGGACGTAAATTTCCTCGCATAACCTGTCATCTGAGCTAGCTATGGGTGGGATGTTCACCTCCTCCATCTCCCAAAATTTGCGGACTAACGACTCGAGCGGTTCGACAGCCATACCACAATAAGAGGTTGCCGAAATACTATCTATGATGGGGGCGGAGCCAATGATAACATAGCCCAATACGGTTTCTAGTGCGTAAGGCGCGGTATGCGAGGAGTTGCCCCTGACCTTATTGTTTAACAAAAGATGAGGGAAAAGCGATGCTCCAATGAGCATGTCTATGTTTCCAGGAACGCGTAAGTGTCGTCTGCTAGAGTCAAATTTTTAAATTCAATCATTGCCGAGGTGTCAACCGAAACGGTTGGCAACCGTTCAGTGACCCTATCTACTACTAGTGCATTTATATCAAAGTTAACATTACGATCTATCCGAGAATAAAATTTTAAATTTATATATCCCTGGGTAGCTTTACTAGTACCTCCGATGCCTTTAACTACAGGACATGAAAGTGACCTATTTATTACAAAGCCTAAGCGCTGACAACATTGTCGCGTTATAAAGCTATTTTGGGCTCCGCTGTCCAGCAGTGCACGGACGCTTTGTTCGTTTCCACGCGAATCCCTAACCAAAATACGCGCCGTACCCAGTAACACGGTTGAAGGAGGTTGTGCGTTGTTCCCATATTTGCCAATGAGCACAGAGCGACATCACCAGGTCGACCGCTAGAATCGTTGACCTTAGTAGGGGTGAATTCCTTGTCCGCTTTACTTGACGCCGCTATGTTGCTATTTTCAAAATGTAATAGCGTTTGATGTTTCCTGGCGCACTTGCTACATACGGAACTCGAATTGCATTTTGCAACTAAATGCTTATCGCTTAAGCAGTTCAAACATAGGTTGTTTGTCTTTACTAATTTATAACGTTCGCTTGGTGAATATTTACGAAAAGTCGCACAATTATATAAATTACCGTGTTTATCTTTACATACGATACAAGTATGCTGAAGTGATGTTGACGTCGCGGTTATGTAAGTTAACGACCCTGCTATTTTAGATGATTGAGTCTGTCTACGGTCGACGCACCTTTTAATCTCCTGTTTAACGTTCGGAGAGCGCTGCATCACCTTTATTTGATCTCGCACGAACGATGCTAATGAATGAAAGGAAGGCATCTCCGAGCTACGATGCTCCATTTCAAACGCACGCACGGTGTCGGTGTCTAATTTCTTTAGTGCAATATGGAGAAACACCACGTCCATAAGGTCATTAAATTTCAAATTCTTAAGTGCAGCCACCGATGCCACAAATTTATCTAGAAACTGCTCTAAGCCGTTGATGTTCGCGGATGATATAGGTTTAAGATCGAATATCTGGTTCAAATATTCGGAAGCCAACATTCTCCTATCTTCATATTTAGTTTTAAGCGTTTCGAATATTAATAATTGTTTGCTGTAGGTGTAAAACCCGAGCAGATCGACTGTGCCCTGCCACTAAGTTTACTAATTAAGTAATATAATTTTTCAGCGTCCGATAACGATGGGTTGTTGTGTATATTGTTTTGAAAACTGCTGAAGAAGAAGGGCCACGTCTTAATATCACCATTGAATACCGGAATATCTATTGGCGGCAACCTAATTGAGTCACGAAGACGTACCTGTATTTCCGGCTTTGCTTCGCTTTGAGATTGTAGGAGTTTTGCCGTTCTTTTCACGCGATGTTGCTCGCTAAACTCAATATTTTTATCAAAATTGTCGGGTAAGCGTACCAAACGGTTGCTATCACACTGTTTCAATTTTAAAGCTTTGAATTTAACCAAATACGAGCGCTATGAAATAAACAATTCTGTTTGCGAGTACCTAATCAAAATTTAAATTTAAACGAACACTATTTACACTATTTACGAACACTAATTATTCAACCAGAAAATGGTTGGATGACCACTAAACACCAGTGCAAATCCTGCCGAAGTGACCAAAATGGTGGAGCCACGTGTCTAAGGCTGCCGAAGTCTAGTTCCCCGGTCGAACCTTAAACCTATTACGCGAGATATTAATCTAAATGGACTGTATCTACAAAATGCTTCTATGCTTATATAACGACGACTATAGCGCGCGGTACAATGCACTCGCTCTTCCCTAAAATGAACTATTATTTGCCAAATCGATGAAAGGAATCCAGCTTGATTAGGAAAACACAAAATTGGAGCGGGTTAAAACAATTATATAAAGCAGGTAATAATATTGGATATTGACTCACCGGGATGTTTCTTCTATGCGGTCGAGCACTATAACTGTGACTTCTGGAACACTCCGGAGAGAGACGGTGCGCGACTATATCTCACACGAAGTGAGGCGGGTTTCCTGGAGCTCGACTGCTTCCAGGCTAAAGCGGTTTCTACTAGCGGTGTGGTTTCAACGGCGAGCGTGGCGGGAAGAGGCTGCGCGTCGGTCGCGCGTGCCTTATATATCCTCGGTTCCGATGATTACGTGATGTTCTAGAATCATCTTCTTTCCCCTCCCACCCTACCACCCTGATGTTTCGATAGGAGGGTATGAATGATATCGTTTTGGAAAAGGGATAACCGACTTGGCAACCTACCGTCAAATATAAAATAAATACGAATGGTTTTCCGCGCAACCAGGAGGAATGTTTTCTTTATTCATGAACCATCCCCTCGATGTTCTTTTCAACTTCTTCTTACGAGGGGCACATAATTTTAGGCGCCCTTTATTTCCAATTCGCCAATCTTTTGTATCTGTTCCATAAAAAGAACAACATTATAAAATAGTTAAAACACTATTTTTAATTATTTTATGAAAGTAATGTATTTATTCATAATTTTGCCGTTATTTATTTATTAATTATGGCTTTATTAATTTATTTTTGTAGGCAGCCTTCTAACGATGTGTAAGGCTTCTAAAAATGTAGATACCTATGTACCTAGTATTTCATAGAAGTAATGAAGTCGGTTAAAAAAGAAAACAATTAAAAGTCACATAAAAAATTTAATAATCTATTATATGTACAGGTAAGCATTATGTTATATGTTATATTACAAAGCTGAAGAGGTTGTTTGTTTGAACGCACCTACCAGATTAATCTTTTTTGTTTTTGTTAGTACCCTATTTAAAAGTTGTTATATTATAAGCTATAAATAACAAAACACTGGGATCATGGGGGCGGAGCAGTAAATAGGTTCCTACGGGAAGGCGAGTGAGGAAATCCTAGTACAAGCATATACCTAGATAGGTACCTAATACGATATAGAACTAGGTAAAGTTACAGCCTAAATACGTCCCACCGCTGGGCTCAGGCATCCCGGCAAGGAAGTGTCCGCCGCGCTGCCCCAATGCGTGTTGGCGAACATCACATGTCTTTGAAAATATTTTTTTTATTCCTCAGACATGCAGATTTCCTTACGATGTTTTCTTTCACCGCCGAGCACGTGGTAAATCAGCACTTACAATTAACAATTTCATTGGTGCCGGCGGGGATCGAACCCGGTTTGCTCGCATACTGTGAAATTTACAGCGAGCGCTAACCATCTGAGCTACCACGGCTCTGAACTAGGTACATACCTATCAATAGGGTATCCCGACCGCCAGAAGCACAGTACAATACAGATATTTTTACCGTGTTATGGTGCGTCTCTACCAAAGTTTTGTTGCCAACACAACAGTTGATAACACGTGTTGCCAACAAATCTTTTTGTAATCACCTAGTGTTGGCAATAAAACTTGAAACAATATCGGGAACCGTGTTTCCATTTTCGGCGCCAACACCAAAGGAATACGCTTGTTGCCAACATTTGTTCCTTCGGTGGAGACGCTTCTTATAACATTTTCGGAAACAAATGTTGGCAACTTTTGTTGATTTGTCAACAGTTGGAAACATAAATGTTGTCAACATTTTTGGTGGAGACGTGGCTTTAGAAGTTCCAGAGTATAAAATCCAACAATCCAATCTAATCTGGTGGAAGGCGCCGTCGTCAACGCCTCTGCTGTCGTTGACGCGTGTCGCTCGTGTGTATGAATACTAAATAAATTAGATTTAACAAATTATATGACTTACCTATTGCTTATTTGTAGTTATCCACACCTGTTTCTTGAACCAACACAATGTCACTGGCACAGTGTTCATTCCACAGAACAATTCACTCAAGCCAACAATTCTAATTTGCAACAAAAATGTACGGAGTCCAAATTTTAGTGCAAAGTCAAACAGAGTAGTATCGAAATCCAAAGTTCAAGCAGGGGTCAATGTCCTCATCATCATCATCATTACAGCCCTTCACAAGTCCACTGCTGAACATAGGCCTCCCCCAAGTAATGCCACAAAGCACGGTCCTGAGCCACCTGAATCCATCGACTTCCTGCATATCTTACCAGGTCGTCACTCCATCTAGTGGGGGGTCGCCCTACACTACGCCTACTGGTACGAGGCTGCCACTCAAGAACCTTTCTTTCCCATCGGTTATCGGTTCTTCGAGCTATATGGCCGGCCCATTGCCACTTCAGCTTACTAATCCGTTGGGCTATGTCGGTCACTCTGGTTTTACGGCGGATATCCCCATTTCTGAGTCTATCACGCAGAGAAACTCCGAGCATAGCCCTCTCCATAGCTCGCTGAGCGACCTTGAGCGTCCTCTTACGGCCAGCAGTGAATGACCACGTCTCAGATCCGTAAGTCATCACTGGCAATACACACTGGTTGTACAATCTAGTTTTTAGAGATTGAGGTATACCTGACGAGAATATATGTCGTAATTTCCCGAACGCTGCCCAGCCGAGTTGAATCCGTCGATTGACCTCTCGGTCGAAGTTGGACTTACCTAGTCGGACTCTTTGTCCCAGGTAAACGTACTCGTCAACAACTTCGAGCTTAGTGCTCCCAACAACTACCGGCATAGGTGTGACATGGACATTGAACATGATCTTTGTTTTGTCCATGTTCATCTTAAGACCTATCCGTTGGGAGGCACTATTGAGGTCATTGAGCATAGTGCTTAAGTCCTCCAGCGATTCTGCCATAAGGACTATATCGTCGGCAAATCGAAGGTGAGTGATGTACTCGCCATTGATGTTAATACCGTATCTTGAATCTTTCCAGTCCAGTAGCTTGAAAACGTCTTCCAATGCAGCGGTGAAGAGTTTCGGGGATATAACGTCACCCTGTCTTACACCTCTCTGCTGGATAGGTTTCGAGCTCTGGTTCTGTACTCGGATAGCCATCGTAGCCCTACTGTACAAACACTTCAGCACTTCGATATACCGACAGTCAACTTGGCACCGCTGAAGGGACTGTAGCACCGCCCAAATTTCGACGGAATCAAAGGCTTTCTCATAGTCCACATACGCCAGGCAAAGTGGCAGATTGTACTTTTCAGTCTTCTGTACAATCTGCCGCAGGGTATGTATATGGTCTATGGTACTGAAGCCTTTTCGGAAACCGGCTTGTTCGGGAGGCTGGAAGTCGTCGAGTCTGCGTGCGAGACGATTCGTAATGACTCTCGAAAACAGCACGTAGACGCGGCTCAGAAGGGAAATCGGTCTGTAGTTCTTTAAGAGAGCGTTGTCGCCTTTCTTAAAGAACAAGACTACCGCACTTCTGCTCCACGCCTCTGGAGTAGTGCCACTATGGAGGACGGAATTGAAGAGCGGAGCTTCTGAAAGTGTTCCACCCGCTTTCAGAAGCTCCGCTGTAATTCCATCCTCGCCTGGGGCCCTGCCGTTTTTAAGGTGCTGGAGAGCCATTCTAATCTCGCTTAGACTGACGTCCGGGATATCATCGGAATAGTGTCGGATAAGACTTGCTCTTGGATCGTTACTCACACTTGCGTGTGGCTCCAACGATGATGTGTACAGCTGCCCATAGAACCTCTCAATCTCACTCAAAATCTCAGGTATCCCGGAAACGATGCTGCCACACTCAGTCTTCAGCTTCGACAGTTGGCTCTTACTGGCAGACAGATCTCTGGCAAAGACTTTGGAGCCCTGGTTCCGCTCGATCGCTTCTTTAATACGAGCAGTATTAAAGTTGCGTAAGTCTCGCCACATGCATTTGGAGATCTGTCTGTTCAGTTGCCTGTATGCTGTCAAATCTGTTGACGATTGCAGCCTCATCTCCCGTCTTTTAGCCATGAGATTAAGAGTGTGATCGGAGAGTTTTTGTGTTCTTCTGCGGCGGGTCTTGCAAAACTTAGCTCCGACCGCATGGACAGTTTCCACGAGCTTGTCATTCATATCGTCCACTGAATTGCAATCTTCTAGGTACTGAAAGCGGTTACGTAACTCGAGCTGAAAGTTTTCGGGATTCTGGATTAGAGCACGAGGGGGACGGAGCGTTGACTTCATTAGACGAGACCTCTCCAACTTAACGTTTAGGTTCAGTGTGCCTCTAACCATTCGGTAATCGCTGCCAGTTTTCACCCTTGCGATCACTGAGACATCACTGAACAGTTGGCGTCTGGTCGTCATAATGAAGTCAATCTCATTTTTTGTCGAACCGTCGGGGCTCGACCAGGTTCACTTCCTGTGGGGCCGCTTCTGGAAGAAAGAGTTCATCATAAAGAGTCCCTCTTTCTCCATAAAGTCGGGCAGCTGCTGGCCCCTTCGGTTCCGTTGCCCTACTCCAAATTTCCCTAACTTCAGCTCACCGTTTTCTCTTGTGCCTAGTTTTGCGTTGAAGTCTCCCATCAACACCGTGTAGTGAGTTTTGGAGGAATGCATGGCTTTGGAAATATCCTCATACATTTCCTCCACCTCCTCATCGGGATGTGCCGAGGTTGGTGCGTAAACCTGTATGACCTTCAGCGAATACCGTTTGGTGATTCTGAGTATCAGGTACGTGACCCTCGTCGACACACTCCCAATCTTTACAACGTTGTTGACGAGAGACTTGTGGACGATAAATCCGATACATCCTTGGGACAGATGGTCGCCCTCCCGGTGATAGAACAAGTTGCCGGATTCGAGAATCACCGTGTCCTCCCCCTCTCTTCGGACCTCGGATAATCCTATAATATTCCAGCGCAACTTGTCTATCTCTTCTTCCAGCTCCAGGATCTTCTCGTCAGTCCTCAGAGTGCGTGCGTTAAATGTTGCCAGGTCGAGTCGTCGTAGGTGGCAACCGAACCTCCACCGCAGATTCTTAGCACACCCTGCCCCGCCGTTACCATGGTTGCCACCGTAGCCAGGAATAGCGGGGCCGCCGGGGACTGGGGCCGTCTATTTGTGTAATTGTTCATGGGGGGTATATTGCCATAGTTGCCACGCTTGGCGAGCGGGTTGGCAACCGCAGTTTTTTTTATCATACAGTTGCTGTTATCAGGAAGATGCTGCTGCCCATCTCCTGCCTGTTTCCCTCTGTCGCCTTTAACGACACCCACGGGAAGATATGGGGTAGTGAATATTCTTAACCGCCACTACACGGTAATATATTCGCTATAATAATATATTCGCTGAAACATGGGGTCAATGTAGCGTAGTAATTTAGAGCGCAGGTATAGCTATAGTCATACGAACGTCACAGGCCGCAGCTGACTGAGTCGAATAAAACTAGAATAAGCGCGCGTCACCGCACATGCATGTGTGTGTAAGTGTCGTCCTCCCGCACCGCACCTGGGGAAACATTATTCAGTGAGATGCACGATAATTCATATAAACACGCACGCGTAAAAAAATACGAAAAAACCTTTGGAAGAAGGGGAATTATGAAAAAACCACTGCATAAATCAATTACAAATAAAATTTATTGAATTCTTCGATAATTGAGCTGTATCGGTACTGACTTTGTTTTGGAAATTTTACACTGCTTTTATTACTAATTTACGCCCAAAGTTGTGTTAAAATTGGCAATAAAAACGAATCTTTGGTAGCTCGTAACTTTCTAATGACTTTTTATTTTACTATTCTGTTTCCGTACATTAGAGTACATGTTTAACTTTGGATGTAAACTGTCAAACAGCGGAGTAAAACCCCTCCGAAATTTCTATGGAAATAATGTCGACTAGTGTCACCTTAAGATCAATTTTGGCTTCCCAATTTTCTAATAAATCTAAACCAATAAGGCCGTCGAAAAAGTCATGAAATTTATAAATGAACAATTGAATATTTTCTGTTTCCCGAAATTCGCTGAAACATGGCAAAGTTATAGAATAGTCGTTACGCGTGGTAGCGTGTACGTTTGTTACCTCGAGGGGGTCAAAGTTTAACGGGATTTCGTGAAAAAATTTACCTACAGTTTCCGGGCAAATAAAAGACTGATTAGCACCCGTATCGATCAAAAATTTTAAAGGTGGATTTGAAATTTGTATGTACGGGAGCTGTCTCTGTGACTGCAAATTCAATTCTATTTTGGCTTTTCGGATTTCCCTTGCTTGGGAAAATCCTGTTCCTGTACTGAGCTCGTACTAGGCATTTCGGGATCAACGTAGGATCCTGATGGGATCTCTTGAGATAAATCGTAATTTGGTAGCTCGTTGATCACGTAATTTATTGGTTCTGGGTCGTAATACTCCGGGTAAGCCCCATAGTAAGAATCATTGGGTTCGTTATATGCGTACTCGGGAAAGTAGTAGCAATGACCATCACCATAGTTCACGAATTCGTTCATGTTCATCTCCCTAGTCTTAAAGTAGTTAGATGGTGGCCGATTTCCGAATTTTCGCCAATCGTGACCAGACATTTGACCACCCGTGTGCCTTTCCTTTGTAACGTAGTGGCTTAAACCACTCATAGGCTTGAGGCCTGACTTATATGAATCGTTTCTTGGTGGGAGTTAGAATCTATTCAGTTGTGGAATATCTGTTTCGTGCGTGTCGATATGTCTACAGGCCTATATGGTACGGGAGCATTGTTAAAATTATTAGGCCGCCATTGTTGTTGAGAGAATTTAAAATTGGGCATAGGCATTGGTTGTACGGGGAATTTATACGCGGCTATGGACAAAGGCATGGGCTGCGATTCTGAAGATACATTATACTTAATTCTTCTTGTACAAATTCAAGTGCCTTTTCTACACTATCAGGACGCATGCATCGTATGCGAGAGCCGAGAGGCTCTTTCAATCCGCAAACAAATGCCTGCATCGTGAGGTTTCTGTAAAGGTCGCGCTTAGCTTTAATAGTCGTATCGACAGTATCGTGTAAGGTGACATAGGTCATGATAGTGCTGAACAAGTTTACACATCGGTCTTTACAATTCTTGAGGCGAACTATTTCCCTGTGTGGTTATCATAAGATCATTATAAAGGGCGGTCTCATCTCTCTGATCGGAGAAATTATTAATTAAAGCTGTTTTAATGCTATTCCAATCTTCAGCTATACCGTTAGAATTAATTATTCGTGCGGCAGGTCCAGTAATCTTATTTAAGATACTATTAACGAGGTAAAGTTTAGCTAATGCATTACTTTCGTTTTGATTTATATATTTTGCTGCGATTTGATCACATAAATTTATAAAGCGGGGCAAAACATGCGAGTTACCGTCGGATTCGGGTACTAAGCGTAAGGCCTTAATAATTACGTCTACGTCAGTCATTATTGCGAATTCTGGATCGCTTAGTGCCTCAGAATTACTCGATAAAGTATTTGAACCTACACTTATATTCCTATTTGTATCTAAATTATGTCTATGGTATATTAATTATTAGCAGGACCTCTAGAGGTGGATTGCCTAGGATGAAAAATCTTGGCGGTAAAAGAAAGAGGTAAATTATATGTAAAAGGAAGCAACAGCAATTAAGAGTTAAAGCGACGGAGGATCGAGTCCACTGCACTGTGAATTGGAGTTGACGCACTTTTTGTACTTATAATTTGTATTACATTCTCTGCATTTTAACACTTTATTCAATAGTAAAATGGGCGGAAGGTGTGAAGCATGCAGAGGAAACATAAATGTTACTCAAAAACGAATAAAATGCACACAATGTTCGCATAACTACCATTCAGAGTGCATAAATTTTAATAATGATACTTCTTCAAGATCTGAATGGAAGTGTCCCGCTTGCACTGCTTCTTGTCGAAAAGGTGGTGATAACAGTAACACTCCGATACGAACTAATAAGTCTCCTTCCAACACCGTTTACGATAAAACTACGTATAGATCATCAAACAAAAGTTCTGACCAGCCTACATGTATCACAGAGACCAGTAGTTGCCAACCATATAATTTGGAATTAATTAATAGCATAGAGTTACTGTTAGACAAAAAACTCAGTGCCATAAAATTCGATATAATTCAAGAGTTGAAATTATCACTTATCACTGAAATAAAAAATGAAATAACTAGTAACCTTAAACAGCTGGAAGAATCGCATAACGGTTTGCTAAATGACTACAACAATCTTAAAAGTAATTTTGAAAAACTTCAACAAAATGTCCAGAATGGCGAGATGAAACTGGCGGAATTATGTGCGCAAATAAAAAAAGAACAACAATGGGGTAGACTTTCGAACTTAGAGATTGTTGGTTTACCAGAAAACTCAAAAGAATCAACTTCTGAATTAATAATCAAAATAGCCAGCCATGCAGGAATAAAGCTTATGGATGATCAAATTGTTTTTGCGCACCGAGTTCAGCCTATGCAGAATGTTGAAGGTCGCCCAAAAAATATTGTAGTCAAATTTCAGAATCGCACTATTAAAGATAATATTATTTCAGGGCTCCGAAAAACCAAAGGGATTACTACTTCCGATATTGGACTGGGTGGTCCAGCCAAAAGGCTTTTTGTTAACGAACACCTGACCCCTGAGAATAAGCAACTCTTGAAACTAGTAAAATTACGACCAATGGCCAAATCATATAAGTTTGTCTGGGTCAGAAACTGCCACATTTTTTTAAGGAAAAACGAGGAGTCTCCCGCTATCACTATAAATTCCGAAAAAGATTTATTAAAAATTGTATGATAAGATTAATTTTGATAGTATTAGCATGCTATGTTTTAATATTAATAGTTACATATTTAACACATAAAACAACACTCACGATTTACACATCCATTATTACATACATCAAAATCTTACATTCACACACATCTTTCAAAATTTACATCAATACTGAATATTTACACCAATATGCCCTACAAAAGAAATGTATAAGCTACCATTTCTTACCTTGTATAAAAATAAAATTCCTGTCTGTTGCAAAATCATCCCTCATGACTCCTCAACCTGTATTATTTCTGTTACATAATATAATTATTATCTACATCACTATCAATTACTATGATAAATATAATTTTTATAAGTTAATTACAACACAATGGTACCTAAATCATGCTAAAAGTGCCGTATAACTCAATGCACATATTCTATCAAAACGTCCGTGGCTTGCGAACTAAAACTAGGCAATTTCGAGACAGTATAATTTGTAATAACTTCAACATAATACTCATTACAGAAACTTGGTTGACTGATGGTATTTACAACGGTGAATTATGTGACAATAGGTACGACATATTTAGGTATGATAGAAATAAAACATCTTCGCATAAAAAGAAGGGTGGGGGGGTCATGATTTGTACGTATACACAATTACAAGCTCAAGAACGGACGGAATGGATGTGTAGAGATCTCGAATGTTTGTGGGTAACAATACCAGGAAAATATTTAATTTGTCAAGACAGACGTAATTTAAACATTGAAGTTGTTTATATACCGCCTGATAATTATCAATCAAAGCGTTTAGATAATTTTACAGAAATGCTCACAAAAATCATAACTCAATGTCCAAATGATCATTTTATAATTGCTGGTGACTTCAACCTAGCGAATATATCTTGGTCCTCTTCAGGTCCCGTAATGCTTAAGCAAAGTCCAGTTGAATAACAAAATGCTACAGTAAAGTTAACTGATCTGTGCAACTTATCAGGGCTAAATCAACATAATATTATTAGCAACAATAGTGGCAACGTACTAGACTTAGTGTTTAGTAACATAAACATAGACGTTACTCGTTCTCAAATATATCTTGTATCTGAGGATAAATACCATACTTCTTTACTGCTCGACGCATCTGATCTGCTAATACCCTGCTTAAAAAATAAACCACGATCAAAATTAAACTTTAACCGAGTTGATTACGATAAAATAAATAAAGCCCTCTCAGAAGTCAACTGGTCTTCCTTGTTAACTGGCAACTCAATTGATGTCGTAGTTCAAAATTTTTATTCCCAGCTACACCTAATAATTGATAAATTTGTACCTACTTGTTTATCCCGTTCATCTAATTACCCTGTTTGGTATTCTAAATCACTAAGGCATATTATTCGAGAAAAGCTCTTAAAACATAAACATTGGAAAAAATATAAAAATCCCCGTGATTATGACGAATTTTGCATACTACGTACTAGACAAAAGAAATTACAGAAACAGTGCCACGAGCGTTACTTAGATAAAATGCAAAGCCTTCTAAAAAAAGATCCTAAAATATTATGGTCTTATTTAAAATCTATACGTAATAGCAACTCTACATTCCCTAATACATTAAAATTAGGAAATGAATCATACACAAACGAAACGAACGTGTGTGCGGGATTTAATAAATTCTTTGAAAGTGTTTTTCAAAAACCTTCTTCTTCTTACTATTATTCCCATATTCCAAACGTAGAATCAAATGATATATTACATAATATATACTTTAGTACTAAAAATGTTTCTCGTATTCTACATACAATAAACTAATACAGGGCCTGGTAGCGATGGCATACCTCCCCTATTTATACATAAATGTGCAAAACACTTGGCCAAGCCTCTCTCAATTATCTTTAATATGTCTGTTAACACCTATGGAACATTTCCTAGTAAGTGGAAAGAAGCTCTAATAATACCTATACATAAGAGTGGACCAAAAAGCAGAATTGAGCACTACCGCCCAATCTCCATATTAAACACATTTGGAAAGATTTTTGAAAAACTTATCTTTATACACATCAGTCCCATAATCTTAAAATCAATACCAACTGAACAACATGGTTTTATAAATAAAAGATCAACTGTAACAAATTTAGCTACTTTAACCAATTATATATATATGAGCATGGACGACAGGCACCAGGTCGATGTAATATATACGGACTTTGAAAAAGCATTTGACCATGTTGATCATGCCATCCTTTTACGTAAACTTTACAGTTTGGGTATTCATGGTGATTTGCACAGATGGGTAACTTCATACATAAGTAACAGAAGGCAAGCAGTGTTACTGGGTAGTGCTCGTAGTGATTTTATTATGGTTACATCTGGTGTCCCACAAGGCTCAATACTCGGACCTTTGTTCTACAACGCCTATTTATTTGATATCGGTGACTGCTTCTATCATTCAAACTATTTAATGTTTGCAGATGACAAAAAAATTTATCTAAAAATAAAAACAATTGATGACTGTGTTCTGATTCAAAACGATTTAAAAAACCTAGAAACTTATTACAGCAAAAATAGAATTACTATCAATAGTGAAAAATGTGTCAAAATAACCTTCAGTCGCAAGAAACAGCTCATAGATTACAATTATTCAATTAACAATAAATCCATAAAGAGTGTATCATCAGTTAGAGATCTTGGTATCAGGCTGGACTCAAAATTAACGTTCAATGAGCATATAGATAGTATTGTTGACAAAGCCTACAAGCAAATTGGATTCATAAAGCGCGTCTGCAACGATTTTAGCAGTATTAATTGCATTAAAGCTCTATACTTTGCATACGTGAGGAGTGTTCTCGAATACGCTAATACAATCTGGTCTCCAAAGTATGCGAAGCATAAGCATCGAATAGAATCAATTCAAAAACTGTTCATTAAGTTTATCTCATCAAAAGATCATAATAGTTTTGCTTCATACGAAGATGCTTGCAAATTTTACTGCTTAGATACCTTGGAACTCAGGAGACTTCAACACGATATGTTTTTGCTACACGGTTTATGGTCTGGTAACATAGATTGTCCAGACCTGTTATCTAAATTATCGATACTAGTACCTAAATACCGAACTAGACATACGCCATTATTGCACGTACCACGAGCAAACACAAATTACGCAAAAAATTCTACTTTATGTCGTATTGTTCAAAACTATAATAAGTTTTACGCTGACTTGGATATTTTCAACCTTTCCAAGAGTCGCATCAAACGTGATGTTATAAACAAAAATAGGGCATAATCACACAAACACACACACACACACACACATACACACACACACACACACACACACACACACACACGCACGCACGCACGCACGCTTAATTATTAGTTGATAAAAATTGTGTAATCTCTATTGGCCTTACTATATGATAATATGTTTTGTAAATACGATAAAAACGCTGTATGATTACCTAAATAAATAAATAAATAAACAGAGAATCGGTATCAGTGTACTTTCATACTCGTAAATTGCATTCTGGTTCCTCTGGGATCGATTTCTTGATTTATCCTCCAGCCAGGCTCCAGGTTCTTTTTCAGGATACTCGAAGACACGCGATCGCTCGCGACGGTAGCGATTGATTTAGGACGCGGGATTTCGATGTGAGAAAACCCTATCAAAACTACCTCAAGACGCCTTGAGTATCCTACCGACTGCGCCAATTATAGTAACCACAGCCAGAGGACCCAAAAAAACCAAATTTATTTAAATGAATTTATTAAAACAAATTTTACAATTAAACTTAAGTCTATGCTAGATACAGAATGCTTAAATTTTATTTTATGAAATAAAATGTTGCATCGCGGTAAACGCGCATTGACGTCAATCGGGGTGCAGTGTCAGCGGTGGTGATCACGTTGCGCCCGGTGGCGGCACGTGTGATCGGTGTAAGCAGGTGCTGTATCGAGGTCATCGCTTATTGCAAATTACTAGGAAGAGCTTGATATAACACAGTTTTTTTTTAAATACCAAAACATTATTAAAGGTAAAATATAAGTATATATGGGTGCAGAACCTTCGAATTTTGGTTAAAAAGGAGGATAACGCAAAAATTGTAAATGTACGATCTGATGCAGACATACAAAAGCTAAATTATGCCTGTAGTGAGGAATAACAATAACACAAATATTTAATATTGCGTGACTACACTACGTGATTTTTTATAACTTAACTAAAATTCAACGATATATTATCCTGTTTCGAAAGTAATATAGAATACAAACAATTTACGTACATATATTAATGGAGTACGTATATGAAGAAAACAAAAGAATTGCGAATATTACATATAAATATTAGATCATTAAGAAAGAACTATAACGAATTGTTAATACTTTTAGGAAGTTGTGAATATAAGATAGATATTATTATATTAAGTGAAATCAATGTTAAACGAGAAGAAATAGCGCTATACCAAATAGGCGGATATGAGATGTTTGTATATACTAGAGAAAAGTGTCGAGGTGGTGGATTGTTAATATACAGTAAAAATGAATTAAATATAGAAAAATGTAATAATGTACCAGCGCGTGCTACAGATATATTACACTGCCTAATAAAAACATCAACAAGATACATTCACATTATAGCATTATATAGACCACCTAATACTAATAAACTATATTTCATAGAAGAATTGAGACTATTACTGGAGTAAATACCAAATAAACAAGACGTAATCATCATTGGGGACACAAATATAAATATAATGGGAAAATGCAGCATCGTGGAAAAGTACAAAAACACGTTGTGTGAACGAGGATTGCAATGCGTTATCAATGAATGTACAAGAGAGGAGGTGTACGCTGGTATTCTAACTGCGACATGCGCGCGCTAACGCACACATGCTCACGTGTAAGTTGTCGGATCATTATATGGTAGGAGTTAATTTAGCGTTCGATGCATACGAAACGAAGTGCGATAATGATAATTATATTAAAGGTTTAAAGGATAAATTAGTTAAAGAACAATTAAAAGACATAAATTGGAATGAATTATTAATATTTAATTGCCCGTTATTAATTTATGATAGGTTACGTATTTTGTTTAAAAATATTTATGAGGAGTCCAGAATAGCTATAAAAATAAGCAGAAATAAACGAGCAACACAGCCGTGGATTAGTCATACATTAAAAATGATGATAGACCGAAGAGATTATTTGTTTAGGAAGTGGAGGGCTAATCCCAAAAATATATATTACAGGCTAGAATACACGAGGCACAGAAATAAAACAAATAAATTAATTAATTTAGCGAAAAACAAATCTAGAAAAAATGAAATTTTAAATTGTAAAGGAGATTGTAGGAAGATCTGGGAAATCGTTAATAATTGGTTGGGAAAGAATAATAATAATTTAGATAGTGTTATTATGAAATATTTAGGAAAGACAGATACGGTGACTAATATATGTTCAAATTTCTCTAAGACATTTACTGAGGAAATTGGGAAAATAAAACATTATTGTAATTATAAATTTTTAGATCGTGCCACTTATGTAAATACAAGTAACGTATCTTTTCGTTATAAAGCAGTATCATCGAACGAAATTGAAAAAATTATAGATAAATTAAACTGTAATAAATCACCGGGTGTAGATGAAATAAGAGTAAAGGATTTAAAGTACGTAAAGAAAGATATCAGCCCGTTGCTTGCAAAATTTGTGACTATGTGCGTGCAAAACGGTGCATATCCAAATTACTTAAAAAAGGCAACTATTCGACCAATATTTAAACATGGTAATCATTTAGAATATTCCAATTATATTTCTGTTTCAATTATAGGCTGATTGCTATATTGTCAGTAATAAATAAAATAGTTAAAAAGTAATAGTTAAGAAAATTAGTATGTTTTTGGAAAAAAATCATATAATATCTACAGCAGAGCATGGGCTTAGGAAATCATACAGTACATCTACCGCACTATCACGATTTACCGATGACGTTAATGGTAAACTAAACAATAAAAAATATGTTGTTGTATTGTTCATCGATTTCAAAAAAGCGTTTGACACATTGGATCACGAAATGCTTCTTGAAGCAATGCAAGAGTGTGGGATTCGAGGCCCAATGAACAAATGGTTCCGAAATTACTTGAAGAATAGAAAATACACAGTATGGTTAATGGAACGACTGGGAAAGAAGCCAACGTAACACTGGGTGTGCCAACCGGCTCCGTATTCGGACCTGTTGGGTACATCATGCACGTGAATAGCATTTATAACGTTGACTGATGTACGCTGACAGGGATGTTAAAATTATTGAGGGGAGGTTGCAGGATGATTTCATCAGTATTCTAAAATGGGCACAGGACAACGGCATTATACTTAACGTATCCAAAACAAAATATATGCTTCTACATTCTTCTTATATGAGAAAACCTAGTGAGGAAATTCACATCATTGGCCATTCGTACGAGTGCTTACATAATAAACTGGAACAATGCGAATGTAAAACCATAGAAGTTGTGAATAGTTACAAGTACTTAGGGCTAACAATAGACTGTAGTTTTAGTTGGAAATTACATATTGACATTGTCTTTGATAGGTTAAGATCCATATTATCTAGGCTTAATAACTTAAAACTTAAAGTAAGCAGGTAAATCATATATATGCTTTACTATGCACTAGCTGATTCAGCCCTGAGTTATGGACTAATTGCATATGGACGTACTTTTCAAACATATACAGATAGAATTCTTAAGTTGCAAATTAGATTAATAAAAATGCTTATTGATGAAAAAAAAAACAAAGAAAAAATATAACATAGACGGAAATTATAATAATTTATTTAAAAATTTTAGAATATTACCTGTGCATGTAAAACTTAAGTACTTAGTTGCAATAGATCAATTTAAATTTCTAAAGTTTAAAACATTTCAAACATTTAAAGAAATATTAAAATTACTTCGCGAAAGAAATACGTCGAGCATAGAGTTAATAATTGTTACGGCAAGGGGACGAGAAAATATCTAGTACCACGTTTTTTCAATGAGATATTTTCTGAAAACGAATGTAGTAATAAAGAAATATTTAAAAAGAAGTTGAAAGCGTGGTTGCCGGATAATTATATGTGTAATAATTAATATTGTCTTAATTTAAGTTATAGTTATAAATTAATTTGATTTTAAATGTGTTTAATGAGTTTAAATATTAATAAGGTTACATAATAAGGTATGTAACAGTAGTAACAGCGCTTAGTTTTAATTAGTTTAAATATTTTAAATTAGTGTAAATTCAATTTTCTATTTTTAAGTTTTTAAGGAGTGCAGTTAAAATCACAGTAGGTACAGTTTATGTGTATTTTAAGTTCTTAAGCATCATAAAATTTACAGTATACAGTACAGTATATAATGTAAGAGGGTGATGTATTCGCCTACAAACTGCCCTGCAGTTTGGCGAATGTTGTATGAAGAACAACCGACAGTGTTTTTGTATAATAAATAAATAAATAAAAAATATTTGGTGGAGCCAATCCCATAAGGAGGAATATCAAGTCGACATCCTCCCCAACTATTACAACTTTTGGATGAACGACAGCCTTTTTTTCGTGGGGAAATCCTCATGGATACCATTCGTTGCGGGGGAAACGAGAAGGTTATGCCGGACTCCTTCCGGCCAAAACCCCACTGTGGTCACCATCAGCGTATACGAGGGGTCCCGGGATCTCCGTTTGGAACGCAACCGGAGTCCCTCCAACGCTTTGCTACACTAAAAGCACGTCCCAGGGGCAATACTTGCTACCCCCAGCACCCTCGCAGTGCTACCACGATATCTCGAGACCACTTCCGAGTCATCGTCCTCCTCAGGGGTTACATAACTAGGCGTTTGAGGTCCCCTCCTCGAGCGCCTGCAACCCCAGAGGCCCCGTTTCTGGTAGGGGAACACCGTTTTCAAGACGAGGGCCATGACTAACGCCTTAGTGACGTCGTCTCCGAGCGGGATCCACCCTCTCCCGATCTCGCTCAGAAGCCTCCTTCTGAATCATAACGGATACACAGAAGGTGGCTACGGCCCTCCAAGACGAGTCCCCGCTCAGCATTGCCGACACGACTGCTGGTAGGGAGAGGTTCCGTCCAATGCGGTTTACCAGAATCGTCCGCTCCCGTTCCCACGCTGGGCATACTGCGAGCGTGTGAGAAGCGGAGTCCTGGTCCCGTCGTCCGCAGTGGAAGCAGTTTGCTATCGCCTCGCGTCCAATCTTACACAAGTAATCACCGGAGCACCCGTGCCCGGTAATTATCTGTGTAAGTCCGTGGGTGAGCCTTCCTACTTGTCGCTGCATTCAGGCTTCGAAGGCCGGCAGGATTGCTCCAATGATGCGTTTGCGTTCATAGCGCTCCTCGAGACGAGTGCGCCATGTCGCCAGGGCGTTTTGCCGTTTCTGCCGTTTAATTGATTTGAGTGCCTCTTCTGGTTCACTACCACCGCGTAGACCCTCGCGTCCATCTCTGCCAGTATATCTAGTGGTGGAAAGCGAGTCAGGATTGTCGCCGCCTCAAAGGATATAGTGCGGTATCCTCGTACGCTCCGTATCGCCATCCTCCGCTGCACGCTGTAGATTTTAGTTCTACAGCGTCGAATGGCCAGCCTTTTTGCCCATACATAATACTAACCGTATAACTCCCGCGTAGAGGCGACGTACTTCCTCCGTAGATCCCCCAGATTATATAGACACCCCCGAAAGTTGGCAGCAGTCTATGCATAGCAACCGCCACCCTTTTAATCCGGGGTACTACAGACCCACCCATGCGATCGCACGAGTTGAGTGGTTCCCTGCCCCGTGTTAATTTATGAAACTATAGAGCCTCGGTCTTATTAGGCGCTATTTCTAAGCCCAACTCGTATATTTTGGCGACAACGACTTCTGCCCCAAGCTCGGCGAGCTCATTGGCCATCTCGAAAGTTATCCCGATGGCGATCACCAATGTGTAGTCGGCATAGCACACGATATTTACGCCATCGGGTACGCGATGTTCCACAATAGTGGACCCAGCACCGAGCCCTGTGAAACCCCACGTTTGATTTCTCTCCGGATCTTCCTACCATCTTGCCCCATGTACAATATGTACCTGTCGCGCAAGTAGTTCCGATAATATACCTTGCAGGTAAGGGGGCACCTGGTGATGTGCCAGTGCCCTCCTGATTGCATCCCAGGGTAGGGAATTAAATGCGTTGATGATTTCAAGGCTAAGCGCCAACACCACGCCACCCTGGGATACTGTTTGTTCCGACAGGTAGCGGATGCGCATAATCGCGTCTACGGTGGAACGCTCCTGTCGGAACCCAAACTAGCATTAGCCAAATCGGGACCGACACGCGACAGATGTTTATTGAGCCGATTGGTAACTATCCTCTCGAACAATTTTCCAGTCTCGTCCAACAGTCACATGGGGTGGTACGCAGAGGAAGAATCAGCGGCCCTGCCCTCCTTCTTCAAGAGGACCAGGCTTGCCTCCTTCCAGGCTGTGGGGAACGTGGCACACCGCAGACAGCTAGTAAATAGCTGCCTGAGCCTGTCTCACAGGGTAACCAGACTCAGCACTAGGGCACGGCTCGGGATTCCGTCAGACCCCGGTACTGTGGTCCAGCCCCTCGTTGGTCACTCCATCTCATCTTGCCACTGCCATGAATATGGTAGGTGACCTGAGGGACTTGATCGGTCCTCTGGGAACGACAGCCTTGTCCAACCCGCACATCACAATAATACTATCAGTATCTCTTGTTGCAACAGTTGTTTAAATTCCTGCTGTTGTGGTTTCCGCGGTGAGATACTGAATCAGCCTTATTTTATTATTTTCATTGCCAAAGAAAAACTGCTGTCAAACAGTGATGATCTTATTTTCGTTACAGTTAATGTCAACGGACGTTTTAGTCTGACTCCGTCGCTTCTGCTCCGCTCGTTTTGTGCTATTGACATTGTAACCATCAAAAACCATCATATCATTTGGTGGACCGTAATGTTTCTGTACGTAGGTAATGTACTGATGTATTGTTGATGAATGTACTGATGCCAAATCGAAGAAACGTTGGAGGACGGTTTCCATTTCATACGGTGTAGTGGGAAATCACCATTTTCTACGCTAGTGGTTTGGTTGTTTTTCGAGAGCTGTGTTGGTCTCTACTACCCAACTCCGATAGAAGGTCCACCAAGTTCTTGTATCCATATTTTCGGTATATGAACTAGCGATGCTGGACAAAATAGGGGATATGAAACATCTAAGGCTATTATAGGCAGAAATAAGTGTATGAGCCATAATTGCCTTTTTTATTTCACAGTTTCTTGTGACCCTTTTGTTCTTTACATGGCAGTCTGTGAAAACTATGAGAGATTGAGGTATCATATCTTCAGCCTCCCCGCAGAAGCTAGTTAAAGGAGGATCACATTAAAAATAAATACATAGATAATGACCAGGGCCTTTTAAAATATTGCAGTCATAAATGTTTATAGATATAGTTAAATTTAATATACTGACGGAAGTTATTAATTCATAATATCTAGTTCTTAAAAAATGACCTTTAAATCTACGAAATATAGCTTATAAATCCAACATGTATGTACTTCTGAAAACTAAAAATTTCTATGGAGCAAGAAAGTCCGCCCATCTTGTACCTACTTTTATTAATGAATTGCCAATAGAAGTACAAGAAACTTACGGTAAATCCAAACTGTTTAAAAGTAAACATAAATCATATTTGTTAAATCAACCATACTTATTGTAGTAGGTACTTCTGTTAGAATAATATGAATGAATATTAATACATCTTTGTTTATATAAGACGACTCTCTAGCGTAAATAAACCCCTAGAGGTTTATATGCTAGTATTGTACTGGATAATGTAACAAAATTATGGATAATTAATTAAAAAAAGGTACTGTTGTCGTAAGCCATGGATTCAATATCTTTCAAGATAATCCCAGCGGCTTTTCATACAATTCTGTCATTTTCTACATGTTCATCAGTACACCTGTTGCAAGATAGCATACGACTATTTGTTTGGTGCGAGTTGCACTGAAATAATTTGTTCCCCATACCTTCATTCTGAATTTGATGGTTTTCACAGTTGGTGGTTCTCCCGTAATTTGTCCCAACAAATTTTCCATAGAATACTGGCAGTTATCGTTTGTGTAATAGTTGATGTCGTTCATTGCTTATATTAATTATATTAATGCTTATATTAATGATTTACAAGGCGCAGGTTCGGCCGCACATGGAATACTGTTCCCATCTCTGGGCTGGGGCTCCCCAGTGCCAGCTCCTTCCACTTGACCGCATCCAGCGCAGAGCGGCTCGAATCGTCGACGACCGAGTGCTTTCCGATCGGCTCGATTCACTGGCGCTGCGAAGAGATGTTGCATCTCTTTGCGTATTTTATCACATATATCACGGGGAGTGCTCTGAGGAATTGTTCGGATTAATCCCAGCCGCCAAATTTCGTGAACGCACTACACGGCAAACGTCCCGATACCATCCACACCATCTGGATGCTTGGCGGTCCACCACTGTACGTTTCACAAGGAGTTTTCTTCCATGTACAACCTCTCTGTGGAATAGTTTACCACCGGCGATTTTTCCGGACCGATACGACCTGGGGACCTTCAAGAAAAGAGCTTACTCCTTTCTAAAGGGCCGGCAACGCACCCGCAATTCCCCTGGTGTTGCGGTTGATCATGGGCGGCGGTAGTCACTTAACATCAGGTGAGCCGCATGCTCGTTTGCCCCTTCTTCTATAAAAAAAATTGCTTTTGAAATCCCTTCATCAATAGGGTGTCCGTCCAGCTTTTCTTTTTGAAGGTAGAGTGACAAGGGTGAGTTTTTTGTAACAATGCACGTGACATATTGCATCTATTGCGTGTAGATCTCCAACAGTGCAGATACATCTTACTACACCGTTACCCCACTCATCGTTTATCTGTTGTCTAGGAAGAAGCACGGAATCGTGAAACGTTGTCGTAGGAACTTTGATAATGATTCGACGCTTAGGGTCTACCCACACGTACCATAACCACAAACACAACCACAACCGCAACCACATCACGTGCACGGGCGCATTTTGTAGTGTAAATGATTTTAAGCATTATTTATAAAACATATTTTATGAGCCGGAGTTGAACAGTGCCTGCATACGACGTAACCACATCGCAACTACTAGCGACAACGCAACCACATTGACATTTTGTCGTATAACCACAACGCAACTACAAAAAGCTGTCACTATTCACATTTTGTCGCTGCGATTTGGTGTGGTTGTGGTACGTGTGGACCCTTAGAATAAGATTTTTTCTCTCCGCCTCGTCATTCTCTTTTGTGCAAAATGACTATGTCCTGAACGCAAAGAAGAAAGCAACTTGCTCTGAAAGAACTTGACTCTCAAAATCTTTTTATTGAGTCACTTCTAACGTATTAACTTCTGCAAGCATTGTGAACGACACCAGTCGTCTTATTTCTTAAACATTTTATCCCAATTATACTCCCGACTCTACACAAGTCCATTTTGACTATATCATCATAAATTAAACACTTCTCAAACTTCACACACTTCATTGTCACGTAGAAAAAAAATCACAAGTCGCGACGGGATGTACTCGTTTTATTACCTCTGGCCGATTTTGGCGAGAAACTGGAGGCGCACGCAAAAACTTCACTTGCGACGCGCGCCTTACTGAGTACACGTTGCCACACTCTCGCTCACACTACACTACCGGTGCGTCGTGATTTTTAGGAGGTGCCCTCGCCGCCCGAACCTTGTGATCGAAGCAGTTTGAGACAAGACGTTGAAACGCGAGAATTGTTCATAATTAACTTTTCTCCTTTTAGAATTTATGTAGATTACTAGAGGAAAAGATTTTTAGGGTTCCGTAGTCAACTAGGAACCCTTATAGTTTCGCCATGTCTGTCTGTCCGTCTGTCCGTCCTCGAATCGTCGCGTCGATCGTCTGTCGTCCCTTAATCTCTGTGACCGTTAGCACTATAAAGCTGAAATTTGGTACCAATATGCGTATCAATTACGCCGACAAAGTGGTAAAATAAAAATTGGAAAAAAATGTTTTATTAGGGTAGCCCCCCTATATGTAAAGTGAGAAGTGATTTTTTTTAAATTTTAACCCTAACGTGTGATATATTGTTGGAAAGGTATTTAAAAATGAATAGGGGTTTACTAAAATCATTTTTTGATAATGTCAATAACTTCGGAAATAATCGCTCCAAAAGTAAAAAACAATGTGTCCCCCCCTCTCTAACTTTCGAACCATAAGTTTAGAAAATATAAAAAAATCTGAAAAGTAGAACTTTATAAGGACTTTCTAGGAAAATCATTTTGAACTTGGATGGAAACAACAGTACCCACTACCGGGAGAAGTTGCAGGAGCGCGGAGCGCTGCTGGAGCGCGAACACAATGGATACCCACCTTTAAACTCATAAGTGGGAACACTTATTGTAACGGACGGAAAACTACGGAACCCTACACTGAGCGTGGCCCGACACGCTCTTGGCCGGTTTTATTTTTTGCTATAACAAATCGTTGACGAGTTATTTAATAAAAACTAAAAAATGGCCTTTCACCCCCCCCCCCCCTTACCCTTTAGCTTCTCTCCCGTCCATCAGTACTTATAGGCTACCGCTACACTCGACGTAAATTCTGACGCCGAACTTCCGCGGGAGTGAATCCGTTACCATACCATACATCTAAACTATCTAATGCCGTAAATACGAGAGAATTATTTAAAAATAGACTAGAGTGACAATATAACTTCATTTAGGTAGGGTGACTGTTGTTATTAGTGATATAGTTTTAATTTACGGTTTCAATTTTATACGAGTACTTACCTATACCTAAGGCAAATTAATAAATTGATTAACTCACCAAGTTCTTGCTGTTTTGTTTCTATTTCACTATCCCAACTGTCGAAAAATAATTTTGCTATCTCTTCCCATGCTCGTTTCTTTGCCGTTCTATCCGATTTTTCTCTAGAGCCCCAAAGACAACCTCAATTTTGCACTTCGATAATAAATCGTTCAGTGTTGAACATAACTGTGTGTGCGCGGTCACCGCGAGTTATCCGTCGAATGTGGCGCGATGTATACAAATACCTGGAATGCGACGTTGCCGATCTTACGCCGATGGAAGACTGGTACGCGGAGGACGGAGCAGACGCGAGAACGAGTGGTTCGCCACGGAGCGACCGATCGTCCGCAAAGGAACGACCGATCTTCCGCGTAGTGTGTCCAGCTAAATGTGCGTCCACACTGAACGCGCGGTGACTAGGGCCTGAGGCGGGTGCGGCGAGCGGGGTCGTGCGGTGGACACAGTGACGCGCGGGCTCTTGTAGCGATTTTTTTTTTATAGAAGAAGGGGCAAACGAGCATGCGGCTCACCTGATGTTAAGTGACTACCGCCGCCCATGATCAACCGCAACACCAGGAGAATTGCGGGTGCGTTGCCGGCTCTTTAGGAAGGAGTAAGCTCTTTTCTTGAAGGTCCCCAGGTCGTATCGGTCCGGAAAAATCGCCGGTGGTAAACTATTCCACAGAGAGGTTGTACGTGGAAGAAAACTCCTTGTGAAACGTACAGTGGTGGACCGCCAAGCATCCAGATGGTGTGGATGGTATCGGGACGTTTGCCGTGTAGTGCGTTCACGAAATTTGGCGGCTGGGATTAATCCGAACAATTCCTCAGAGCACTCCCCGTGATAGATGCGATTAAATACGCAAAGAGATGCAACATCTCTTCGCAGCGCCAGTGAATCGAGCCGATCGGAAAGCACTCGGTCGTCGACGATTCGAGCCGCTCTGCGCTGGATGCGGTCAAGTGGAAGGAGCTGGTACTGGGGAGCCCCAGCCCAGAGATGGGAACAGTATTCCATGTGCGGCCGAACCTGCGCCTTGTAAAGTTGCAGGCGGTGTGCCGGCATGAAATACTGTCCCGCTCTGCTGAGCACGCCAAGCTTTTTAGAGGCCAATTTGGCCTTCCCTTCCAAGTGACCACGAAACTGCACGTCACTCGATATGTCGACGCCGAGGATTCCAATACTGGCTGAGGCAACAAGGGGAGTGCCTTGAAACTGAGGGGATACGACAAAGGGGTTCTTTTTAGCGGTTAACGCGCAAACTTGTGTCTTCTGGGGGTTAAACTGGACTAGATTTAGTCGTCCCCAATCCGAGACTCTGTACAGCAAAGACTCGACTTCAGACACAAGTTTGTCCCGGCACTCGGAGACGTTTTCCCGAGAAATATTGGCTCGGCCGGTGTAAAGAGCATCACCAGTGCTGTCATCTGCATAGCAATGAATGTTACGGGTATGCAACATATCATTGATATGCAGAAGAAACAGCGTTGGCGATAGCACGCAGCCCTGTGGAACACCAGCATTAATAGGCTTGCAATCGGAGCTTGCACCGTCTACAACGACCTTGATGCTCCGATCTGCAAGAAAGCTGGTGATCCAATCGCACAATTTCTCGGGAAGCCCATAGGAAGGGAGCTTCGAAAGAAGCGCTTTGTGCCAAACCCGATCGAAGGCTTTCGCAATGTCCAAACTAACGGCCAATGCCTCCCCCTTGAACTCTACTGCCTCCGCCCATCTGTGAGTGAGGTAGACCAGAAGATCACCAGCTGACCGACCACTAATCAGCTGGTGATCTTCAAGGTACCTCATGAGCTGGCAGTTTACAATGGACTCCATTGTTTTGGAGAACAAGGAGGTGATGGCGATTGGCCGGTAGTTGGACGGGTCTGAGCGGTCGCCTTTTTTAGGGATCGGGTAAACGAAAGCCGTCTTCCATGATTTTGGGACTACGCCTAGGGAGTAGGAGTACCAGAAAAGACGCGTTAAAACCGGAGCCAACTCTGGAGCACACGTCCTCAGCACAATTGGGGGGATACCGTCAGGCCCACTCGACTTGTGGATGTCCAGGGAGAGGAGTGCTTTGCGAACCGAACGCTGTGTGAACTGCACTTCCGGCATGGAGCACTCACACCGCGGGATGGTCGGCGGCGTACTCCCCCCGTCATCGAGAGTCGAATTAGACGCAAAGAAAGAGCTTAGAAGATCGGCTTTCTCCTTTGCAGTATGGGCCAGTGAGTCGTCCTCCCTGTGCAGAGATGGAAGAGATGGCTGACAGAAATTCCCTTGGACAGCCTTGGCGAGAGACCAGAATGCACGGGTTCCAGAAGGAAGGCGAACTAGTTTCTCGCCAATTCTGCCTATGTGCTCTGACTTTGCCTTGGCAATGACTCTTTTGAAGGACCTAGAGGCGGAATTATACTTCTTTTTTAGAGCGCTGGTGTTTACATCCCGGGACGCTGATGCATCAACCCAGGCTTGGTAGCACTCCTGCTTATAGCATGATGCTATTTTACAGGAGCGACCAAACCATGGCTGAGATTTGCCTCCAATGGGCACCACAGAGGAAGGAATAAAAAGTTCCATACCCTGAAGTACCACATCAGCAACAGAATCCGCAACAACGTTGGGATCATCCTGCGAGAAGCAAACCCGCCCCCAAGGGTAGGATGCAAAGAAAGACCGCATCCCATCCCAATCGGCTGACCTATAGTGCCAAACACGGCGGCAGCCTGCAGAATGCAACCGCGATTTCAGCGTGAGTGGCACAACACTCCGGACCAGACAATGATCCGAGGAGCCTAAAGGGGCGTCGACGGAAATCTGATATCCGTCCGGGTGAGAGGTCAGCAGAAGGTCCAACAGGGAAGGTGCATGATCCTCCACATCTGGAATCCGCGTAGGCGAAGTAACCAGTTGTGTCAGACCATATGCCAAGGCAAAATCATGAACAGATCTCCCCGCATGATCGGTTAAACGTGAACCAAGCCATTCGGCGTGATGGGCGTTAAAGTCGCCGAGGATCACGATCTCAGCGGAGGGGATCTGCTGTAGCAACGAATCTGCAGCCATTTCGAAACGCTAGTGGGCGTCTGTGAAAGGTACGCACCGGCTCATGGTCTCAAATATAATTTTTATAAGAGTGAACTACTCGTGTTTAAGCGATTCGACGTATATCAGGGGTCGCGAACTATGGATGAGGATTTTATATTTTTACTAGACAGTCCGATCCTGATATGGGAGGTGTTGAACACTAGAGACGGTATGCATGATATAAATAAAAACAGAGAAATAAGTGGTGAATTTTTTTAATTTGTATCTAGTACTAAGATTATAACCCTACAAAATTCTTTGAGTACACTCGGATGCCCGTATCAACATTTGACTACATCCTAAGTAAAATATCACCTAAACTCACCAAAGGAGATACAAACTTTCGCTAAAGTTCTGAGAAGAAATTGTTCATTACTCTGAGGTAAGAATAAAACAAGATTTTAGTAAGAAATTAGTATTTATGAAGACAGTAATCAAACAAGTGGGTAGATAAGTAAAAAGTTCTAATAATCAAATTAATAATTAAAGTAGTTGCCAGTAGAATTTCCTCCATAATTCTCCTCGTATCTCTGATAAGAAGAAAACCGCACACTTTCAGCCTCGTCTATTATGATTTGAGTAGTTTTATTTCGAATGCGTAACTTTTGTAATTCACGAAGTTGTTTCATTTGAGGTATGAGACTCATAAAGCCGATGTCGAAACGCTAGTGGGCATCTATGAAAGGTACGCACCGGCTCATGGTCTCAAATATAATTTTTATAAGAGTGAACTACTATTCTCTTTATGATGAACTCTTTCTTCCAGAAGCGGCCCCACAGGAAGTGGACCTGGTCGAGCCCCGACGGTTCGACAAAAAATGAGATTGACTTCATTATGACGACCAGACGCCAACTGTTCAGTGATGTCTCAGTGATCGCAAGGGTGAAAACTGGCAGCGATCACCGAATGGTTAGAGGCACACTGAACCTAAACGTTAAGTTGGAGAGGTCTCGTCTAATGAAGTCAACGCTCCGTCCCCCTCGTGCTCTAATCCAGAATCCCGAAACCTTTCAGCTCGAGTTACGTAACCGCTTCCAGTGCCTAGAAGATTGCAATGCAGTGGACGATATGAACGACAAGCTCGTGGAAACTGTCCATGCGGTCGGAGCTAAGTTCTGCAAGACCCGCCGCAGAAGAACACAAAAACTCTCCGATCACACTCTTAATCTCATGGCTGTTAGACGGGAGATGAGGCTGCAATCGTCAACAGATTTGACAGCATACAGGCAACTGAACAGACAGATCTCCAAATGCATGCGGCGAGACTTACGCAACTTTAATACTTCTCGTATTAAAGAAGCGATCGAGCGGAACCAGGGCTCCAAAGTCTTTGCCAGAGATCTGACTGCCAGAAAGAGCCAACTGTCAAAGCTGAAGACTGAGTGTGGCAACATCGTTTCCGGGACACCTGAGATTTTGAGTGAGATTGAGAGGTTCTATGGGCAGCTGTACACATCATCGTTGGAGCCACACGCAAGTGTGAGTAACGATCCAAGAGCAAGTCTTATCCGACACTATTCCGATGATATCCCGGACGTCAGTCTAAGCGAGATTAGAATGGCTCTCCAGCACCTTAAAAACGGCAGGGCCCCAGGCGAGGATGGAATTACAGCGGAGCTTCTGAAAGCGGGTGGAACACCGGTACTTGTAGTCCTTCAGAAGCTCTTCAATTCCGTCCTCCATGCTGGCACTACTCCAGAGGCGTGGAGCAGAAGTGCGGTGGTCTTGTTCTTTAAGAAAGGCGACAACGCTCTCTTAAAGAACTACAGACCGATTTCCCTTCTGAGCCGCGTCTACGTGCTGTTTTCGAGAGTCATTACGAATCGTCTCGCACGCAGACTTGACGACTTCCAGCCTCCCGAACAAGCCGGTTTCCGAAAAGGCTTCAGTACCATAGACCACATACATACCCTGCGGCAGATTGTACAGAAGACTGAAGAGTACAATCTGCCACTTTGCCTGGCGTATGTGGACTATGAGAAAGCCTTTGATTCCGTCGAAATTTGGGCGGTGCTACAGTCCCTTCAGCGGTGCCAAGTTGACTGTCGGTATATCGAAGTGCTGAAGTGTTTGTACAGTAGGGCTACGATGGCTATCCGAGTACAGAACCAGAGCTCGAAACCTATCCAACTGCAGAGAGGTGTAAGACAGGGTGACGTTATATCCCCGAAACTCTTCACCGCTGCATTGGAAGACGTTTTCAAGCTACTGGACTGGAAAGGATACGGTATTGACATCAATGGCGAGTACATCACTCACCTTCGATTTGCCGACGATATAGTCCTTATGGCAGAATCGCTGGAGGACTTAAGCACTATGCTCAATGACCTCAATAGTGCCTCCCAACGGATAGGTCTTAAGATGAACATGGACAAAACAAAGATCATGTTCAATGTCCATGTCACACCTATGCCGGTAGTTGTTGGGAGCACTATGCTCGAAGTTGTTGACGAGTACGTTTACCTGGGACAAATAGTCCGACTAGGTAAGTCCAACTTCGACCGAGAGGTCAATCGACGGATTCAACTCGGCTGGGCAGCGTTCGGGAAATTACGACATATCTTTTCGTCAGGTATACCTCAATCTCTAAAAACTAGATTGTACAACCAGTGCGTGTTGCCAGTGATAACTTATGGATCTGAGACGTGGTCCTTCACTGCTGGCCGTATGAGGACGCTTAAGGTCGCTCAGCGAGCTATGGAGAGGGCTATGCTCGGAGTTTCTCTGCGTGATAGACTCAGAAATGAGGATATCCGCAGTAAAACCAGAGTGACCGACATAGCCCAACGGATTAGTAAGCTGAAGTGGCAATGGGCCGGCCATATAGCTCGAAGAACCGATAACCGATGGGGAAGAAAGGTTCTCGAGTGGCAGCCTCGTACCGGTAGGCGTAGTGTAGGGCGACCCCCCGCTAGATGGAGTGACGACCTGGTAAGACATGCAGGAAGTCGATGGATGCAGGTGGCTCAGGACCGTGCTTTGTGGCATTACTTGGGGGAGGCCTATGTTCAGCAGTGGACTTGTGAAAGGCTGTAATGATGATGATGATGATGAACTACTCGTGTTTAAGGCTGGAAATAGTAAACCTAAGTCTGTTCCTCATGTTAGACTTGGAGGAGTTACACTGAGTAGAGTCACCAAATTCAG
Source organism: Parnassius smintheus behrii (assembly GCA_036936625.1). NCBI lineage: Eukaryota > Metazoa > Arthropoda > Insecta > Lepidoptera > Papilionidae > Parnassius > Parnassius smintheus. Next base: position 36,780,185 of record JAUPFT010000021.1, read on the forward strand.
ATATCTGGGACACTGGGTCGCCGAGGATCTCTCTGACAATTTAGATGTTGAACGGGAACGTAGAGCGTTGGCAGTGAGGTGTAATATGCTTGCTCGCAGGTTTGCTAGGTGTACGAATGAAGTTAAGATAACATTATTCAATGCTTACTGTCGGACATTTTACACCTGCAGCCTATGGACGAAGTGTACTCGCCGAATTCTCAATGCGCTACATGTTCAGTACAACAATGGGTTCAGGATGTTGTTGGAGCTGCCACGCTTTTGCAGCGCATCGCGTATGTTTGCTGAGGCACGCATGGACAGCTTTGCAGTAACATTAAGCAAAAGAATAGCCTCCTTGATACGTCGCGTGCGAAACAACACCAACGACCTCCTGGCTTCCATATATGGAAGGCAAGATTGCCCTGTGATTATGTACTGAAACACAGTGCATATGGGTTCAATACCCAACATCTGTAATAATAAATAATAATTTTGTGTAGTAATAACTTACGTATTCTGTGAATTTACTAACCCCTAGTTTTTAAGTGTTAAGTATACTAACAAAATGGAAGTATTTACCTGAACAATGAAATAAATAATAAAAAAATTATAATCGTCACTTTTCTCCGACTGATCACTACTTGACGCCATTTTCTGTTCAATTAGAATTTATTTTCTTTCAAGCTCTATGAGCTCATCTCTATAATCCGATGCCATTTTGTTGCGTTTTCAATCATTTGTATGACTCCTGCCGGGCTAGCATGAGCCGGAAAGAATATATCCCCGGAGAGAGGATATAATTTTTATCCCTTGCTTAGTTTTATCCACCCTGCGAGCATGGGCAAGAGATAAAAATTATATCCCCCGATTATGTCCACTGACAAGAGATAAAATTATCTTATCTCTATAGTATATCCCCGTTTGAGATAACGAGTGGACATATATCTCCCCGTCCGTAGCATGGGGCCAAGAGAAAGAGAAAAAATTATCCCTTTTTGACATTTGAAACGGACAATTTTATCCTCTTTCGCGGACGTGGGTTTAAGTTTATCTTCAAACCATTTTAATACAAAAAAGATGTCTCGAGCCTATTGCAACTACATTTTCGTGTCAGAAATTGAAAAACAAGAAAGAGAATTACATCAGCGATCGATACGTGATCAGAATAGAAATAGAAATAGAAATATAAATAGAAAAAGAAACTTTTTTATTCAATGTAGATTATAAAAATACTTATTGAAAGTCACTTTTTTAATTTACCACTGGTTCGCAAAAAAAACCTCTGTCCTGGGAAGAACCAGCAAGAAACCCAGTGGGACTATTTTTTTTTAATAATAGCTTACAATCATGTTTATAATCAACAACACAAGACGAATTAGAAATAGCTTGGTAGCGATCACCCTTCCCAGGGGTTATTATTATCTATAAATTCCTTAATATTATAATAACCCTTTTTATGCAAACTTAGTTTAATAACACTTTTGAAATTTGTGTATGACAAATTTTGTATATTTTCTGGGATTTTGTTGTAAAAGCGTATACATCGCCCCAAGAATGAATTACTGACTCGGTGGAGTCGACTAACTGGTACTACCAGCTTGTGTCTGCTCCTAGTATTTACAGAATTAATATCACTTATTTTCGCAAAACTACTTTTATTTTTGTGTACGTACATTACATTTTCATAAATGTATTGAGAGGCCAGAGTTAATATATTAATTTCTTTAAATTTTTGTCTCAGTGACTCTTTTGGTTTTAAATTATATATTGCTCTAATGGCCCTCTTCTGTAAAATAAATATAATTTCAGTGTCAGTCGCGTGTCCCCATAGCAAAATACCATACGACATAATGCTATGGAAATAACTAAAGTAAACTATTCTAGCTGTTTCAACACTGGTAAGAGTTCTAATCTTTTTTACAGCATATGCTGCAGAACTAAGTCTGCTAGCTAGTTTTGATATATACTTAATCTATTGGAATTCTCCGACAACGAATTTCTACGCCGGTTTCGAATGCTCAAAGATTGTTTTGTATTTGTGTAAAGAACTCTAGGAGGCTTTAAAGCCTATTAATTCTGTGGATGGACTACCAGTGCATGTTGAAGTAAGCATCTATTACAACCACCTTGTCCAAAAAAGTCTCAATAGCTCAATGGCATGATTTAATTACATAGGTTGTGTCAACAATACCCAAGGCGAGTCCATGGTCAAGTCAAATTTAATGATAATACAATCGGTATATACTATATTTTAGGTAAGTATTATAACGTTTTAAAATAAAGTTATCAAACTTAGTAAAGTTACAATTCAAAGGTTTAAATTAAGAAATTAGTTAATTCTTTAGCAGAGCTTGCTAAATATACTATACTCACACTACTACACTCATAAAATTATTTATTCCTTGTTTTGTTTGAAATCATTACATTTTATTCTTCATGCTTCATCATTTTCAATTAAAATTAAATCTTTGTGACTTAGTTACACTTACATACAGTCGTGAGCGTTTGTACTGAGCGGACGTGTCTTCTGTCGTTCTAATTTTCACTGAAGTAACAACAATCAAAAGTAAATCTTTAAGTAATCAACGTAAAGACGATAACCTTGTGCATTCATAAAGGTGATAACCCCATATCTTCCCGTGGGTGTCGTAAGAGGCGACAGAGGGAGACAGGCAGGAGATGGGCAGCAGCATCTTCCTGATGACAACTGTGACGTAATAAAAAACTGCGGTTGCCAACCCGCTCGCCAAGCGTGGCAACTACGGCAAATACCCTCCAATGAATAAATACACAAAAAGACGGCCCCCAGTCCCCGGCGGCCCCGCTATTCCTGGCTACGGTGGCGACCATGGTAACGGCGGGGCAGGGGGTGCTAAGAATCTCCGGTGGAAGTTCGGTTGCCACCTACGACGACTCGACCTGGCAACATATAACGCACGCACCCTGAGGACTGACGAGAAGATACTGGAGCTGGAAGAAGAGGTAGACAAGTTGCGCTGGCATATTATTGGATTATCCGAAGTCCGAAGAGAGGGGGAGGACACGGCAATCGTCGAGTCCGGCAACTTGTTCTATCACCGGGAGGGCGACCATCTGTCCCAAGGAGGTGTCGGATTTATCGTCCACAAGTCTCTCGTCAACAACGTTGTAAAGATTGGGAGTGTGTCGACAAGGGTCGCGTACCTGATACTCAGAATCACCAAACGGTATTCGCTGAAGGTCATTCAGGTTTACGCACCAACCTCGGCACATCCCGATGGGGAGGTGGAGGAAATGTATGAGGATATTTCCAGAGCCATACCTTCCTCCAAAACCCACTACACGGCGTTGATGGGAGACTTCAACGCAAAACTAGGCACAAGAGAAAGCGGTGAGCTGAAGGTAGGGAAATTTGGAGTAGGGCAACGGAACCGAAGGGGCCAGCAGCTGGCCGACTTTATGGAGAAAGAGGGACTCTTTATGATGAACTCTTTCTTCCAGAAGCGGCCCCACAGGAAGTGGACCTGGTCGAGCCCCGACGGTTCGACAAAAAATGAGATTGACTTCATTATGACGACCAGACGCCAACTGTTCAGTGATGTCTCAGTGATCGCAAGGGTGAAAACTGGCAGCGATCACCGAATGGTTAGAGGCACACTGAACCTAAACGTTAAGTTGGAGAGGTCTCGTCTAATGAAGTCAACGCTCCGTCCCCCTCGTGCTCTAATCCAGAATCCCGAAACCTTTCAGCTCGAGTTACGTAACCGCTTCCAGTGCCTAGAAGATTGCAATGCAGTGGACGATATGAACGACAAGCTCGTGGAAACTGTCCATGCGGTCGGAGCTAAGTTCTGCAAGACCCGCCGCAGAAGAACACAAAAACTCTCCGATCACACTCTTAATCTCATGGCTGTTAGACGGGAGATGAGGCTGCAATCGTCAACAGATTTGACAGCATACAGGCAACTGAACAGACAGATCTCCAAATGCATGCAGCGAGACTTACGCAACTTTAATACTTCTCGTATTAAAGAAGCGATCGAGCGGAACCAGGGCTCCAAAGTCTTTGCCAGAGATCTGTCTGCCAGAAAGAGCCAACTGTTAAAGCTGAAGACTGAGTGTGGCAACATCGTTTCCGGGACACCTGAGATTTTGAGTGAGATTGAGAGGTTCTATGGGCAGCTGTACACATCATCGTTGGAGCCACACGCAAGTGTGAGTAACGATCCAAGAGCAAGTCTTATCCGACACTATTCCGATGATATCCCGGACGTCAGTCTAAGCGAGATTAGAATGGCTCTCCAGCATCTTAAAAACGGCAGGGCCCCAGGCGAGGATGGAATTACAGCGGAGCTTCTGAAAGCGGGTGGAACACCTGTACTTGTAGTCCTTCAGAAGCTCTTCAATTCCGTCCTCCATGGTGGCACTACTCCAGAGGCGTGGAGCAGAAGTGCGGTGGTCTTGTTCTTTAAGAAAGGCGACAACGCTCTCTTATAGAACTACAGACCGATTTCCCTTCTGAGCCGCGTCTACGTGCTGTTTTCGAGAGTCATTACGAATCGTCTCGCACGCAGACTTGACGACTTCCAGCCTCCCGAACAAGCCGGTTTCCGAAAAGGCTTCAGTACCATAGACCACATACATACCCTGCGGCAGATTGTACAGAAGACTGAAGAGTACAATCTGCCACTTTGCCTGGCGTATGTGGACTATGAGAAAGCCTTTGATTCCGTCGAAATTTGGGCGGTGCTACAGTCCCTTCAGCGGTGCCAAGTTGACTATCGGTATATCGAAGTGCTGAAGTGTTTGTACAGTAGGGCTACGATGGCTATCCGAGTACAGAACCAGAGCTCGAAACCTATCCAACTGCAGAGAGGTGCAAGACAGGGTGACGTTATATTCCCGAAACTCTTCACCGCTGCATTGGAAGACGTTTTCAAGCTACTGGACTGGAAAGGATACGGTATTGACATCAATGGCGAGTACATCACTCACCTTCGATTTGCCGACGATATAGTCCTTATGGCAGAATCGCTGGAGGACTTAAGCACTATGCTCAATGACCTCAATAGTGCCTCCCAACGGATAGGTCTTAAGATGAACATGGACAAAACAAAGATCATGTTCAATGTCCATGTCACACCTATGCCGGTAGTTGTTGGGAGCACTATGCTCGAAGTTGTTGACGAGTATGTTTACCTGGGACAAATAGTCCGACTAGGTAAGTCCAACTTCGACCGAGAGGTCAATCGACGGATTGAACTCGGCTGGGCAGCGTTCGGGAAATTACGACATATCTTTTCGTCAGGTATACCTCAATCTCTAAAAACTAGATTGTACAACCAGTGCGTGTTGCCAGTGATGACTTATGGATCTGAGACGTGGTCCTTCACTGCTGGCCGTATGAGGACGCTTAAGGTCGCTCAGCGAGCTATGGAGAGGGCTATGCTCGGAGTTTCTCTGCGTGATAGACTCAGAAATGAGGATATCCGCAGTAAAACCAGAGTGACCGACATAGCCCAACGGATTAGTAAGCTGAAGTGGCAATGGGCGGGCCATATAGCTCGAAGAACCGATAACCGATGGGGAAGAAAGGTTCTCGAGTGGCAGCCTCGTACCGGTAGGCGTAGTGTAGGGCGACCCCCCACTAGATGGAGTGACGACCTGGTAAGACATGCAGGAAGTCGATGGATGCAGGTGGCTCAGGACCGTGCTTTGTGGCATTACTTGGGGGAGGCCTATGTTCAGCATTGGACTTGTGAAAGGCTATAATGATGATGATGATGATTCATTAAGGAACTTAAGCCTGTTATTATTTGTGTGAACAGTTTAGCAGTGTTTCTCAGTCAGTGAATCCCCACACCTCACCCCCTCGAGTAAAGGGCACGGGCTCTTAAATTTCTTGTCTCACTTGACGCTCGACATAACTGCATCACAGGCCTAATAATACTGGTTTGCGATACATAATGAACCCGCAAAAATCTCCGCCTGCGACCAAAGTTGGTCTTGTTAGTTCTCAGCCCGATAATGCAAAATGCGATACCGAGGTTACACAGCGACGTAATATTACCCTCCAAAGATCAAAAAGAAAACAACCAGAAGAAGCAATGAAATCCGAATTAAATGATTTTAGGAAAGAGATAATGTCCTTTCTTACTTAATTCAAAACTTCGCAAGAGGAGAATATTAAAAAAATACATGATGGAGTATCGTCATTAAAGGAACAACTAAGTAATCTAAAACAAATTTCAGATATTCTTTCTCAGGACCAAGTAATTATTAAGGATACTTTAACTTCTATAAACTCAGCTCAACAGGCTACGGCAAACACAATTACCGAAATGCAAGCCTCCTTGGAATTCTCATCCAAGCGCATCGATACCCTACAGGAACGTGCAAATTGTTCAGAAGAAAAACTTAAGATTCAATGTCGTGAAATTACCGAAATGCAAGTGATATTAGACAGGCTTTCCTTCAAAACCCAAAGACAAGAGCAGTGGGCACGTCAGTTAAATGTAGAAGTGGTGGGAGTACCAGAAATTAAAAATGACAATCTAACAAATATAGTATTAAGCATAGTAGAAAAAGCAGGTGTTGTGTTGAGCGCCGGCGATATGGAAAGCTGCACAAGAGTACAATCGAAAGATCCCGTTAAAGGTCGACCCCGCAATATTATTATAAAAATGTCCTCCCGTATTCATAAAGATAATCTCATTGCTGGCGTCAAAAAACATCATGGCATCACTACTGGAGATCTTGGGCACGGAGGTGAACTCAAGAAAATATATGTTAACGAGCATTTAACTCTTGATAACAAGAGGCTATACAAAAAGTGTCGAGAAATAGCTACCGAGCTAGGCTACAGGTACATCTGGATAAAAAACTGCAAAATATATGTCCGTCGAAACGATACGTCACCACACATTATTGTCAATTCAGAATTGGACTAAAAAAAGTTGAAATAAAGTATACAATAATAGTTAGTATAGACCTACTTAGCAAGTTTTTTTTATAATGTAAGGATACATTGTTAAAACATGTCATATTATTGTCATAAAGGTACGTTATTTTATTCTAAAATATTGTATAAAAAATACACACACACATTAAATACTAACACACAACACATCATAAACATCATTATACAATTTACAAATTGCAACCATAATCAATTTCAAATAGCAGTCGATCTACATTATACATCACAAAATTACCTTGTTTTCGTTCTATCTATCAATACACATAATATATACGCATCCACAAATCATTCCCCAGTTTTTTGCATACTGTCGGTTTATTTAAACTCACAAGTACAAAAACTGTGCCTATTAATATCAATTGCTCAATCAAATAATATATTTTTCTATTTAATTAAACTGTTTATCTGTCATAATCATTACCAGCTGATACAAATTATAATATTATGTATTAGGTTTGGGTACATGTTTACATTTAAGTATGTATATGCATGTGTGTATATACATTGTGTATATTTATTTATATGCATTAGTGAGTTAACTATGTTTAAAATCTATTATTTATTTTATTTATTATATGTCAAAATAACAAGGCAAAGCGATAATTTACACAATAGGCAAGACACCAAAATCTGTCTATTATCAAAATGTACGGGGATTACGTACAAAACTTCATACGCTTTATCTAGAAATATTAAATAATGATTATGACATCATTATTTTAACAGAAACCTGGTTTCACAATGGTATCTTGGATGGGGAGATCTGTGATAATCGGTATATTGTGTACAGACAGGATCGTATACTAACGGAAACAAGCAAATCATCAGGTGGAGGTGTGGCAATCATAATTCGTCGTACACTTAATGCGACTATGGACGATTTGTGGAAACAGCCGTGCGCTTCTATCGAGACACTTTGGATAACAATACCGGTACTGAGTCATACGTTCACAACACGAAGCGCACACGTTCCCTCGCGCTATGCCCCTCATACCCCGCTTGGACAAAAACTGCATATCATAACTACGTATATACCGGGTAAATCGTCAAAGCATCGTCGTACGGACGAAATGCACGCAAAAGATATTAAATCGTTCTTGGAATCGTTTAGTAGTAGAATTATCTCGCGCGACTTTTATTTAATTGCAGGTGATTTTAATTTATCTAATATACACTGGAATGAGAGTGGACCTACAATACTAAGACAGGGTTCTACCGAGCTACTAACTATAGGGGAGCAATTAATAAACGAACTAGCCTACCATGGTTTCCGACAATACTCCAATATAAAAAACAGTTGCAATAACACATTAGATTTAATTTTCTCTAATATAGACATAGAAATAATATTATGTGACAAACCCTTAACTAAGATAGATATATTTCATCCTCCCTTCGAATTTGACTTAAATGTGGCTATCCCTCCTCTAAAATGCTCTTTTATTAAGAAAAATAAGTTTTATTCAGCTGATTTTGTTAAAATAAACACATATTTATGTGAAATCGACTGGGCCACTCATCTATACACTGGACATGTTGAAGAAGCTGTAGATTTCTTTTACAAACAACTCAATTATTGCATAGACAAATATGTACCAAGTGTAATATCTCTACCTCACAACACGAAAAGGCCCCCGTGGTATAATAAAACATTGATTAATATCTTAAAAGAAAAAGCTAAGGCTCACAGAAATTGGAAAAAGTTTCATAACTTAGCGGATTACAATATGTTCTCTTTATTACGTAAGCGTGCGTCAGTTTATAATAAACAATGTTATAATAATTATTTGGATACTACTCAACAAGCCATACTGAATAACCCTAAATGTTTCTGGACTTTTATCAAATCAAAACGTGGTAATACTTATTTTTATCCAAATAAAATGTCGTATAAAAATACAACGCATAGCGAAGGCCCAGCAATTGTAGAAGTCTTCAGTTCATTTTTCAAAAGTGTTTTTATCCCGCCTGCTCCTTCATATCCTGATGTTGCATTACCTATACCTTCTAGTAGCAACGACCGACATTTACATTGCTTTCGGGTTTCCAAGGCAGAGGTTTTTAAAGCGCTACAGAAAGTAGATGTAAAAAAGGGACCAGTTAGTGACAAAGTCCCACCTATATTTATATTCAAATGTGCTAAGTCATTGTCTGAGCCTCTTCACATTTTATTCAATAGATCTCTTCAGGAAGGTTATTTCCCATACATCTGGAAAGAAGCTCATGTAGTACCCATATTTAAAAAAGGAACCCGTATTAAAGTTGAAAATTGTAGACCTATATCTATACTTAATATATTCGCGAAAATATTCGAAAAATTAGTATTTAATTACATTTACCCGACCTTAAGTCGAGGTTTACCAGAATCTCAGCATGGTTTCCTCAAAGGCAGATCAACTATTAGTAACCTAACACATTTTATCACAGAGACTATCAATCATATGGATGGCGGGGGGCAGGTTGACGTGATCTACACGGATTTCGAAAAAGCCTTCGACCGCGTGGATCACGTCATCTTGCTTCGTAAGTTAAAAATACTAGGAATACACGGGGACCTTTTACGATGGATTGAGTCTTACCTAAAAAATCGTTCCCAAGCAGTAGTTGTAGGAGGACACAGATCAAATTTTATAAAAATTACATCTGGTGTGCCACAAGGGTCTCACTTAGGGCCCCTCCTGTATAACACCTATCTATATGATATATATATACGTGCTTTAAACACTCCTCATTCTTGCTGTATGCAGATGACAAAAAAATATTTATTAAAATTAACAATTTAAATGATTGCCATAAGCTTCAAGAAGATTTAAACAGGTTGGACCATTATTACAAATATAATCGAATCACAGTTAATGTCAAGAAATGTCAAACTTGCACATTTACACGCAAAACTAAACCGGTTGAATATGCATACAAATTGAACGGATCAATAATTAAAAAAACAGAGGTAATCCGAGATCTTAGTGTCTTATTGGATTCCAAGCTTACATTTAGTAATCATATTGACTACATCACAAATAAAGCATATAGAAACTTAGGCTTCTTAATACGTACATGCCAACCTTTCAATAACTTACCCTGTATTAAAGTATTATATTATGCCTACGTTCGCAGTATATTAGAGTATGGTAGCAACGTATGGTGTCCACAATACTATACGTATATAAACAAAATAGAAGTATTGCAAAAAAAAATTTTTGAAGTTTATGGAGTATAAAATTAAAGAACAACATCAAACATACAAAGAAAGAGGTATATTCTATAAATTCCTTTTATTAGCAGACAGAAGAAAATTGCTTGATCTCATTCACGGCCGCACACACACCACACACACACACACACACACACACACACACACACACACACACACACACACACACACACACACATTATGTTGTTGTATATACAATGTTTATAGTAGTACCGCTGATTATTCTTTATACCGATAAGGAATCGTCGCTCATTCTTTTAAATTATGTTTAGATAATATAGGGAAACCTGTAATAAGGCTTATGTTAAGATAATCCGATCTGTTGTACATTTTAATAGCTGTTGGTTTTCTAAATAAATAAAATTTTTTCAAGAGGTTACACCACCTCCAAAGGGTCTGTATTGTCCAGTTTCACAATTGGCTTAATTCTAAACACATATTTTTTAATAAATGCTATCACAAGCGAAGTAATACCTGCGATTTGATACAAGCAATGTATATTTAACTTAAATATTATACAAAAGAAAATAAAGAAAGAATTAGAATAATAGAAAAAATAAAAACAAGGCAGAAATACGCTTAAAATAAATATAACAAATATTATAAATGACATATTGTTTAACAAAAATTATGATCAGTTTAGCAATATAATAAACAAAAGGTAAAAGAAAATATAAGTTAATGTAAATCTACTTAATCTTAAAAATAGTTTGTAGCTAGTATAGTTTATAGCTTTATACTATGGTATATTATCTATGCGCGGGGATAAGTTTATCTACTGTCGATATTATATCCACCATAGGCCCTTGCTCGCAGCGTGGATAAAGCTTTGACATAGGGATATGACAATTTTATCCCTTGTCAGTGGATATAATCGGTGGATAAAATTTTTATCACCTGCTCATGCTAGCCCGGCTGGAGGTTCATGCATCTGGGCTCACTACGTCAGCGATGTTAGGTTGGCCTCAGTATGACAGGACTCGTTGAGAGATTCGGAATCACTGTCATGCAGATTTCCCGTCATGACTTCAAGTGTAATGTTATCGTTTAAAAATTGCAAGTTGATAGTATGGCCATAAGCTCTCTATTTCATCGCCAGCGTCACCGGAGCGCAGCGTAGGGAATTAATTTTTTTCTTTGCGAAAATGATCGCGCAGGTTCTTCCACTTCTTTCCCAGTATTTTTTTGGAATAATAACATTATATTTTAATCTACTTTTTTATTTTAGGTTTTTGTTAACAAGAACCGGGCTTAGACCACTGGCTTACAGTTTCCGTACGGGGAAAAGCACTATTGCGGCTGTAGTTATACATAATTCACGAAACATGCCGTGTTTTATGGACTGAGTTAGTTTCTTAATGATTTCTTATATTTACGCGAACACACATACACATTACACATTGATTAATACTACTTTAACGGATTTTATCGCGTTTAATTTTAATTTTAATTATTTTTATTTTTAATTCTCGACGTTTCGGGTGCTTTTCAGCACCCATGGTCACGCGGGAATAAAGTGACCGACGTCCCGATGTCATTGTTGAACCCAGAGTACCTTCAGCTTTTTTAATAATTGTTTATGGTCCGATCTATGCGAAATTAACTGACTATGTCTTGCAGTGGTATGCTTGGGTTTGCTTTATAATTTTATTGATTATAGGGTCCCAAGCAGGTGAGCGTAGTCTGCTGGGTGCCGGCTAGCTGTCGCCTTATTTCAGGACAGTATTAGGTATGAGCGGTGTTGAAACAGAGTCATATAAGTGGGCTATGTCCTTTTCTCCTCAAAGTCTTCCATGAATATATCAGCGACAATCGTAGATACAGGTGAGCCCATCGGAACACCATCTACTTGCTTGTAAAACTCTTCCTTCGACAATAGATAGCCAGATATGTAAGGCAATGTCTGAGCAGTACTGCATATTCTGCTGGCATGTTATTTTCCTCTAGTTTCCTAGTTATGATTCAGATGCAGTCTTCAACAGGTAGGCATGTAAATAGATATTGAACATCAAAACTGACCATGGTTTCGTTGTCAGTAAGACGTAGGTCTTTTATCTCACTCACAAAATGGTATGAATCCTTAGTGTGTGCTCTTGTGTATCCTCTGAGTGGTGATAATATTTTAGCTAAATGTTGAGCCAATCTGTAAGTTGGCGATCAATCTGACTCACTATTGGACGTATTTTTGGTAACCCATACAACTTCGGTGGTTTGGCACATGAAGGTATTATCGAATTAACGTCTAGATTCAATTTCTCCGAGTATTTCTTAATTAGATCGCTAGTTATTTTAAGCGTATTAGTTGTGGAGTCTGTTTTGACCTTTCGGTATTTAATTTCATCCGACAAAAGTTGTTGTATTTTAAAATTGTAATCTAACGTATCCAATATAACCGTAGCATTACCTTTATCTGCGCGGAGAATCGTAAGCTCTGGTCTGTTGCGTAAGTTTTTCAACGCGTCAAATTCATTTTTGGGAACATTTAATTTCGGCGCTGAACTTCGACTTAATATAGACGAAATGTCTTGACGTATGGCCTCTAAGTCTTCATTACCAATATTATTTTTATACAGACAATCCTCAACACTACAGATAATGTCTTCATACGGTATTTTTCGCGGTGTTATTGCGAAATCCATACCTTTTTGTAAAACTTTTTGTGATACTTTCACAATTTCACCATCAGACAAAGTAACTGCATTCTTAGAACATCTTAATGCCCTGAACTCTAAAATTTAATTTACTATGGAGTTAGAAGCAAATAATTCCTTACCTTTCCTAGATGTGTTATTCATCCGAAATCCTAACAACACATAAATAGGTCACACTGTGTGTAGAAAAAAGACCCATACAAACCGATATTTAAACGGTGAATCTCTCCATCATCCTTCACAGTTAGCTACCGTTGGCAAATCTTTGTTACAAAGAGCACGAGGGATCTGTGACAGTAAACACCTGGCCGCCGAGCTTCAGCACGTCAAGCAAGTTCTGCACGACAACAAGCTTCGGGTGCCGCGCCTACGTCACAATGACCGAGTGAAGCCGGCCACAGTCGAGCGTGTTCCTACTGTACTATCATATGTTAGAGGTGTCACAGACAAAATTGGCTACATCTTGCAGCGAGCTTCTATTAGAACATTCTACAAGCCGCCGAAGAAGATTAGTCAGTTCCTACCGTCCGTCAAGTGTCATATTCCTCTGCAAGATGCAGGAGTGTACAATCTTGATTGTGAATGTGGTCTCTCTTATATAGGACAAACAAAAAGATCAATTAGAACCCGCATAAAAGAACATATAGCTGAAGCATCAATGTTCCGGGAAGTCTGCATTTTATGATCATATCCTAGACGGCCCCAACCATTACATCAGATTTGATAGACCACGTATCCTCGCGAAGGAACAGCGATTCCTACCAACCATTAAAAAACATCCTAATTTCAAAAGAGAAGGGCAGGCAGGGTACTACCACCTGCTTGAGACCCTATAGTCAATAAAATTAAAACCAAACCCAAGCATACCACTGCAAGACTTTAAGGCATAGTCAGTTTATTTTGCGTAGATCGAACCATAAACAATAATTAAAAAAGCTGAAGGTACTCCGGGTTTAACAATGACATCGGGACGTCAGTCACCTCAGTCCCCCGTGACCATGGGTGCTGGAAAGCACCCTAAACGTCGTGAATTAAAAATAAAAATAATTAAAATTAAGCGCGATAAAATCCGTAAAAGTAGTTTTAACCAATGAGTTGAGTTGAGTGAGTTTCTATTCACTTGCCGATACTAACAGAACAAAGCCTAAAAGTTATTGCAGAAGAAGAAGAAAAGAAGAAGCTACCTGAAATTTCCCACATTGCATTGAAGCAATCTATGGGAAACATTGCGAAATAAAAAACCTTAATCTGGTTCGGCACAATGGTGCTATAAAAAAGAAATAGCATTGTAATGCAAGCTATCGCTAACGCAAAAAGGAGATTTGTAGCAGTCGAAGTAGGTGATCGAGTAAAGTCTTGGTGGTTCTTTCATTGCATCAACACTATATAAGCTTATAGAAAAAAAAAATCCTATGCCACAGAGAATTCTGACGTTATTGCACGTCCTAGTGGATGATGAAGCACATCCGTTAATAAATTATTTAATGCGTCCTTATCCCGAGCGAGTACTTAATAACGAAAGAAAATGTTTTAATATCAGATTGTTTAGCGCTAGGCAAACAATCGAATGCGCATTTGGCATTTTAACATGTATTCTCCATTTACACTACTAAAACCTATCGAAACAAACAGATAAAATGCCTTTTCTATAATAAAAGCTACGTGTATGCTACACAATTTTATAATGGATTTAAACGGCGATCTCGATCTGGATGTTCGACGTGTACTACTATCTAACCCGCCATCATATGTATGAAAATCGTCAAAGAAACCTCGGAGTAAATAATAACCCATTACAAAGAGCAAAAAATGTTCGAATAAAATTCACAAACTATTTCTGGGAACACTATCTAAGAATGTAATAAAATAATAATAATATAATAATCCGAGCGACTAGACCGAACTGGTTTGATACCCCCACCACCCGCGCATTGGATCGGTTACCATAACGCGCGGATAGGAACGTTTGAAAACTACGCGCGTTATCTCGCTCATGCCCGTCGCGCTAGGCGTCCATAGTATAGTGACTAAGGCGGGCTTTAGTCACTACACTATAGACACAAACATCGGTTTCATATGTTTGATACTTCGCGCCCGTCGTAGCAACCGCGCTAGGCTCGCACTGTGGACACACGCTAAGAATGCAGATCTCGTTGTAATCACAGTATTGTCAATAGTTCAGTTTTATCTTGTAGAACTATATCCGGCCTTTCTATTAAAATACTGTTTCTACCTCTTTTATTGTTGGAAAAACCCAAATTTTCTCTCTCTTCTCTTCTTCTCTCTTCCATTTTGATGTTCAACATTTTATTTTCAAATAAAATTTGTGCACCACATTTTGAAGAGCGCTTTTCATAAAATCATTATATTTGTGATTGCTTGTGTTTGTCGGTGATTTTGGTGGTCCGCCGGATTTCATGTCTCCAATAACCTAAAAAAAAAACGAAACACATCTAATAATAGCTATAATATAATTAATTTATAGTTTAGTTTGTTTAGTTTTTATTTATAATTTAGTTTGACGTTATTTGTTATTAACTTATGTGTGTGTATTCTTACGCGCTCAAGTCGACGATACACTAGCGCCGTCTAGTGTCAGGAACGAGAGCGAGGGGAGCTTTGCAGAAAATGACATCACAAATCTCTCAACCGACAGCGCCATCCGAAGAACTAAGTTTCTAGAAAATCTACACTCGCACACTCGTCCCTTTGCGCGCATTTACTTGAATATTCCGGATGCTTCTTTGCTAATTTAAATAAATAGGCGCTGCAAGATGCGATCGAAGTAGTAGTATTGAATTGGCGATACGAGCGAAGCTTCGGAGCGGAATTAAGTGAATTAGTGTGTTTAATTATTAGTGTTTTAAGTTTTAATTTGTGTAACGTAAATTAAAGTGTTAATTTAGGTAATTTTATCGGCAATTTTTATTGTCACGAACCTCAAGCTCGTAACAATTGGTGTCAGAAGTGGGATAAAATCATGCCGATTTTACCTAAAGAGGAAACGGAGGGTGTCCGTACCCGAAGTCAACGCCAGCAGGAGACGGACCAAAGAAGATTTGGTGGTGCAACGCCGCAGACGTTGGAGGGCCAGCCGCCGGCTGTAGGCCCGTCAGCAGCTCCTACATCTGCAGCACCTGATTTAGACTGGGATTGGGAGACTAGTGCAAATGCCTGAAATTTATACAAACAAGAAGTTTATATTTTATAAAATATAATTCATAAGTAGTTTTATACAATTTTGTTCACAGTTACAAAGAAATGAAAACTAATTCCCTTACTTATTTTTCAAACTCTTAAATAATTAAACAAAATGGTACATGTACTACTTTGATATTTAACTTTATAATTAACAATAATTAAGGGTAACAAATACAATTCAGACAATCAAACAGCTCCTGCTCATGCAATATTTTCCAATTATACACTCTCTTGACTTATTTTTATAGTTTAAAACCAATAAAGAAAAAAATTATAATATCGTCAATATGATTTAACTAAGCTTTATAATTTAATTTAATTATGATTTGACGGTTATTAGAAACTATATAAAACAATATTAAATGAATTTTAGCTGATTAAATACTTTAAGTTATACGTAATTATTTTGTAGGTAATTTGGTACTAACCTGATAAATTAGCAGTCGATTTACACAAAATACTACCTGATAATGAGTGCTGGGTTAAATAAATTAAATAATAGTCCAATATCTAAGGGGCTAAGACTCCAGATTTCTTGGTTAAATATCTTCACTCCCTCGGTGGTATTTCCACAATGAATATTTAAGACTTCCCAAGCGTATTCCACTAAATAATATCTTGTCCAATTACGTTTTTTCAAATCCGGCTTCGATTTAGGACCATGACTAGGAATTTGATCTCTTTTTGATAATTAAATGCAGTAATTTGCTCATTTGACCTTTACTTAATTTCTAATTTTTACAACGACGATATGTACAACATTTTTTAAACATACCTACACAGCTTACGATCTAATATTGGCATGAGAACTGCTAATATAATTTGACAGGCGCTTCAACAGAGAGTTATAATTTTCTTGCACGGTAACAAATTATTTAGATTTTTTTTTAACGAAAACACAGATTTCTAATATATATAATCCAGTTAAAGTGATAATACTTTTTTCCTTGAACAGGGGTCTATAGCTTTCAAGAGGGCCTACATTACACAGTGCGTTTTATTTATCGAGTAAAAATGAAAAGAGTGCGTTTTATTTTTAGAGTAGGTTTCTTTGTTGTACAGTTCATTTTATTCAGGTTTATTATTTTGTATTCTAATGATATTATTTCGTCGTCTATTTCCTTATTAGCACTTTCTAATTGCCTTTTTAATGTATGAATTTCATCTTTTAATTCTTCCATAGTTTCATCACACCGGGTTGATAAGTCCGGTAGACTTCTTGCTCTGTTCATTTTTTCTGATCTAAATGATATTAATGATTCATAATCCGGAATTACTCGTATTTAGTTGGGTAATATGTTTTATAAATGTTATGTATTACGTTATTTCTTCCTGTGTATTTTCCATTGTTTCGAATGCCTGTTATTTTTATTTTCTTGGATAACAATGTTGAATCTCATTCAATTCAATATTCGAAACGTTTTGAGAAACTACTATACATAGCGAAAACTGTTACAAAAAGAGAACTTGTATGCGGGATACGAACTCGTGCCAAACAGCTGACTTGACAGAACCGAACATTAAGCCCCTACGCCACCAATTAGATAAGAAACTCAACGAAATTAGTATTCTGTATGTACGCTATCTATTTTATAAAAATCTTACGACGGTATTTGAAGTTTTGAATTAAGAAACGATGATTTTAGTCACTTTTTCTATTACGTAAATACTCTAGTTTATGTTTGTTTTTTTTTTGTTTATATTGTTCCACTGTTAATAATCGTTATTTGAACTGCACTGTTTGTTTTTAATTTGTTAGAAGAAATAATAACACTGTACTATTTATTATAAACAAAGTTTTATCGACACTTTTAAAAGACGTTTTTAAGCAATTTTCCCTAATAATTTCGTCTACATAACATATTCGCTTGTTTCTTTTTGCACTATTTTATATATGATATAGTATTTATTTAAGGTTAAACTATGATTTTAGTAGTTTTAAGCAAAAATAAATGCGGAGTTGATGTTTCGCGTGGCCCGCTGACAATGGTATGCTTGGGTTTGGATTTAATTTTGTTATTTATAGTATCCCAAGCAAATGGCAGCACCCATCATTCTTCTCTATTGAAATTGGTATGTTTTTTAATCCCAATAGCCTCTCGCATCATCCTTGGTAGGAATCGATGTTCTTTTACGAGGATTTGTGGTTTATCAAATCTCATGTATTGGTGGGGACAATCTTGAACCCGCGTTCGCATAAATATAAGAAATCATTATGTTTCCTTACTTATCACACCAAAAAGTAACACTATGTTCAGTTCTGTATCAATCAAGAACTTCCATATTATTGTTACGAGCTTGAGGTTCGTGACGATTAAAAACCGCCGATTGAATAACCAAAATTACTTTAATTCACTTTACACTAATTAATGTTAAAACACTAATAATTAATCACACTGATTCACTTTATTCCGCTCCGAAGCTTCGCTCGTCTCGCCAAACTCGATACTTCCCCGATCGCACCTTGCAGCGCCTATAAATACACATTAACACCGAAACATCCAGAACATTCAAGTAAATACGAGTAAGACACGAGATGACGTCAACTTAGGCGCGCAACATTATTATTACTAGCTTTGGTATTTTGCTTACGTGCAATCCTACTGTATCACGTACGATACGGTCCTTTCCACCTCCCCTATGTTATTGTTATGTTTTTTTTATATTTTCTCATATTCTATGACATCCTATAATCTAATAAAGGAAGATGAAAATATTGTTATAGAAAAATAATACTCCCGGTTTAAATGAGTTTAGTGCTGGCTTAGAATAGTAAAAAAGCAATTGTTTATTGTCTTTAAAATAACACATATTTGTTTAAAAGTTGTAGTTTTGACAGTTTAATATTTTATTTTATAAGATGATAAATTTGGATATCAATGTATTTATCAACTATCGCCGTTATAAATCAGTTATATGGTTGGATCTAAAAAAACAAGCTTTGTTTATTTATAGAATATGGGTGAGTAACAGCACACATTCCATGGTAAGTGGATACTGTGGCCCATAGACAACTATATTTACCCTCAATTAAAAATCAAAATTCAAACACGTTGTCACCTCAAAAGGAATCCGATTCTCTGCACTCACCATACGAAAGACAGCAGCATTAGGCTCCTATTTTACGCTGGTATTCTGTGAGAGCGTGTCGGTCGAGCCGACCCATTCGTTCTACAATCATTATATAGCTTCAGCGTGGCTCTACCACGTATAATAATTGATGATAGTAGAATGGAATTTATTACTGTATCATTATTTTGCAGTAGTTATTAAAATAAGGGATGTACCCTTTGCTTTAACTTTATTTCAGCAGTTTGGCAAATTAAAAAAAGTAGGAGATTTATGAACGCTCAAAATAGTGAGTGAACAACGCTGCAATATAGATGTCACACTTATTTTTTTTTTAAATCCTTACGAGAAAATCAAACAGCCTATATCTAGGATGCGGAAAAATATTCATTGATTTTTTGTATTTCCAAGTCATCGCTTTCTTCTTCTATCTCCGCTTGGACATTTATACTTTCGTTAATAATTAAAATTTATACTTTTGTTAAGCTGTTTATGAATAATTTAATTTCGACACGTTTTATAAAGCAAAGCAAATACCTTTATTTCTGTATATTCATTTTACGTGTGGCAGTATTTTTTATAAGCCCATATGAACTGCCTCAACGCAGGGTCATTGTTAGCTCCGTCTTATGCTCTTATGTTGCAGAAGAAAAGCTCTGGATGATCCTTACTTAATTTACAAAATAGTAAATTTATACCTAGGTATTTAGGCTCTATCAAGTTTGTATATCAATGTTTTAATGTTCCAGTATAGCCCAGGAAACCTAATTACCTGGTTTTATTTGTTCATCATTAAGGTACAATTTTCTGCCATATGATTTTGAATGTAATTTAAAACTTTTATTAATAACTTAAATATCGGCTTTGTAACAAACTATCGTTTTTATCAAAGTGTTTGACAGATAAACCTAAGAAAAACGACATAAAGTTGAATATTCGTTGTAATAAAGGCAATCTGACATGTCCGTAAAATTACACGTTTTACGAAACACCTACATTCGAAAGATTTTTTTTGCTTTCGTTTTTACACTTCTATATTGACCAAAACGCATATATTATTTGAGCTCGCGATAATTTGAGCCTGTGACTGACAATCGTTTAGGCAGTAATGACCCTATTTGTGAGTCACCTGCCCCGCTGACTCTCGTTCTTTTGTTTTATATATTCCGTGCTGTTGCGCATCCTCTGGTTCAGTTTTCCTCTTGCGAAATCTATGGAATGATACATGTGGCATACTCTTACACCGCTACTACACGGTTTTATAGTAATCTCGAGTCCCAACCTAAACGCCATAGAACATATGTAAGACGTTGTGAAACGATGGGTGAGATCAATGCAGCAGGTTCCGCAGTCTATCGGAGAGCTAAAGAATGTGATTACCGCGAAGTGGGAACGTATTTCACAAAAAATGATAGGAAATAATATACTCGTTAGCATGCCAAGCAAGCATACTAAACTTTTATCTGTTTTATTTTATTAGAGAAGAAACAAACAAAAAGTGTTCTTTTTTACTTGGCGAACATTATTTCCCTTTCATTTGATCAAAACGTTACGATAATTTATTTACAAATTTCCGAAATTATTAAACAATCAAATGGTAACAATAAAATTGGTTCTTTGCTTAGGTGCTCGTTTCTTTTTTTCTTTTTGCAAAAAAAGTATATAACAACTGTTTGGTTGACTGCCATTTTGCAATGTTGCATTTGTAATTCATCTAATTTACAATTGAATAAACTTTAGAGATATCATTACAAATAAACCAACAGTGGAGTAATTACTGAATAAAGATAGTAATAAAAATAATGCTTAAGTTAATAAAATAATGCTGCCGAGTTCACATAAAATTATTGGATTTAACGAAGAATCACTAAAGTTCATCCTTTACCAACTTTAAAATTTCATCTTCTTCGTCAGTCCATTCGTCGGGATTTGATGTCATTTGACCTAATGCTTCCATCCGTCTCTCCATAGTTACTTTATCCAAAATATGTTCCATTTTTATATGCATGCAGTCATTAAATACAGATGCATACTCACATATCTCAAAAATACCTTCAACGACGTTAATGCATTCAGCGATTGCTGATTTTAGTCGATCCATTACTTCACTATCATCTCCATAAACAGCTCTATTAGCTTCTAAAAGAGTTTCTTGTGTGATTTTATTGTTTCTTATAATTGCATTACGCTTAAGGATACAAGCGACAAAGCATTTACCCTGCGTTGTTGATTGCGGTATTCTTTTTAAGAAATTCTCTACGTCCACCATTGAAGCTTTTACTTGCCGAGCGCATTCTGTCAAGTTCTTCCTGAATGGTTCCACCTCACTGTTCATTTTGCCGATTCTTTCGATCTGTTCTTCTTTTGAGAGAGGTTTAAACGACATTACGAGATAAAATGCCGAAACAAATACCAAAAATAACATCACTGTTAAGAAATTTGTTAAAATGTGATTCATTTTTAATTCACTGCTCTTATTTCGTAAACGTTTCGCTTTGTCTAGTTTCATGTTGTTAATATTATACTTCAATTATACAACTGCGTTCAAACTGATCGTTAGTTGAGATGTTAGATATTTACTGAGACGTGGCTGTCGGTTATTGGATTTAATAATAGTCGCTGAATTGTTATCGCAAGAGTTAGTGACCATAACTTTTTAATATCAGAACAAAAGTATATTTTGTATGCATGTATATTAAACAAGTGTATTGTAAACGTATTTTATGATTTGTAATTAACACATTTTGTCATACTATTATTTCTATAGATATTATATTTATCCACCAGACCAAAGTCTAGTGTTCGTAAACGCGGTTTCGGATCATGAGGCCCTGGGTTTAAATCCCGTGTACCGGGCTAGAATCAGTTAATGGAATTTTCTGTCAAGAAAATATTAATAGCAGCTGGGAATCAAGATTTCGACGGTGTTTTACCCCCAAGCCTCGGATATCACGTAAAGCCGTAATTCCTGCGCCTGAACACTCTCCGATCAGATCGAATCACCGTCCCATCGAATTTTGGGAGTGAGGTAGCAGATGGTGCACCTTTACTTGCACTATAATATATATATATATATATATATATATATATATATATATATATATATATATATATATATATATATATATATATTATTATAATATACACTTGTGTACTATAATTCTATCCTGCGCAGATGGTTAGTCTTCGTTGAGACTGTTCGCTGTGACCGAAAATCGGTCTGCGGGACATTATATTTTATTCGATTTCAAATTGATCTTTTGTGGTCTTTAAAACATATGTACATTCAAATGAGAACTTATGATGGGTCGACAGGAAAAACTATGCTTGACTTTACCTAATGAAAGCCATGCATAGTATTATACTATTGTCTTTATTACTTGTGTATATGGTTGCAGTCACCAACGCCCAAACACACACACACACACTCGTGCATACGTACATATAACAATTATACTTCTTTTAACAATTTACAAGTCACGAAATTAACATTATATATATATATATATATATATATATATATATATATATATATATATATATATATATATATATATATATATAATGTGACAAAGCCGCTACGTCAACGCAGTCAGTCAGCAACTTGACAAGAGGTGTTAGTGCCATGCCTCCGCAAAAATTGAAGGTGCTAAAGTCTGCTTGTGCACATGGCCTCACTATGAAACAGCGCCGCGTTTGGGCGTCTCCCATCTAATGACGCCTACAAAAATAGATGATGGAATATAGAAGGACGCGCAAAGGGCCGCTGCCTGGAGGTCATCAGGGCGCGTCTGGAGCTGGCGCTGGACGCGACAGCATGTCAACCGCCAAATCGCTGCTTGGGGAAAGCGGATTTGGCGATATACTGACACGGTTCAACCAGAATCGTCTCTTCCAGAGTGATCAGAGGAGGCTCTAGGAATCATCGACCAATGGTAAGTGGAACAGGCACAGTACCGAATCAGGCCGACACTATCGCATTCTGGAGCAGCCTGTGGTCAGAGCTCGTAAACCACAGCGAGGGCCCTTGGACGGAAGTTGTGGCGAGTCAGTGTGCGGGTATTACGCCAGTGGACGCCGTCAGCATAACGCCGGATGACGTAGCTGAGGTGGTCCGTAGGGCTCTGAACTGGAAAAGTCCGAGGCTTGACGGGCTGCATCACTACTGGTTGAAGTGTTTCGTGGTGTGTCACGCTGTGCTCGCCCGACAGTTTCAAGAGGCTCTCAACCGGAAGTCGCTCCCGAACCTCTTCACTACTGGGATCACTCATTTGGTTCCTAAGGGTTCCACAGCCTCGAGCAAATACCGCCCCATCACGTGTCTACCGACAATATACAAGACACTAACATCCATTTTGAGCACGAGAATCACTCGTCACCTGAACTCAAATCAGGTTCTCAAAATGGATACCGGGGCGGTGGTCGTGGAACCAAGGAACCACTCCTCATTGACCCGGTCATTGGCAAAGTGGTGAAACGCAACCGTCGGAACTTCTCTGCCACCTGGATAAACTACAGAAAGGCATTCGACTCGGTGCCCCATACATGGCTAAAGAGGGTCCTTGAGCTGTACTGACTGACTGTCTGAATCCAATCTGGTTCTGCCCTCCAGTAAAGTACTGAGACGGTTTGAACCCTCCGGAGGGGGGAGGGCTCCGGGAGGGGATTTTAGCTTTGGAAAGGAGGTACAAAAGTAACCCACCTTTTCTATATGGGTGACCTCAAGTTATTCGCCTCCAGTCGCTCTCATCTTGTGGAATTGCTAAACATCACTTGTGAATTTGGCAATTCTATTGGAATGGAGCTGGGGACGGACTAGTGTGCGGTCCTCCATGTTGAAAGAAGAAGGGTTGCTAGCTCTGAGGGCATAGACTTATCTATGCTCGTCAACTTAAGGACCCTTTCTGAGGCTGAAACATACCGATACCTGGGTATGTCACAGAACATCGGTATCGATTAGACTGGTATGAAACAGTCAGTTTGCAACGTGTTTTATGCACGCTTGACCAAAGTACTTAACAGCCTTTTGTCCGGTGTGAATAAGACACACGCATATAACGATGGGGTCATGCCTGTCCTCATGTATACCTATGGCATACTCAGGTGGACTCATAATGAACTTAACGCCCTGGATAGAAAAGTCCGCACTACAATGACGACCCATAGGATGCATCATTCGAGATCGTCGGTAATGAGGCTGTACTTGCCACGATAGCATGGTGGGCGTGGCTTTCTGAGCTTACCATGCATAATCGCAAAGTGTGCACCCTTCATCATTACTTCCTGGCGAGATGGAATGAGCCATTCTATAGGGACGTCATGGTAGTGGTAAACCATTCTTGTGACAAAGGGCTTACGCCTCTATCCTACGCCAACCAGCAATAGCAGGACCCAGCAGTACATAGCATTTCCGACCGGGAGACCGTATGCAAGATGGAGGGAGGTACTACAGCGCTCTACATGAACGCTTCGTAGATACAGTAACCTCCCTCACCTGACTACGTTTCGGTGACCTTTTTGGGGAAACCGAGGGTTTTGTCTGTGCAATATAGGATCAGGTTATTAAGACCAACAAATATCGGAGATACATGCTAAAGAATGGCACCTTCGACGTCTGTCGAGCTTGTCGCTATCCCGGTGAGTCACTTTGGCATGCCATCTCCGGTTGTTCGGCGCTTTCTAACTCTGAGTACTTGCACAGGCACAACTTAGTAGCCAGGATTCTACACCAGGAGCTCGCTCTGAAATACGGTCTCGTGCATCGGAAATTGCCTTATTATAAGTACTTGCCGGAAGCCGTGCTCGAAAATTACCGCGCCAGGCTCTACTGGGACCGGGCCATCATCACAGACAGGACTATTCTTGCGAATAAGCCTGATATTGTGCTGATGGACTGGGCACAGTCAAGGATATTTTTGGTCGACATTGCCATTCCATATAACGAGACCCTAGTGAAAGCTGAATCAGATAAGAAAACAAAATATCTGGCCCTGACTCACGAGGTGACCGACATGTGGGGTGGTCTGCTGACCGAAATTATTTCTGTAGTTGTCTCTACGAATGGGCTAATCCCGGTCAGCCTCTCGGGTCATCTGAGCTCCGGGCCCAAATGTAGAAGGCGGTACTCCTCAATACCGCCCGCATCGTCCGCCGACTTCTTTCCCTTTCCCCCTAACACTCGGCCGTTTGGTCTCCCCTGCCGAGGGCTTCCATTTGTTTGGGCTTTTATTTATTTATGCATTTTTTGTATTTATTTTATTTTATTGATATTTATATTTATCATTTCATTTTCATCCATAATTATATATTTATAGTACCCAAACAGATGAGAAAACTATATAATAATAATAATAATAAACAATCTTTAGTGTTTAGTGTTTATGTGTGTGTGCGCGTGTGTGCATGTGTTCGTGTCCGTGTGTGTGTGTGTGTGTGTGTGTGTGTGTGTGTGTGTGTGTGTGTGTGTGTTTGCGGTTGGGTGCATGATTGGGCATGTGTGTGTTCGTGTGTGTGGTCGAAATTTAAGATTATTTTTGCATGTTTGTTAATTAGCTTTATATTAATATGGATTCAGTTTGTTCATAATCTAATCCAAATAGCCAATTCCTAATTTTAGTTTTCACTTTTCTACTAGCTAAGGAATGTATATTTGAAAACTTTTTTATTTTAACTTTTTTATTTTGTTGTATAAATATATTATAGCCTTATAAGCATGTTGTCATCTAGCAGAGGCTGTTCGGCATGTTATTGGTAAACACACATTTTTATAAACAGTGGCATTTTAAATTGTAACTATATGCTGTTTAGTAATTAATTTCAAAATATACAGTTGCATTACAGTTAATATTCGACATTTCTCATACAATTCTTTAGTGGGAAATCTGTATGCCCTAAAGGTCATGACTCTTAAAAGGGATACTTGTGCCTTTTCCAGGCGGATTAGAAAGGTCTTACTGGCTCCCTAGACGTTTATACAGTACCCTATTACAGACTGAACTAAAGCATAGATAGATATTGAACGTTTTGTATACTATGCTTAAAAATAAAGCAAAAATAAATCTGCAACGCAATTCAAACACGTTGACTTGTGCTAAAATAAATACGGAACGAATACACGTAAACATTAAGTACTGCGCATACAGATACTGTTGTTAAAAATTAGAGATTGGGACTAGAATCTACCTCTTAACAACTTTTCACGTTCTAAATAAGTTTTTAGAATGATAAGTTAAACGCATTCATCAACATTGAAAATCACTAGCTCTATTAATTACGGGTACATAACATCTTCTATTCCATTCCATTAGAATTTATAAATGTCCACTGCTGGACATATGACTTCATGGTATTTATTA
This sequence comes from Parnassius smintheus behrii, assembly GCA_036936625.1. NCBI lineage: Eukaryota > Metazoa > Arthropoda > Insecta > Lepidoptera > Papilionidae > Parnassius > Parnassius smintheus. The sequence continues at coordinate 36,806,615 of JAUPFT010000021.1, forward strand.
ATTTACGTGGTGGAACCGCGCTGCAAATATGTCATGGCTGTAGCACGAGTTGGTCGGCTTGATAACAGAAGAACCACGCTCTCACAGAACATCTGCGTCAAATAGCAGCTCAATGCTGCTGTTCTTAGTCTTTAGGGATGACTACGGATCTAATCTAATTTTGATCCCTAATCGAGAATATATGTAGATGTCTATGGGCCACAGCATCCACTTTTAATCAGGTAGACTGTGTGCTCGTCCGTCACAATTATTCTAAATAATCTAAGACCCCGATATAAAACGACCTTCACCGAGATGCTTATTTAATGAAACTTATTTTATATTTAATTTAATATGTCAATAAATATAATCCATATGGGTTGCCTAGCAAATTTCAGTCCAGAGTATGTTTAATTAATAATTAAATAAAATTATTTTTTTAAACATTTCACCGGTATGATTATTAGATAAATTCTATACCAATCGAAAGTATGAAGCCCATAGAATATGCAAACGTTAGGTTGCCTATTCTTTTCCGGTCACAACTATCGGGTTGCCAGGTATAAACAGGTAAATCTGTACTAGCATTTTGCAACGGTCTGTTTATTGAATGAAATTTAAATGAAATTAAAGATTATTTTATTCTGAACACGGTGGTATAGGGTTGCCTGCGAAAAATCAGTCCAGAATTGCGGTTGCCGAATTTTAAAAAGTAAAATATTGCTCCGAGTGAATGTGTGCGACTGAGAGGTCCCAACCGACCATCCCATGCGATAGAAGAGGACACAGCATAGCAGCTGTTTAAAGTCCGCCCACTTAAAGAAAGAGAGTGCGCATGCTATTTGGGCTTGGAAAAGAAAAGGATATCGATAGACTCGTATATACTATGCATCATTTTGGAGTAGTTTATTATTTAAATAGAGAAATAGTTATATTTTTTAATCAATTAATTATTTATGTGTATATTTTTTATGTGACACTAAAGTATATATACATCTTTAGTAAAAAAGAAGGTTATAGTGATACATATATAATACTACCCTGATTAAAAATATTGATTGAAAAAAATTAAAAAAAATTACTACATGCAAATTATAAATCTATAAATGTAAACAGAGAAATTGAAATCAATTGAAACTATTGGAAAAAATTCAAAACCCATAAAAGTGAATTTTTTTAATCAGGGTAATCTTGCAAATTTTATTTTTATTATAAGAAGACAAAATAAAAAAACAACAAATAAAAAATTACTTCTATTTATTGTAAAAAATTAAAAATACAATTTTTTTTAAATTATTTAGAATTCGAGTCATCGGACATAAAACCACGATCTTCAACTTCTGAATCTTCTTCGTCATCACTCTCTGTTTCACTTTTTTCGACAATGTCTTCTATCTTTAAAGGTGTATGATCCCCAATGAATCCCACTGGTTTTAAATATTCATCTAAGAACCATCCGCAGTTCTCAGGCTCAAGTTTCACGCATATTGCATCCGTTGCATTAAGCCACATGGAATTTACGAAAATAGTTCGTAAAATTTTCTGAGTTAATGATATCCAGCATGGTGGTATGGAGTTAGAGTCGAAGCCTTTTATTTTTTTTAAAAGTGCTCGCTGTCTTCTTTTGCAGAGTAATTTTTCATAAAAATACGATGTCTCGCATCATTCACACTGGTGCAGTTCCTGATACCGTACATACTAGCCGTAAATTCTTGAACGGTCTTCATTTTTTCATCAATGAAAATATCAGCAGCATCTGTTAATGATGCAAAAACTGTTTGATATTTTTCATTTTTCGAAAATTGCTGAAAAGGTTTTACTTTCCATTTGTTGTAAAAGGCTGCCGTGTAATCGCAACATGTAAATGCATGGAAGGCGGGAAGACTTTGGCGTAATTTAATTCCCAACTTCAACGCTAAATCGGTGCAATTAATGCAATCAACAGTTTGATTATTAGTCTTTCTAGTTGCTGAACAGGCAAGCCAAATTTCTGATTCGATAAGTTTGTGCATATTTCCTAACAAAATTATCAAAACGTCAGTATCAGAGGCTTTAAATAAAATCCTTGAGCCTGGTTCCGCTTTAGTAGCATGAAAAATAATCCTTGTATCTGCCTCTTCGTGATGACATTCATAATTAGTTTCTTCAGTTTTTTTTACGGAATTTTCATTTGGATTATTGTTACCAAATGGTCATTTTCCCAATAATCAGCTAGAAACAGCACCAGAGCCCCTTTAAAGCGATAATTTTTAAGGCTTTGCAAAAAATTTTTTGGTCTAGTTTGTTGAGGTCCCGAAATTTTGTACAGAATATTGAATTCTTTTCTGCTCTCACGTTCGCAATCTTTGATTGACGGTGATAAGTAGCGATCAAAAATCAAATGTATTTCTGTAGCGTTTGTTGAACATATTTTCATGAGTATTGTCTCAGCAATTTTATCAAAAGTTTGATCTATAGAAGATCCGATTAGATGCAAGTAATAAAAACCATCTATTATTTCAACGTTGATATGTGTTGGCTCAACCATTTCAGTTTTGGATTTCAAAACCTTTGCTAACGTTGATTTTGAAGTTTTTAACATCTCTCCGGTACATGAAAAAAGAGCAGGGAGCAATGGTGCTAGTGGAAAAGTCAAGCAAAATTCGAGATTAATTTTTTTGTTTAGGCTTATTGCCAAAAGTCGCCCAAATACGTCTCGTTCCATTTTCAATAATACTTTCTTGTTCTTGTCCTTGGTACTCAAGACTTTAGTCATACATTGAGAAGCAAAATTGCAGATTTTGTTTCGTTTTATTGGTTTATCGAATCTTGCAGGAGTTGAAGAGCATTCTGAGATAAAATTTAATTTTTGTTGATAGCCTGCTGATTTCACGTTCAGCAGGAAATCAGCAACTTCTTTAGACGCAGCTTTGCCGGTTGAAATGTTGAATAATGTATCTTTGTCAATAGTGTCATCAAATGGATTCAATGTACATTTTATTGCTTTAATGATACTGTTAAGATTTTTTTTGTCTTTCTTAATTTTACTTTGTTGCAATGAGTGCGAAATATCATCTTTTTTCGTTAATCCGATATTTTGTTTGATAGATGTTAATATCTTCGTCGTCATGCTGTGACTGAGTGCCCATCTTTGACGTGCAGATATTGAGTCAGCAGCAAGATTATCAGGCAATTGATTGCTAGAATCAGCATTGATAGTTTGCTCTTGCGTCAAGTCAACCGGTGATCGAGCAAAATTTGCTGCAGTTCGTCTAATTCCAAAGGCGCCTCGACGAAATTCAGCTACCAAAGATGAATTATTAGTATACCATTTGATTAAATTGCTCAAATATAACAAGGACCATCTGGCATAATTGGGCTGGTTTAACGCAAAAAATATATCGGACATGTTAAAAATCGGGTCCACGTACAGTTCAAAGTTACTGGTGCGGATACTTCTGGAAAACCGATGGTATAAATTAATAAACTCACAGTATTGGTAATAAAATTGAGCAGTTTTCCCTTTTTCTTCGATCAAAGTCTGATTGCAGAATTCTTTATAACCGTTAACAATACGACTCAATAAATCTGGTAACTCGATTGTTTCGTTGACGTCATTCACAGTCTGATTTGATGCATTCTGTATTTGCGTTTGCAGCAGTTCATCCATCGCCTCAAGTGTTACATTAGTTGTGGATAAATACTGTTCAAAATGTAATATTTGTAATGCGGCAGCGGTTAGCGGATGTAAGCGCTTGCAACGATTGAAATGGTTGCTATCCAAGAAGCTATTCATGGAGCCGCCGGCTAATACTTCTGCTTGCACCAATATTTCCACTAATCCACTGCTGTCAATATATTTTCCGATGGCTCTAAAAATGCCATCTCTGTGTGGAAAGCTCGCAGGTTAACAAAATTTTTATTGTATAGCGGTTTTTCTTGTTCTTGAATTTGCATTGCCATTTTTGCTATCGCTAAATCATATGTCACAATAATTTCTGGCTGCTGACATTTTTCAGCGATTTCTTTAGCCATGTTTAATGTTTCATTGACTACCGCATACGACGTTGGTGATGAATTTACGGGGGGCAAATATTCAACTTTTTGCTTCTCACGGTGGTCAAAAGATATCATACAGTTATAAACCAACCACATAGGAACGGAATCAATTCTTGACAATGACATTATCCATAATAAATCTTTATCTGATGCTATTTCCGTAGCACCTTTGCATAACTCCGTTGTATTGGTAAACGAATCTACAGTAATCAGCTGCATACTTGCCTTAGGTTTAGAATAATATGGCCGAATTCCTCGTGATATTTCATTGAAACGCCTTCTCTTGCGGGTAGGTCCTTTTCCATTTTCGTTGTCATTTACTTGAGACGCTGATGAAGTTGTAGCTTGACCATCATCATAATTATCAGTGTCATCACTTGAAAATTGATAAATAATTCCAACTGTGTCGTGCATTATGTCCTTTCTAGAAGTTGTGTCAACGAAGCGGTCGAAATTGTCGAACGCTACGTGGGTGCTGTGTCCATTTGCTGCAGTGATGCCTTTTGGTATAACTTTGTTATCTTGGATCGATGTATATGTCATTTCGGTTTCCAATTCTTCTGCCAAATTATATCCAATTGTATGGCCATACCTATTAAGTATCGTAATTGCTTGCCGAGAGTTGGTTAAAGACTTTACTGCCAATCCAAGGGACAAACTTTTTGAGGGCTTACATGCACCCCTAGTGACAGCATAAATAATATCACTACATATTGACGTTATTTTAACCTTTAGTCCGTTCGAATCTTCATCAGAAAAATTAGGTACCTCGATAAGATTTCGTATAAAATCAATTAATTGCTTAGGAATGTCACATTCTCCACGAATGACATCATCAGCAGTTATGTTGCGAGAAAGCGGATGAGCATCTATATTTTTAATGCAGCTTCTCAAATAATATGCTACATTTTCAAACTCATAATCATTTCTTGTCTCCAAAAGTTTGAAATTGTTTGCCATTACAGAGACGTCCATGTCTGTTTTATACACAATTTTTTTGTGTATAAAACAGACATGGATGTTTGTTTAACAAAATAAACATGTTGACATCAGGTGTCAACTATGTTTATTTTGTCTAAATATTTTAATAAAAATAACTATACATTTTAATTGTAAAATTTTAGTGCACAAAGGAAATTTTTATTGTTGTCATAGATTTAAATAGTATAACAGTGGTTTATATAATATCTGAAATTAACTACGAGACATAAAAATTTTTCATGATTGTGACATAATATGCCAAATGTAACAAAACAATTCGCAACAAAGGATTTCTGAAATACTATATATTTGATTGACTGATGAAGAGCTATCGTACCGCAAAGCCACATAAGAGTTTGTCGGGATATTTTTCATATTTGCGCATGGGGATTTTGTTTTTGTTCCCACTACAGTACCTGTTCAGTATTTGAAAAGTTCTAGTCCGCGTATGATAACTTCAAGACACGGTTGCTAAGGCCGCCATCGTTTGTTCTAGCGACGCCATACGTTCGTGGATCTCTTACACTGCAGCTTCCAATTGCAGAACCGTCCTGTGACGCACCTACGTAACGACGCATGCGTCTTGTTACCAAGACAAGCAGCCTTCATATTTTGACTTTGACTTTTTTATATCTTCAGTGTAATTGTTAAGTTACTTTATTGTGTTTTTTTTAATTTGTTTTAAGTTATTCTTTTTTGTTATTGTATTTAACTGTTGTGAATGCAGTCCGTAACCCAATCTAGTGATGACACGGCAAACACAACACTTATATGTACACAGTGCAACAAGTCATTCAAATCTTTAAAAGGCCTCAACATACACACTACAAAAACACACAGGAAATGTATTAGCCAAAACAGTTCACCTTTAGACATACACCCTTTTATTCCAAATACGCCTACTTTTGCAGCCAACTTTCCAACTCCTTTCCACACATATCTTAGCCATTTGAAAAATAGTATACAGACAGTTAAAAGAATCCCTCGAGGAGCTCGAATAACCGTTGCTACACATTTGTCACAATTAATCCAGAAATGTTACATAAGCAATTGTACTCAAGACTGGCAGAACCTATTTTTATTTTCATACAGCACACTACATATAACAAAAACTGATAAACCAAATTTATCCTTGACACAAAAGATTAAAAATAACTGTACTGTCAGCTCCTCACCTTCTCCCGCACCTCTAATCAAACATGATGCCCCTCGTAATCGCAACAAACTAATCGAAAACAAAATCTGTGACGGAGATCTCAAAGGTGCCGCTCGCCTTTTGTTCTCAAACGAGGTACTTTCACCAGATACCCCTGACACCCTTCAGGCCTTACGGTCAAAACATCCTCTAGCTCCAGTAAACCCATATTTTTTCGACCGACCAACAGTAGGGCAAGCATGCCTTCAAATTCAAAACAAAGATGTAACGGATGCCATTTTATCTTTTAAACCAGGTTCGGCTGCAGGTTTGGATGGAATCTCACCGCAACATTTGAAAGACTTAACATCGCATTCTGTGGGTGATGCGGGTGAGCAACTTGTAAATTCAATCACTAAATTAATTAACTTTATGTATTCCGGTAATGTCAATCCAGAAATTGTTCCAATTCTTTTCGGCGCGAACCTCATTGCTCTCACCAAAAAGGACGGAGGGGTGAGACCAATTGCTGTTGGATCAACACTACGACGCCTGGCCTCCAAAATTGCTGTTCGACATATTTTACAGAAATTAAATTCGGAATTTGAACCCGTACAGTTAGGCTTCGGTGTAAAAGGAGGGTGTGAGGCAGCCGTCCATGCCCTACGTTCTTTCCTAACATATGGACATCCTGACGTGTTGCTCAAAATTGATGTCAAAAATGCTTTCAATTCGGTAAATAGGGGGACCCTACTGACTGAAATAAATCAACATATACCCGAAATATACAATTATCTTCTTCTCAGTTACGCTGACCCAACAAAATTGTTATATCGATCTAATGAATTATCCTCGGAAGTAGGTTGTCAACAAGGTGATCCCCTTGGACCAGCAATTTTTAGTTTGGCTATAAATCCCATAATCAAAAGTTTAAATTCTAAATTCAATATTTGGTATCTGGATGACGGAACCTTAGGAGGTGATATGGAAACTGTATTTTCTGACCTTTTTTCAATCAAAAATAAATTTGAAGCCATTGGTTTGGAGCTTAACTTTAGCAAATGCGAACTTTTTATAAATAACTGCAACTTAAATTTAAATGACGTAAAACACAAATTTAATACTTTGGCACCAAATATTAAAATAGTTAACAGTAATTCCCTTTACCTTTTAGGTTCTCCAATTTTTAACGAATCTATTTCTGAATATATTAATAATTCAATTGCTAAATTTCAAAATTCTGCTGACCGTCTCCTTGAAATTAGTCCACATTATGCACTTTGCATTTTAAAATCTTGCCTTTTTGTCCCGAAATTTACGTATGTGCTCCGTTGCTGCTCCTTTTGGAATCACCCAGACCTTTTGACACAAGTGGACAACTTAATCAAAATAAGTTTAGAATCGATTCTTAATATACACATGAACGAACAATCTTGGACCCAAGCATCCCTACCCATCCGTTATGGTGGTTTAGGAATTCGCAAAATTTCCAGTGTCTCTTTACCAGCCTTCCTATCTTCTGTTCACAGTTCAGCAAATCTCATAAGTAAAATTTTAAGGGCATCCCCTTCAAACTTTGAGATTGCTGGCCTGGAAGAAGCTAGAAACGCTTTCTTAATTACATGCCCTGGTCAAAATTTTCAATTTCCTCTAAATTCACAGAGGAGCTGGGACGACATAAACTGCAAATTGACTTATGACAATCTTTTGAGCTTTAGTACAGGTTCGGCGCGTGCTAGGCTTTTGGCCGTGGGTACGCATGAGGCCGGCTACTGGCTTCACGCGTATCCTTCGTCAAATACAGGAACATTTCTTGAGCCTGACACGCTCCGAATCGCAACCTGTCTACGGCTTGGGGTTCCGGTCTGCGCTCCTCATAAATGTCCGTGTGGCAGTGACGTCGACAAGCTAGGATATCACGGGCTATCATGCCAAAAAAGTGCAGGTCGCTTCTCGAGACATGCAGCACTTAACGATATCATACGCCGGTCTCTTGCCACCGTCAACGTGCCAAGTCTACTTGAGCCGTCTGGTATTGCAAGAGACGATGGCAAGAGACCGGACGGTATGAGTTTGATTCCATGGAGGATGGGCCGGGTGCTGGTATGGGATGCAACCTGTTCAGACACGCTGGCCCCTTCCCATCTACGTGGAACCAACAACAGAGCTGGTGCGGCTTGTGAAGCGGCAGAAAAGGCTAAAGTTTGCAAATACAGGGGTCTAGGCTCCGAATATATTTTTGTCCCTTTCGGTGTCGAGACCCTTGGTCCGTGGGGTCCTAGCGCTATAAGCCTTTTTAAGGAAATAGCAAAAAGGTTAATCGACGTCACAGGAGACCGAAGAGCTGGCAGTTACCTCGGACAAAGAATTAGTCTAGCTATTCAACGGGGAAACGCTGCCAGTATCTTCGGAACCTTGCCTAAAGGACCTCTTTTTTAATAATTTAATTTAGTTATTATAATATATATTTTTAAGGTTTTTAGTATTAGAAATAATGTTTATAAATTTATGGGTTAGATTTAATTTAAAGTATATTTATCATTGTATATTGATTGTTTACATTATGTAATATATTTTTTTGTTACGTATTCCCATTGACGCTTCAATCGTAATACGATCATCGAATTTCTTCATTAATTTTTTTTTGCAAGGTTTCACATCGGTAATCTTGAATATCATCGAAATCAATTTCATGATTTCCAAACTCTAACAATAAAGCCTGGTATCTTAAAAATAATTGAGCCAAGTACATAACCTTGTTGTTTTCAATTATTTCTGTTTCAATGAAATTCGATATGGATTGCAAGGCCAACTGATGTAACTGTCTATATTTACTATAGTTGGAATGGGTAGATTCTTCCGTGGACCGCTTATTTTTCGATTGATACACTGCGTAACAAGGCAGGTGGTACGAGATAGTTTGATGTTGAAGTTTGGAGATAATCACCGAATCGCCAAAATTTTGAGCTATATTTTTTATCTGTAGTGGTACTTTGTCATCATTAGGGACAGTAAAATTGACCAGCTTCTTCCCACATCTCTTTTGGCTGTGGTCACAAAAAAGGCAAATAATTTTGCTTGATGTCGATGCTGTTGATGTTGACTGCTCCTAAAAGAATTAAATCATTTTTTGAGTAAAAATCGATGAAAATAAATATAATTGAAAATACAAGTTCAATTAATAGATTTTCATATAATTTTTTTAAAAAGCTTAAAAAAAACAAAAAATATTTTATTACCTTGTCAAAGTCCCCAGAAGTTTGGGACAGGTCTTCAACATTACTCGTTTCATCTTCAGCAACTGTAGCACAGGAATAGACACTAGGGTTCAACTGTTTTGATTCTTCTTCAGTAGTAGATACATTGGTATGCTCCTAAAAAAATAATTTTTGCGATTAAATGAATATGTTTGATATATAAATTTTATAAACTTCTTGATAAGAATAGTCGATTGAAAACATCCTCATTAATTGTTACAAAAAAAAGGAAATCAGATCATTTTCTTGTTTAATTTATAAATTACCGTTTTTAAGTAAATTACAAAAAAATTATGTGTGTCGAAAATTAACAAAACCATAGGTGAATTTTACTAACAATTATTTAAACATGAAAAAAATATAGAAGATGTATTAGCTAAGATAATTTTAAAGATTCAATTATTATGTACTAACTGTATATTCAGCACTAAAATTAAGAAATTCTTCGTTATATTTTTTATTCAAAACGGTCACTATTTTGTAGCACGTGGTATGATAACCTACAAATTGAAGAGACGCACTGGGTAGCTCAACAAAATTGTATTTAAAGTGTTTTTTTTACGAAAAGCTAACTTTAATACATAGTTTTTAAAAGTTTCATCATTAAAATCAATTATTTCATCATCCGATCCACAAAAAAAACACTTATTTGCCATTTTTTCCAACAATAAATAGTAGCACGTTTTTTCAATTGTATTTATAGCGGCACTCTACTCCAAAATGATGCATAGTATATACGAGTCTATCGCTATCCTTTTCTTTTCCAAGCCCAAATAGCATGCGCACTCTCTTTCTTTAAGTGGGCGGACTTTAAACAGCTGCTATGCTGTGTCCTCTTCTATCGCATGGGATGGTCGGTTGGGACCTCTCAGTCGCACACATTCACTCGGAGCAATATTTTACTTTTTAAAATTCGGCAACCGCAATTCTGGACTGATTTTTCGCAGGCAACCCTATACCACCGTGTTCAGAATAAAATAATCTTTAATTTCATTTAAATTTCATTCAATAAACAGACCGTTGCAAAATGCTAGTACAGATTTACCTGTTTATACCTGGCAACCCGATAGTTGTGACCGGAAAAGAATAGGCAACCTAACGTTTGCATATTCTATGGGCTTCATACTTTCGATTGGTATAGAATTTATCTAATAATCATATCGGTGAAATGTTTAAAAAAATAATTTTTTTTAATTATTAATTAAACATACTCTGGACTGAAATTTGCTAGGCAACCCATATGGATTATATTTATTGACATATTAAATTAAATATATAATACGTTTCATTAAATAAGCATCTCGGTGAAGGTCGTTTTATATCGGGATCTTATACTAAAAGAAAATATATTTTTCTAAAGAACTTTATTGAAAGTAAATAAAGATTATTTTTAGTAATGAATAATGTTTTACCATTAGATAAAGAGAGTTATATTTTACGTGACGGCCACTCATCATCTCAGTCATTTAATATACCGATCATGATTTTTATAAATAGGCCTCTTTCAGTCTCTCATGGTTCACAGTAGCTCTATTGTTGACATTTTATTTAAAATAAATGTAACAGTTAGTAAAAATAAAAAATAAGGTAGAACAATCACACTAATTTTATTTTATTCAAGAATAATATTCTGAACAGATTTTTGTCTTACAACTAGCCTCTCAATCCCCTAGTGGTCTCATGAGGTCACACCCACCCACATCACTTTAACCCATAAAACTTATATATAAGGACTACTTTACTATGAAGAAGTTTAGCATTATATAATCAATATGAAATTGTCTTTCCTCTAATGCAATAAAAAAACTTATCCTTTGGACATTTATTTATAATCTACGTTCATTTCGTACGCTATTTTCGCGTGAATTTTATTGTGTTGATTTTTTGATTTTTCTAGTGTTTTATTAGTGTTTTATTATAAAATTGTAATGACAGTTTTTGTGTTAATATAATTTATCTTTTTATGTAAATAATTTCGAGTAATATATATTGAAATGATTGTGATTTTCACGTTGCCGACATTCGCTTGGTATGTTTTTTTTTGTTATCAGAATACAATAAAATCTTTTTGTAATGAAGTAAAACCTGACTTTTGTTTAAGCCACAGGATAGAGATTTTGTATAGATTTTATTAGTGCTGTGGGTGGGTGCGGGATTTGCCGGGCGCATGGGATTTTTATGGGGATTGAAGGGCTAGAGCAGTAGAAAAAAGCACTAAACCCATAAATGAACTCGTAAGGCACCATAGGTGTTATTTTTCAGAGTTGCCAAATTTTAAACTCAAATTCAAATATATAAATAATTATATAGCGTTATTATATCATTATTTTATATATTATATCATTATTTATGTATAATTCTTTTCATTTATATGTTTTCTTATACATACATATTTACATGAACACCACATATTGAATTATACATTCACCTTAACTTAACATTAAATTAATACTTTTCAAGTATTAGTGTCGTTTAAGGTCAGTAAGTCGTAAATAATACAAAAAAATGTCAAACATGCAGGGATATAATTTATTCACATTTTCTATTTTATTACAAAGTTAGTTTTATTAAACGAACTAAATATAAATACGAATACAAAATAAGAACATTAAAAACAGGATTCGATTTACCTAGACTTAAATGTCAATTATAATTATAAGTTACATAATCTTATGAATGTTCGAAGAAACATTGGTGCAATTAGTAAGTGTTTTTAGGATACGGGTAACAAACGAGCACACAGTCCACTTGATGGTAAGTGGTTGCTGTGGCCCATAGACATCTACAACTATCCTCGATTACGAATCAAAATACAAATGCGTTGTCACTCATGAGGACTAAGATAGAATGCCTCGTTTCCAGTAAAAAGGGTCTCCGGTGCTCTACACTCACCATATGAAACACAGCTGCGTTCAGCTGCTATGTTACGCTGGTATTCTGTGAGAGCGTGGTCCTTCCCATTCCTGCTACAACTATACCAGTAATATAACTGCAGCATGGCTCTACTATGTTGAATAAAAAAGTTTGTACAGATATTCTACATCTGTACATCTAAATCTTAATGCTATAGTATTTTTTGGATGGTGGAACTTCCTTTCTGCATAGGATTCCATATATGTCCTTCTTACCTACTTCTACTACCAAACAGTAGTCAGTGCACTTCTGTGTTCCGGTCGAGTATTGAGATCTAGTATAATTATATGCTGATAGATATTCCACCTCAGTCATCAGGAGTGATAACGCATCTGTAGTTTTCTTTTGTTGGTATTTTGTTGTGGGGGCACGCGACTGACACTGAAATTATATTTATTTTACGGAAGAGGGCCATTAGAGCAATATATAATTTAAAACCAAAAGAGTCACCGAGACAAAATTTTAAGGAAATTAATATATTAACTCTGGCCTCTTAATACATTTATGAAAATGTAATGTACGTACACAAAAATAAACGTTGTTTTGCAAAAATAAGTGATATCCATTCTGCAAATACTAGGAACAGACACAAGCTAGTAGTACTCGACTCCACCGAGTCAGTAATTCATTCTTGGGGCTATGTTTACGCTTTTACAACAAAATCCCAGAAAAAATACAAAATTTGTCATACGCAAAGTTCAAAATTTTTATTAAACTAAGTTTGCATAAAAAGGGTTATTATAATATTAAGGAATGTATGGGTGATAATAACCCCTGGGAAGGGTGATCGCTACCAAGCTATTTCTAATTTGTCTTGTGTTGATAATTGTAAACATTATTGTAAGCTATTATTAAAAAAAATAGTCCCGCTGGGTTTCTTGCTAGTTCTTCCCAGGACAGAGGTTTTTTTGCGAACCAGTGGTAAATGAAAAAATTGACTTTCAATAAGTATTGTTTATTGAATTTTATATTATTGTTTATTATTTATAGATTACATTGAATAAAAAAGTTTCTGTTTCTGTTGAAAGTAGGTTACGAGGTCCGTAGGTTGTAGACTGTTGTTCACTTCTCACTTCAATTTTATAAAAAAAAATAAAAATTTCCGGCTGTCTATAACCAGCTGCACCCCAAAAACTAGCCATATCGTTTATCTGTATAAGGTTACTTACACGACAATGGTACTAACAATTGAATAATTGAAGGAAATAATTTAAATTTTTTGATTAGCCCATTCGCTGTCCCGTATACTACATATATTTCATTGCTATTCTCTTATTATTGTGTCTGAAAATCGGACAGTGAACGTGTTAAAATTAAAAGCTCTCACCTTAGTGTTCACTAATTAGGCTCATACATTATCTGTATTTAGAAAAGCATTTAAAATCTATTTTGAAGTTTCTAATCTATGATTAACACCAAAGAAATTTGTTTTAGTGAAAATCGATATATTATATAATACCACGGTTCCCTAGAACTTAACATGAATCATAAGAGTCGTGATAAATAAGTTAACCTAAGATATGAAAGTTAATAATGTTTACTTTGTTACACACCTCATAATAAGGGATATAAAGGGCGCGCTTAATGCCTTATGGCTTTTTCTACCAGTCAAATTGTTTGCCCTTTTATTTAATACAAAAATAATAAAGATGTAAGATACAATAAAATGGAAATATATAGAATAAAAAGAATATATACACACAACAAAGAACATACTTAATACATATTCTATAATATAGAATAAATAAATAAATATATATAAACGGGTACTTATATACAAAATATATTAATAATTTTTTTATAGCATTGGGTGACAAACGAGCACACAGTCCACCTAATGGTAAGTGGGTGCTGTAGCCCGTAGACATCTTATACATCGTGAACATTTATCCTCAAATAAGAATCAAAATGCAAATGCGTTGTCATCCCCGAGGACTAAGATGGAATGCCTCGATTCCAGTAAAATGGGTCTCCGATTCTCTACACTCACCATACGAAACACAGCAGCATTAAGACGAGAATACCAGCGTAAAATAGTAGTATTTTACGCTGGTATTCTATGAGAGCGTGGTCCTGCCCCGGTCGAGCCGACCTATTCGTGCTACGACTATAATATAGCTGCAGCGTGGCTCTACCACGTGAAAAAAATAATATTTATATTAAATAAATATTTTTTCTATATAAATATATTTACATTATATTGAGCTATATACAATTAAAAAAAAAAACTAAATAAAATAACGAAAACTAAAATCATTAACTATCGTACGGTTCTCCCTGTGGTGTCGTGCCAAGAACGCTATCTACATTTGCTCGCTGAGTGGTTATACTTTAAACGAGAAAAAAATAATTATTAAATATAATTTATACTTTTGATCGTCGTCAGTGAAATTCCATCTTCATTTATATGGGATTAATTCATGGTTTTATTCGATCATCCGATCATGATGCCTTAAGACGAAAGTGGTCGGTTTATTGTAATATCAATACAAATAGATAAAATTGAAGTGTCCAATTGTAATATTAAAATAACAGCTTTTTACTTAAAGCATAATAATAATAATGTCCTCCAGACCGTATTCCTGCCACGGCGTCTTGCCTCAACGGAGGCTAGCCATCGGCGCAGGACAGGATTATAATGCCCAAGTGTTGCGCATGCAAGCACAGATGCACTCCCTATTCGCTCACTCTCGTAATACGATGTGACGGTAAACCGACACGAGCGGAGAGAGATCAGGCGCAGGACCAACTTCCTGACTCCGGGCAACTACTGAGAATTTCTTGACGGAAAAACTCAATAATTAATTTTTTGGCCCGACCAGGGATTCTAACCCAGAACCTCATGATCAGCAGTCGCACTACTACAACCACTAGACCAACGAAGCAGTCACTTAAAGCATATGAAAGTATATACGGCGTTCATAACAAAAAATTGTCTGTCTGTCAGTTTGTTCCGCCTAATCTCCTAAATGACTGAACCGATTTTGACGGGACTTTCACTGGCAGACAGCTGATCTTATATGAGTGACTAAGTATAGGGTATATATATATATATATATATATATATATATATATATATATATTATAATAATCTCGTGGACGTTTTGTTAGGACGCTTCGAAATGGTATTTTTGAAGCGTCATATTATACCTATGTATATATCATATTATACATTATACGTGGTAGAGCCATGCTACAGTTATATTAGTAGTATAGTTGTAGCACGAATGGGTCGGCTCGACCGGGGAAGGACCACGCTCTCACAGAATACCAGCGTGAAATAGTAGCTTAATGCTGCTGTATTTCGTATGGTGAGTGTAGAGAACCGGAGACCCTTTTTACTGGAAACGAGGCATTCCATCTTAGTCCTCAGGGGTGACAATGCATCTGCATTTTGATTCGTAGTCGAGGATAGATGTAGATGTCTATGGGCCACAGTAACCACTTACCATCAGGTGGACTGTGTGCTCGTTTGTCACCCTATCCTATAAAAAAAAAAAAATTCACGAAAACAAACTGAATACGCATGAGAACACAAACAGCCTGTATATTACAAATTGTATTTATGCGTTATTATGTAATGATATTCATAAGTTTCACAGAAAAATAATAAATGCTACAATAAAACGAATAGATAAAGAAACTTTTGCGTTAATTTGTATCGTTAAAATTACCTTCTGTGTTTTTTTAAGAGCAGGGATAATTGAATGAGGGGTTCGAATGGAATCTCATTAAAATAAAACAATGACCGATAGAATTATGAGTCATTTAAAAAAAATAACAATGCTTTTTAAAGATTGAATAAACAGCACCATAGCAATTATAAAAATGTCATTGTTAAAGTTTGTTTTAGTTTACTAAGATGTCTAATGTAACGTGGTGGAGCCACTTTGCAGCTATATTATGGTTGTAGCACGAATGGGTTGGCTCGACCGAGGTAGGACCACGCTCTCACAAAAATCATCGTCAAATAGCAGCTTAACGCCGCTGTTTCGTATGGTGAGTGTAGAGAACCAAAGAGTTGTTACTGGAAACAAGGCATTCCATCTTAGTCCTCAGGGGTGACAACACATAATATAAATATAATTTGATCTTAATTGAGGCTATCCTACATCTATATGCAGATGTCTATGGACCACGACCACAGCATCTACTTATCAATTGGACTGTGTGCTCCTTTGTCACCTTTATTCTATAAAAAGAGTTCCAATTAGATATTTTTCTGGCGTTTAATAAAAACAAAAATAAGTACAGGTAATTAAACGCGATGAAATCCGTAAAATTTATTTTATTTTATATTAAATAAATTTGCAACATATCTCATTGCGGTTAACATGCATGTCCATCAAAAATACAGCAAAAAATTACTGAAGTAGCAACGGGCCGTCCGTAATGCTCGAATAATCAACAACCGATGGGAAGGAGGTTTCTCCTGTAACAGATTCATTTTGGTAAGGAAAGAGTACGGCGGCCCTCAAATGGAGTGACGATCTGGTAAGAGATGCAGGTGGCTCCACACCGTGTTTGTGGCGTTCCTTGGTGGAAACCTATGTTCGTCAGTGAACTTGTGAAGAGCTGCTCATGGGGTTGGCAATGCATTTTATGTTTTGATTCTTAATTGAAGATAGATTCTTGTCTATGGGCTATTGCACCTACATAGCGACAGGTGAACCGGGTGCTCGTCAGTCACTTACTTACCTTTTCCCTTGTAAGAAAATTTGGCAAGAATTTGATATAAACAGGACACAAGATACCTTTCTACTGTAATACAAATTAATCCACTGCAAAGTAACTATTATTGAGATCATTTCAATATTTTCCATAACTACTGGAAAATATAAACAATTTTTTACTTCTACTTTAAACCTACTATAACATTATAAATGGAATATTATGTGAAATTCAGATTGTAGAAAACTACTAATGTTACATTTAGGCAAAAATGTTACATGTTCCCATGGATCTCATTCTTACATAATACTTACTAATGAACGATAAACTAACACTTTTGGCTTATCGAACTTTTAGTTCTTTAGACTCTTCCATTCATAGTTACCATTATTACTATTCATCAAAAAATCCATCCATAGAAATAAGTTCTAATCGTTATTATAAAAAAGTTCGAACAAGAGTTCTCAGTCATAAGAACGAATTACATTTAAGTTTTAAGTTCGATTATGCTACAACTATCACAATAATAACTTTTGTAAATTTCTAAAAAAAAACATCAAGAATTGAACATTCGTTTTTTAATAGACTGCATCATTTCTCATCTCTCTTCGTCATGTCTTTGTTAAACAAAAAAATATAAACGAATTATTAGATTCTATCTTTTTTTTTAGTTCTATTTTCAAATATCAAACCACGATTAATACTTTTTTTTCAGTAAAAAATGTATCAATTATCAACTATTCAACAACAACAAGAGCGTCCATTTTCTTTAAACGCATGCAAATTTTTAATGGTTTTGCGCAATAATGACAGTACTTATAAATATTAATGATGCTGAATATACATATAAAATGTTGCCTAGTTTAAAGTTTACTTAACAGACCTTGATAACCGGTCACGGCGGTGCATGTTTTATAAAATAAACTTCTTTACACAATCGTGTTTATCCAGCATTTGAAAACATGCAATCATCCAATTAGGCCTTTAGCTTAGTCACGTGTACAATTGGGTGGTTGAAACCGTCATTGATTAATTACTACGTTTTAGTAGTGCCTTAAAACGATTTTCCGTTTTACGTTAAGTAAGGTTATAAGGTTTTGACTACAAAACTATCACGTCTTTACACTATAATTACAGTTGCATTAGAAATGTTTGTTTTGTCAACTTTTGAAAAGTTCTATTGACTAATATCAAAAACCCAGTTTATACTTGGTAAAAACAAATCCTTATTATCTTTTTTAACGTCTCATTTTCGCTTCACCTTTTATAAAGACTTGGAAGTACTTTATTACTTACATGTAAGTAATGTACGGAAATGTAGACATAATTGCAATCAAAAATATATGAAAAAGTAATCTATTAATATCTTAAGGAATATTAAAGTAATTATGCACATAATACTATACTTTTAAAAGAGCAACGACTTTATATATTAAAATATCATTACGCATCGATAATATTAAATAAAGAGAACACTTTCATACGATCACAAAAAATAGCTTTCACTTTTTCGCATCCCATTGCAAAACGAACAAACCACGTTTCGCGAATCACGAAATCACTTTCTTGGGGATTCTATCACAAAAACCGACATTATCGATTTATACATTTAGCTTTCTTCGGCTTCCACTAAAACCGGTAAACTGGCGTGATGATGACAATTAGACGATTTATTTGGGGCGAAGGCTAATAACCACGCTTCTATATCCCGCTCTGAACACAGGAACTTAGCGCTTATCGTGTTATCATATCCTTTTTGTCTCACAAAGAATCCGCTGTTCGAATCCACTCGCTCTACACTTGTATTCCTTAAATTGACAACACCAATCGACTTTGATAAACGCTTCCTTGGATATATAACGGCGAAGTGCTCCAATGACGTTCTGTAGACAACCACGCGGACGTCCTGGCGCATGCCTCCTGGCCCCTGCAGTACAAGGAACCCGGATTTGACTTCGGCATCGCAAGCCTTCTTGTATGCTCTACCGAAGTTTTCAGCGCGACAGCTAGATAGTACATTAGTCGGCATTTCACTGTTTCGATTACCACAGGCTCGCATCACGCGTTGTTGTCCACGCGAGACAACCTCCTGCCGTTGTGTCTGAACCAAACTGAAATCATTTTCCGAACGTTTGTACTTAATGCCACGAAGTTATTTCGGACGCGTTCGGCGTAATTCGGTTTTGCGTTCACTTGTCGGAGGTTTATCGGATAGATCAAATTGTTAATTCTATTCGCAAAAAAACAGCCTGTCTGCTTCATTATAATGGCACAAAACGAACATTCTAGAGATACCTTTTTTGTACAGTTTGTTCTATTTGCGAAAAAATGCAAGGTACCTCAGCAACACTGAAATAGTTCAAGAAATTACTTTAACCTTTTTTTTGTTAACACTTAAATGGTACATATAAAACAGTAAAAGTTTAAGAATAAGTGTCAGTTTTTTTACAACTTAGTGGTAAGTAGATACTGCAACCTTTGGATACCCGCAACTAACCCTGGTGGTTCTAACGAGCACACAGTCGAACAGATGGTAAGTGGATGCTGTGGCCAATAGACATCTTAATCGATCCTTGATTAGAAATCAAAATCCAGACACCCCTAAGCACTAAGATGGAATGTCTCGTTTCCAATTAAAAGGGTCTCTGGTTCTTTATACTCAAGAGGTAAAATTAAGCTACTGTTTCACTCTATAATAGCTCTACAATAGAAAAGTACTAGTTTATAACAGTAGACGCTTTCGGGTTCTTGGTTTCCCTCCATTTTTGAATAAGAATTAAAATGTTACCAGTAAAAAGAGTCTTCGGTTTTCTATACTCACCATACGAAACACAGCAGCATTACGCTACTATTTCACGCTTGTATTCTGTGAGAGCACCGGTCGAGGCGACCAATTCGTACTACAACCATAATATAGCTGCAGCGTGACTCTCCCGGGTAAAGAAAACAAGCGGTTTATCTCGAGCAGGGAAGCACCGAGCTCTTACAGGATACCAACGTGAAATAGCTGCATAATACTAACCTTTTTATATGGGTTGTTGACAACGAAAAACTTTTATACTAGTAACGCGACATTTTTACGTGGTAGAGCCATGCTGCAGTTATATTAGTAGTATAGTTGTAGCACGAATGGGTCGGCTCGACCGGGGAAGGACCACGCTCTCACAGAATACCAGCGTCAAATAGTGGCTTAATGCTGCTGTGTTTCATGTGACGAGTGTAGAGAACCGGAGACCCTTTTTACTGGACCCTCTGGAGACCTGGAGACCCTTTTTTTACGAGGCATTCCACCTAAGTCCTCACGGATGACAATGCATCTGCATTTTTATTCATAATTGAGGATAGATGTAGATGTCTATGGGCCACAGCAACCACTTACCATCAGGTGGACTTTGTGCTCGTTTGTCATCCTATCCTATTAAAAAAAATCGTTTCCTTCATTCCGTAGTGTTCGGGGGTGAAATTTCTTAATTAAAAATAAATTGTCTAATAGTCAATTACCATCTTTTAGCCTGTAAGTGTATTTTCAGTCTAATTTACTAACATAAAATGTGCATTAATATATGTAATTACTTTCAGTTAGAGTACTAATGACTGTGAAAAATTATACATTCACGTAACAGAATTTTCTGTTTAGTTTAGTTCTTCTGTTACACTGAAATTTATAATGCCATCAAAAACATAACTTGTAAAAAAAACCAAGTCTCGCAACTCAGTTTTTCTATGGAAAAAATTGTGAGATACATGTAATACCAAGTTGGTTAATTTATACAGTCCCTACTTAAGGGTTCTTCTGTTTTAAGTTACATATTACGTAATTAGCTAATCTAACAACATCTTATAGTGACCATTTCAATATTAAAAATCTTTTATGTTTTAAATAAATAGATATCCTTTTTTCATCTTTCGTAGGGTTGACTAGTAAAAAAAGGTCCTTTGTAACCCCTATTTGAAGGTGTGATGCAATAAATGATAAATAAATAAATAAAAAATAACATTTATAGATCGTACATTATAGTAGCGAAAGATCGTCAGTCGGTCGTATATTACATATTATAGAGGTCGGTCGTATATTATATATTATAGATATATTATAGAGCGTGCTCATGCGATGCTTGAATCTTATTTTGTTAATATCGAAAAAAATACTATTGCTAGAAAATAATAATTTTCTTTATAATGATTTACGTATAGAACCTCCATACAAAAACAAAAAAGTACAGAAGGGGGAGCGTTACAATAGTACGTTTACTGTTGTCTAGACTCTAGACGACAGCGGGTCGTAGGCATACCTGACCTTTCCATAAAAGGTCGATGCCTTTACGTCAGGCCTTTACGTACTTTACGTCAGGTTATGGCCTCGGTGCGAAAAACATATAATTATATCAATTAATTATATCACAGAATACCAGCGTGAAATAGTAGCTTAATGCTGCTGTATTTCGTATGGTGAGTGTAGAGAACCGGAGACCCTTTTTACTGGAAACGAGGCATTCCATCTTAGTCCTCACGGGTGACAACGCATCTGCATTTTGATTCGTAATCGAGGACAGATGTAGATGCCTATGGGCCACAGCAACCACTTACCATCAGGTGGACTGTGTGCTCGTTTGTCACTCTATCCTATAAAAAAAAATCGATTTATAAAAAAACTAGTGCATTGATATTCTATCATTTTTAGAAATACTGAATGTGTTTCTTTTTTCTTTTGAAAGAAGGAATCGCAATGGGCTGAATTGAATGGTTTTACAATTGTCAGTCTTTGCGAAAACACAAATTGCAACCTATTATTATATCTCGTTCTATGACGTTAAGATTACTTCGGACGTTTTAAGTGGACAAAGCATATATTATAATGAAGTTTGGCAAGAACAGTTTGGCAGACTTTAAAACTGTAACTGTGTGATTTTTTATTATGTTAAATAAATAAATCAAATAAAAAAATAAAAATAGCCGGGTGCTGATCGCTGTACCAGACATCTTGCACTTCTGATACAGTTTCGCCGATCTGTGTATATCACATCTGCTTGAAATTTCAGATGGTTATCGTCTTCGGAGGCTACGACGTTTGGTATTTACCTAAATGGACTGAATGGGAGGACAATCACAATTCCTGGATGGAATCATCTTAGGCCTCTTCCTGACGGTGAGGACATTGTAAGAAGAAAGTCCCGTGGGTGCCATAAGAGGCGACAGAGGGAAGCTGAAACAGGAGATGGGCAGCAGCATCTTTTTGACAACAGGACAAAATAAAAAAATTACAGTTGCCAATCCGCCAGCCAAGCATGGCAAGGAATCTATGAGAGAGGCCTTTGTTCAGCGGAGGACTTTTATAAGCTGTAGTGAATTAATTCAATAGGTATATTAAAATCGCAAAATCGATATTAACATAAATGTGAAAGGAATATCATCAAGTGGTTAACATTTGTTTTTTTTTACAATCGCTCACTAAATGTCAAGTACTTAAACATGTTTTTAGACTTTCAAAACTTAAGCTACCATCTTTTATGTTTACTTAACTTACCAACTGAACATCGTCAAGCTGGCTTAGTAACTATCACTTTTATATATTTTATATATTAATTATATCATCTAGAGTCGACGACACTCTACTGCAACGTGTTGCAACTCGTTTTGAGGTTTATCTGAACAATTCCGATCACTTCAATGAAAATTCTTGATTATTATTGTTTGGTTGATTCATAGATGCGGTAACAAAGGCCAGTCATTTGACTCTGTAGAAATTTATAACTCGAGATAGAAAATATATAACAACGTTTATTGGTCCGTAAAGCATTACAAACTATAAAAGAAATCAAATTCCGTTACGTCATAAATACAAAAAGGAACTACTTAAATGTTTCGTTCAGAGACTTTACTCCCTTAAACAGAAATCAACCCCATCTTAAAAGCACAATAAGCCAGTTTTGAGTATGGTGTTGCTTTGTTAAGGACATCAGCTACCATCATATCCGTCTGTATATACTAAACATCACTGGTCCCTTGAACAATTTTATCACCCACAAAATGGTGCCTCACATCTGTATGCTTAGTCCAAGAATGATAGCCATTGGAACCTGAAAGGTTGATAGAGCTTCGATCATCGCTGTGTATAATCATTGCCTCATTCTTCATTATCATCGTCATCATTACAGCCCTTCACAAGTCCACTGCTGAACATAGGCCTCCCCCAAGTAATGCCACAAAGCACGGTCCTGAGCCACCTGCATCCACCGACTTCCTGCATGTCTTACCGGGTCGTCACTCTATCTAGTGGGGGGTCGCCCTACACTACGCCTACCGGTACGAGGCTGCCACTCGAGAACTTTTCTTCCCCATCGGTTGTCGGTTCTTCGAGCTATGTGGCCGGCCAATTGCCACTTCAGCTTACTAATCCGTTGGGCTATGTCGGTCACTCTGGTTTTACTGCGGATATCCTCATTTCTGAGTCTGTCACGCAGAGAAACTCCGAGCATAGCCCTCTCCATAGCTCGCTGAGCGACCTTGAGCGTCCTCATACGGCCAGCAGTGAAGGACCACGTCTCTGATCCGTAAGTCATCACTGGCAACACGCACTGGTTGTACACTTTAGTTTTCAGAGATTGAGGTATACCTGACGAGAAGGTGTGTCGTAATTTCCCGAACGCTGCCCAGCCGAGTTGATTCCGATGATTGACCCCTCGGTCGAAGTTGGACTTACTTAGTCGGACTATTTGTCCCAGCTAAACGTACTCGTCAACAACTTCGAGCATAGTGCTCCCAACAACTACCGGCATAAGTGAGACATGGACATTAAACATGATCTTTGTTTTGTCCATGTTCATCTTAAGACCTATCCGTTGGGAGACACCATTGAGGTCATTGAGCATAGTGCTAAGGTCCTCCAGCGATTCTGCCATAAGGACTATATCGTCGGCAAATCGAAGGTGAGTGATGTACTCGCCATTGATATTAATACCGTAT
Organism: Parnassius smintheus behrii; assembly: GCA_036936625.1. Lineage (NCBI taxonomy): Eukaryota > Metazoa > Arthropoda > Insecta > Lepidoptera > Papilionidae > Parnassius > Parnassius smintheus. The sequence continues at coordinate 36,830,552 of JAUPFT010000021.1, forward strand.
CCTTTCCAGTCCACTAGCTTGAAAACGTCTTCCAATGCAGCGGTGAAGAGTTTCGGGGATATCACGTCACCCTGTCTTACACCTCTCTGTAGTTGGATAGGTTTCGAGCTCTGGTTCTGTACTCGGATAGCCATCGTAGCCCTACTGTACAAACACTTCAGCACTTCGATATACCGACAGTCAACTTGGCACCGCTGAAGGGACTGTAGCACCGCCCAAATTTCGACGGAATCAAAGGTTTTCTCATAGTCCACATACGCCAGGCAAAGTGGCAGAATGTACTCTTCGGTCTTCTGTACAATCTGCCGCAGGGTATGTATGTGGTCTATGGTACTGAAGCCTTTTCGGAAAGCGGCTTGTTCGGGAGGCTATAAGTCGTCGAGTCTGCGTGCGAGACGATTCGTAATGACTCTCGAAAACAGCACGTAGACGCGGTTCAGAAGGGAAATCGGTCTGTAGTTCTTCAAGAGAGCGTTGTCGCCTTTCTTAAAGAACAAGACCACCGCACTTCTGCTCCACGCCTCCGGAGTAGTGCCACCATGGAGGACGGAATTGAAGAGCTTCTGAAGGACTTTAAGTACCGGTGTTTCACCCGCTTTCAAAAGCTCCGCTGTAATTCCATCCTCGCCTGGGGCCCTGCCGTTTTTAAGGTGCTGGAGAGCCATTTTAATCACGCTCAGACTGACGTCCGGGATATCATCGGAATAGTGTCGGGTAAGACTTGCTCTTGGATCGTTACTCACATTTGCGTGTGGCTCCAACGATGATGTGTACAGCTGCCCATAGAACCTCTCAATCTCACTCAAAATCTCAGGTGTCCCGGAAACGATGCTGCCACACTCAGTCTTCAGCTTTGACAGTTGGCTCTTGGAACCAAGTGTTGTCGATGTTTAGCTGATTAATTTTTAGAAACAAAAAATCAGTCAGCAAGACTCGATAGAACTCGTCAATAACCGTAACGGCAGCTCCTTCCTCATTTCAAGAGAAAAAAGGACCGATGATGCCGCCAGCGTGTAGACTGCACCAAACAGGCAATTTTAATGGATGTAATGGTGATTCGTTAACTGGATGAGGATTGTCTTCGCTTCATATACTGCAATTTTGGTGGATAAACAATTTTGCTTATCCACGAAGCCATTTAACCAGAAATGAGCTTCATCACTAAACACAATTCTTCGATAAACCATATGCATTGTTTATGATAAACCATGAAGTAGGTTGGTATATGTCGTCTGTACTAGATCCGGATTTCATCGACCTGAGGTGTTTCTTGAGCTCCTTCCGGCAGTTAGTTCTCAAAGAATTAATTTAATTAAAGAAATTTATTCTTTAAATTATCCTTTCTTGGCTATGGAAACATCTTTTTGTTAACAACAGTGTTTCGTAAACACCATTTTCTTATCACGGTTATGATATTCTTTGATCTTGATATTCCACAGAGGCGGGAATTCTCTGTACAATTGGATACATTCGACGATTTCTTAACCTTTGGATTCTGTTTTCCCGCCATGTTTGAGCCTTTTCTCCTCGTCAAGATGAAACACAGACTAAAAAATACTGACCCTACACGATTCGATGGAAAAATATGGTGCAATGAAATTAAACTGAAATTAAAAACGCTCAAACTTTCGTTGAATCACTGCGCAATCTTCAATAACCCATACGGGTCAATAATATTGCACAATTCGTAATATTACGCAATATAATTGATCGTCTAGCGCGCCTTAACAAATTGTTCGATACTTTATAACTATAAACATTAAATTTTATATCTTACTAGGTATATAAACTGTGTCTGCACCCATAACCTGTAGAAATTAATAATTCATATTCAGTTAACGTTTATTGATCGGTGTAGCAATACAAACTGTAAAAGGAATCACATTCCGTATCGTCGTAAGTACAAAAGTGGAACTACTTAAATGTTTCGTTCAAGGACTTTACGAAGAAGTATTTATGTTTAGTATTCACTGACTCATATTATTAACATTAAACCCTGCTTTGGCCGCATCCCCCCCCCCCTTCTTTGGCACGTTACGCTTCACTATGGGTTCAGTATAAATTAAATAGCTAGAGAGTAAATATATAAAAAGGAATCTATGCACTGTTGATTGATATTACATAAATTATCAGTGCTAAGTTTCATCGATGTCTGAAAATCAATTTTAAAGGAGATAGCTATAAAAATTACAAAGCTGAAATATTCCGCGCGAACCTTAGATGATTATGTTTACATCATTAATATAATTATTTTCGCAAAGTTACGCATAACTATTGTATAAACATACTGACTGCTTACAGATATACGTAAGTAGACTTCACTAATTAGTAAGTCTTGATAAGTGAAAGAACTCAAACTAAGCAAACCCTGAAATTAGTTGAAAGTGATGTGCTCAGCGGTAAACTATAATAATTCTATGTACCTACCAATCACAATAATGGTTAATAATTACTGTTTGCGTTGATACTAGTCTTGTAATACATGCATAGCTGCTCTCAAAAAATTAGGAGGGTAATCTAGACTAATCAATTAGGAAAATAAATCGGAAATTTATACAAACTTAAAGGCAGAGGACGTCTTATTTAAAAAAAGCTTATTTCAGCTCATCAGTACATTTGATCATTTTTAAACAGGAACTGGATCGACTTATCACAGTCATCAGATTCTGAGATAAAAAGTACTACTAAATAACTTAAAAGCGACCGTGTCAGAAATTTCACAACCAATTATCGTCTGTTTGCGTAAACAGTCGATGAACTTGTATAATGAGTCAGAGATTCTGTATATTATATATAATTTATATATAATTATTTATAAGCTATACTAATGCTCCCGGGCGGCATAAATAGAGATTGTAATAAAGATATCCGCAATAGAACCAGAGCAACTAACAGACCAAAGTATTTACTAAAGTGGTAATGGGAAGGCCATGTGGGTGGAAAAACCGACAATCAATGGGAAAGAAAAGCTGCCGAGTGTAACTTCGTACCGGTAAGCAAAGTGTTTCCTACCTACTGGAAAGAGTGACAATCTGGTAAAGCGTGCAGGAAGTCGATGGATGCAAGTGGCTCAGGATCGTGTTTATTGGCATTATTTCAAGACCTATATTCAGAATAAAATTGTGAAGGGCTATAATTTATTTCTTTTATTTTATTCTTTATTGCATTCTTAAACAAAAGAATACAAAGGGCGGCCTTAATGCCTTGAGGCATTATCTACCAGTAAACCCTTTGTAATTATAACCATTGTAATTATAACTATTGTAACCATTTGTAATGGTGGTGAATTTGTGAGGTGGTTGAATATCAATTGAAGTTTTGAAATATTCTCTCTAAACTTTCTTACATTAACACAATTTAATCCGAAATCCACGTGCTTATTCTACTACTCGTATATGTATTATAACCATTACAATTATTGACACAGCAGAAATTTTGTTTTTAAAAAAGTTCGTGTAAGTGATGTCATTTGGGTCAAAATTTGTAAAAAATGTGTAGCTGATATGCTCCCGGTCCAAAGTAATCAATTTCTGAAATTTGACATACTTATGGTTACTTCGATAACAATGACGCGTATGGTACCATGACGCTGATCTGATGTTGGACTGATCCTGACCCTAGCAACGCCTATAAAAGCTTATTTTTAACAGGTTTTACATTAGAGTTTACTATGTCGTGTAGTGGCGGTGTGAGTTCACTACCCCATATCGTCCAGTTGGTGTCGTAATGGCGACAGAGGGAAACAAACCAGTAGATGGGTAACTCGCCAGCCACGCGTGGCAACGATGGCAAATACCTCCCTTATGAGGTAATCTATGGGGGAGTCCTTCAGTAGTGCATTTTTGATAGGCTATAATGAATCAATGATGAATAAATTCACTTTATTAAGGCTACAGTCTTTTAAAGTTGACTCACATCGAATCATTAGCGCCACTTTGATTTCTTTTTTTACAGCAAATTATTGTTTCAGAGTAAAATATTTTGATAACACATAAATATCCAGATTATAAGTAATGGCTAAATTTTTTTTTTGGTTCATCTATGTGGTCTATGTTAGATAAATCAAACGGTAAATAGAGCTCTCTCGCACCCAACGCAATTTCGAGCTTTGTTCGTGTACCATTATAAGGCAATCGATAATAAAAAGGCGAAATCTATTCAGCGCGTTAATAGCTAAACATCTTCATCTCCAAAATGCGCTGTTTCTTTTTTTCTAAATATCTTTCATTGTCTTAAATAAGAGGTCTCAATTTCGTTAAATTTCGCTGTTTTCGCCTCATAAAAAACTATTTGTTTCATAGCAATAGCTGAAAATATTTATGCTATAATTATTTTTTTCTCAAGGGCAGGTGTTTAATTAGACAAATATTAAAAAATAATAATTTAAACCACTTTATTTCAAAATTAATAATTATTTCGATCGACCTATAAAATATTGACTTTATAAACAATAATTGCGGGCAATATTCCTTAGTAGCCGCTGAGCGGCTGTAGCGTTCAGACGTCTTGTCTGTGCCAAATTTTTGCACTTCCTCTCGCTCTAACATTCCTCTTTCTCTCTCTTTCCCTAATCTTGGTTGCGCATTGTTACGAATTGAAAGTTTCTCTACTTTATTATTTTTTGCATATTGTTAGCGACGACAAAGTGAATTCGAACATTTAATATTAATTATTTATTATCAGTGAATTAAAAACTAAGTGTTAGCATTTAATCATAATTATTTCTTATCAGTGATTTAAAATTAGGTGATGGTATTAATCTTAACTGTTTCCTATTTATAAAATAAAGCTAAGTGTAAAGACTGATTAGTGCTGAAAAAAAAAACAGGAAAGTAAATTAAACACTTCTATTTTTATCTTAAAGTGACTTATATGAATCTATTTAATATTATTTAGGTCTGATTAGAACATTAGACGCAAGTATAAGCTTATTTTCTAGTAAGATTTCTTTTATCATAACTTTAAGAGCTATTTAACATATAAGTGATTAATATAATTCTTTTTCCTTTAAAGTACTTCAAAAGAAACATTAATATGTCAACTAATCGCTGTATAATGTTATTTCATTATGAGAAAGATTTAAATTTCATGAAAAAATATTGTATAGATTTTAAGCATAATTCCTGAAAAAGTGTTGTACATTCCTACCTCTTGGCGGCGCCACTTGTATGTTCGGCAAAAAATATAGTCCTACTCCGGAGCTAAACCGTGAGGCGACCGCGAAACTATTTTTATTTTTTATAAATGTAAAATAAAGGTTTATTGAATGATTTATGTTTAGAATAATAGAAATAAGTTGTATCTATCGTTAGGAATAAATATAAATATTGTAAGGAATGTTTTACCACGTTTATTAAGGAAATTGTGAATCTCTCTTAGAAAAGGTTACTCGGCGCTCTGATTGGTCAATAGATTCACTAATGCCGTATGCGATTTTTTCTTAAATATGATTGGTTACAGCCGCTTATAAAAAAGGGGCGTTTTTCGTGGTAAATTATTCCAAATCCGGCAATGTAATAATAAGGAATCAAGAAATAAAACAAGAAGAAATTCTCAAGAAGTGTTATTTATTGCTCATCTAACTGCTACTGTATGCTCTCCAGTTAACATCCCGCCAGCAAACCCGCTCTATTTATCAACGCTCCCTTATACGAGCATTTACATTGGTCCTTCGAGAAGCCGGATCGGGTTTAAGGAAAACTAGGAAGATGCCTTCAAATACAAGATCAAAATCAGTGCAGTCGAAGACTACGAGTGAAAGCAACGCCACTACGGGTACCAGTACGACGGATTGGAGCATGAATACGCCGAGTGATTCTACAAACACGACGGCTACCAACACGTCAACTTCAGATCGATCGACGCTTACAAGAGCATCGCCCAGCAGCGTACACAGACAACCCGTACTTCTTAACAAAAACATTGCCGGAAAAGAATCAACACCAGGGGACGTAACCCATACCACCCCCCCGACACGCACCATCGAAGCGTCAGTTCCTCACCAAGAAGGAAGTCATCCAACGCCGCAGATTCAAGAAAGAAGTGTCGCAATGAAGACTCTGCAACAGCCTCACCCTAAGAAGACGACCCGCGATCCAGACACGCTTTCCGTTCGCTCGTCGCATAGGAAGAGAGCAGAAGCGCAAGCAAAGATGACAATGGCATTAAGGGAACTAGAATTGGCAGAAGCGCGGTCAAAAGTTGCTCAAGCGGAATTAGAACTTCTCACCGCGGAATCAGAAGATGAAGATGGTGCCGGAGAAGAGCTGTTCGAGCGAACTCGAGAAGTCGAACGCTGGTTCATCCAGACCGGAGACATGCCTAATAAGAACCACAAACCAATAGAGGCAGAAGAAAAGAAAAGTGACATCCAAGAACTAGCTTCAGTCATACTAAAGCTATCAGAAAAATCACGTGACACCGTTTCACCGAAGCACCTAGAACTACCTCACTTCAACGGGGCCTGCGAAGAATGGTTAGCCTTCAAAAGATCATACGAGGATACGGCTGCTTCTTTCAGTAGCAATCAAAACCTAGCACGCCTCAGAATAGCGATCCAAGGAAAAGCTAGAGAAGCCGTCCAAAGCCTGCTATTCACCGCCGAAGACCCACGCGAGGTGATCAAGGGACTAGAAGCAAGATTCGGAAGACCTGGAGCACTAGCATTAGCAGAACTAGAAAAAATGAAGAACCTCCCAAGAGTCGGCGAAAACCCGAGCGACATATGCATATTTGCAAGCAAAGTAAAGAACGCAGTCGAAACAATCAAAGCCCTGAAGAAACCACAGTATCTCAGTTCACCTGAAACGCTAAGAGTTATAGTAGACAAGATGCCGACGTCAATGAAGTTCCGTTGGTTCGCCTACCACAGAAGCAGAAGAGACGAGGAAATTCAGGAGCTATTACTTATCGAAGCGTTCCTAGAAACAGAAGCCGACATGTGCGGAGACTTCACCCCGCCCGAAGCGCCCTCAGAACAAAGAAGAGGAGTAAGAAAACCCGTTCATTTGGTTCAAGAAGCGTCAAAAGAGAAATATAAGAAGTCGTGTCCGTTCTGTGGGGAAGAACACTTCGCATTAGAATGTAAAAGGTTCAAAGAAGCCAACCTGAATGGAAAATGGGATATGACCAAGAAGGCAAAGATATGCTTCAAGTGCCTTCGATTCAGACACTCAAGAATCAACTGTAAAGCACCAGTCTGCAAGCTGTGTAAAAGATGGCATCATACCATCTTACATTCTGACAAACCACCGGCGTCGATAGAAAAAGAAGCAAAAGACACCAATAGCATCTCAGAAGAAAAGGTCGCCTCAATCCATAACGCCAAAGGAGAAGAAAAGGCCTACCTAAAGATGATCCCCGTGAACCTCTATGGCCCAAAAGGACAAGTTCGCGTATTAGCACTACTAGACGAAGGGTCAACGGTCACACTCTTAGACGCATCAATTGCTGAAAAAATCGGAGTCGAAGGAAAGAAAGAAAAACTCACGATCGAAACCGTTGGCGGAAAGGTGTTAAGAAAAGATAGTTCACAGAAGATCGAGTTCAAAATAAAAGGGGCTCATAGAAAAGAAAAGAGAACTATCGTAGCAAGAACCATCGACGACCTGAAGCTGTCTGAACAATGCATAAACAAGGACACCGTGAGAAACTGTGAGCACCTGAAGGCAATTGAAAATCAACTCCTCTACGTCTCCGAGAGGCCCAAGCTACTGATAGGCCAAGACAATTGGGGACTGATAGTGACAAGAAAGCTGAAGAAGGGCAAACCATCAGATCCTGTAGCTTCCCTCACGAACTTAGGGTGGGTGTTACACGGATGTGAAACAGGAACAACTGCCACAGTACACTTCACTCATTATGGCAGAGCGACCACTGGCAAGGAAGACATAGAAGACCTCGTCCGAGAACACTTCCAATTAGAGTCTCTAGGGATCCAAAATCGTTCACCATCTAACGACAGCGACAGAAGAGCACTAGAAACCCTCGAGAAAACTACCAAGAAACTGCCAAGCGGTCAATATGAAACGGGACTCCTGTGGAAAAAAGAAGATGAACACCTGCCCAACAACTACAATCAAGCTGTTCGACGCCTGGTTAGCATCGAGAAAAAATTGGATCGTGATCAAGAAGCAAGAAAGCACTACGAGGAGCAGATTCTGAGTCTAATCGAAAAAGGATACGCAGAGAAGGCTCCAGAAAACTCTAACGAAGGAAGGACATTCTACCTACCCCACTTCGCTGTTGTACACCCAGTCAAGAGGAAGCTAAGAATAGTGTTCGACGCAGCTGCCAAATATGAAGGAAAGAGCCTCAACGACGCCTTGCTCTCGGGCCCGGACTTGCTACAATCATTATTCGGAGTACTGCTGCGTTTCAGAGAGGGACCAGTAGCCGTCATGGCAGACATACAAGACATGTTTCTTCGAGTAAAAGTCAGAGAAGACGACCGAGACAGTCTCAGGTTCCTGTGGCGCGGAAACCGAAGAACCGGCAAGCCGGAAGAGTATAGAATGTCCTCAATCATCTTCGGGGCAGCGTCATCACCTGCAACAGCCATATACGTAATGAACAAGAATGCAGAGGAATTTAAGAACACTCATCCTGAAGCAGTGAAAGCAATTAAGAGAAACCACTACATGGACGACTACCTGCAGAGCTTCGCATCTACAACCGAAGCAAAGAAAATATCCAAAGAAGTGAAAGACATTCACGCAAGAGCAAACTTTCATCTGAAGGGATGGGCCAGCAACAACTCGGGGGTAATATCAGAGGTAGAAGACGCAAACAAAGAAAACTCCTTACAACTGACCAAGGAAGAGAAGACTCTGGGACTAAGATGGCTGGTGAAAGAAGATACATTAGCCTTCAACGTCGGGCTACGCAACACGCCGGAGGACCTGCAAGACGGCAGAAGGACTCCAACAAAAAGAGAAGTCACAAGCGCAGTAATGTCCACCTTCGATCCAATGGGTTTTGCTACACCAGTTCTAATACAAGGAAAGAAACTAATCCAGGACATCTGGCGAAAGAAAATAGACTGGGATGAACCAATCAACGAACATCAAAAGGAAGTCTGGATGAAATACCTGGAAGAAGTGTCAACATTAACGAGGCTGAAGATCCCGAGGTGCGTCTCACCCAAAGGCAGAAAAGGACAACTACACACATTCTCCGATGCGAGTGAAGAAGCCTATGCAGCAGTAGTCTACTGGAGAATAGTCGAGCCCGGAGGAAAGGTCCATGTCTCCATGATCGCCGGCAAAGCAAGGGTAACGCCAACGAAACCTGTGTCAATTCCGAGGCTGGAGCTACAAGCGGCTTTACTCGGAAGCAGACTAGCCGCCACAATCGAAGAGGAATCAGAGCTCGACATAACGAGAAAGGTTTACTGGACCGACTCCAGCACAGTGCTGCAATGGATAAAGTCAGAACCAAGGAAGTTCAAAACGTTTGTGGCCAACCGACTCGCCGAGATCGAAGAAAGGTCCAAGCCAGAAGACTGGAGATGGGTGCCAACCAAGGAGAATCCAGCGGACGACGCCACGAGGGGAACCCCAACCGAATTCGACCACAACGCCAGATGGTTCAAAGGCCCGTCATTTCTCCGTCGACCAGAAGAAGAATGGCCATTTCACGACTTCAAGCCAGAAATTGTTATGCCAGAAGAAAAAAGCAAGCAAAAGGTATTGGCAACGATGGCAGCAGAAGACACCCTATTAAACCTAGAAAGGTTCTCGAGCTGGGAGCGACTGCTGCGCACTACAGCCAGAGTGATCGCCTTTACACACCTACTAAAGAAGAGCCGTAAAGCGACCACCACCGCCGCACGCCAGAAGGATGAGTCTTGGAAACCACAAAAAATCCAGAAGAAAGAAGCACAAACCTCAATCCCGTCGACCAGCGGAAGTAAAAATAAGCGCCTATACTCACCCATAGAAACAGAACACCTAAAAAAGGCCGAAGAGATATTAATAAAAATAAGCCAGAGCGATAGTTTTGCATCAGACATAAGAAAACTGAAGTCAGAAAAGCCATTAGAAAATTCGAGTCGACTTAAGAAAATCGACGTTTACATTGGAGACGACGGAATAATTAAATTAAGGAGCAGAACAATGAAATTTCACGACCGAAACGGAAGAATAATGAATCCTATCATTTTAGACGGAAAACAAAAAATAACTCGTCTAATAATACAACACTATCACAGGAAATTCTTTCACGGAAACACCGCTACAGTAATGAACGAAATTCGTCAAAGGTTCTGGATCTTGGGTTTAAGGGCAACTCTAAAAGCGGTCGCACACAGCTGTCAATGGTGCAAGACAAAGAAGAGTTCACCAGAGATACCACCAACGGGAGATCTGCCGAGTGAAAGATTGCAGCATCATCAATTTCCGTTCTCCTGCACAGCCGTAGACTACTTCGGGCCGATGCAAGTCACCATCGGAAGAAGAAACGAGAAGCGCTGGGGAGCCTTATTTACCTGCCTCACGACTAGAGCAGTACATTTAGAACTGTGGTACCTTCTCTCAGCGCCAGCTCAATGATCATGGCACTCCGTCGAATGGCAGCCAGAAGAGGAACTCCGAAAACCGTATATAGCGACAACGGAACTAATTTCGTCGGAGCAAAAAGGGAATTAGAGGAGGCCGCACAGGAAAAGGGCATCCAGTGGAAGTTCATCCCCCCGGGAGCTCCGAACATGGGAGGCGCCTGGGAGCGGCTCGTACGAACAGTCAAGACGGCGCTAGCAGTAGTCCTCAACGAGAAGAGCCCGCCCGAGGAAGTACTCCATACGCTAATGACTGAGGTTGAACACATCGTCAACTCGAGACCTCTCACCCCGATCAGCATGGACCCAGGAGACGAGGAGAGCCTAACACCGAACCACTTTCTGCTGGGAAGATCATGCGGAGCTATGGCGCCGGGAGAGTTCAGCGACACGGAGCTCATCGGAAAGGCAAGCTGGAGAACCACCCAGAGACTCGCAGACCACTTCTGGAAAAGGTGGATTAAAGAATACTTACCTCTCCTGATGCCAAGGAAACTCGAGGGGAAAGAAACCAGAGACCCAAGGGAAGGAGACATCGTGCTAATAGTGGACGCCACATTACCGCGAAACTCATGGCCTCGCGGTGAAATCGTCAAAACCTATCCCGGACCAGACGGAAGAACCAGGGTGCTGGACGTGCGGACATCAGGCGGAATACTTCGCCGTCCAACTCGACGTGTCATCGTGCTGGTGCCAGCGGAGTCGTCGCCTCCAGAGGATGCAGTGCTACGCACCGTGGGGGAGAATGTTAGCGACGACAAAGTGAATTCGAACATTTAATATTAATTATTTATTATCAGTGAATTAAAAACTAAGTGTTAGCATTTAATCATAATTATTTCTTATCAGTGATTTAAAATTAGGTGATGGTATTAATCTTAACTGTTTCCTATTTATAAAATAAAGCTAAGTGTAAAGACTGATTAGTGCTGAAAAAAAAAACAGGAAAGTAAATTAAACACTTCTATTTTTATCTTAAAGTGACTTATATGAATCTATTTAATATTATTTAGGTCTGATTAGAACATTAGACGCAAGTATAAGCTTATTTTCTAGTAAGATTTCTTTTATCATAACTTTAAGAGCTATTTAACATATAAGTGATTAATATAATTCTTTTTCCTTTAAAGTACTTCAAAAGAAACATTAATATGTCAACTAATCGCTGTATAATGTTATTTCATTATGAGAAAGATTTAAATTTCATGAAAAAATATTGTATAGATTTTAAGCATAATTCCTGAAAAAGTGTTGTACATTCCTACCTCTTGGCGGCGCCACTTGTATGTTCGGCAAAAAATATAGTCCTACTCCGGAGCTAAACCGTGAGGCGACCGCGAAACTATTTTTATTTTTTATAAATGTAAAATAAAGGTTTATTGAATGATTTATGTTTAGAATAATAGAAATAAGTTGTATCTATCGTTAGGAATAAATATAAATATTGTAAGGAATGTTTTACCACGTTTATTAAGGAAATTGTGAATCTCTCTTAGAAAAGGTTACTCGGCGCTCTGATTGGTCAATAGATTCACTAATGCCGTATGCGATTTTTTCTTAAATATGATTGGTTACAGCCGCTTATAAAAAAGGGGCGTTTTTCGTGGTAAATTATTCCAAATCCGGCAATGTAATAATAAGGAATCAAGAAATAAAACAAGAAGAAATTCTCAAGAAGTGTTATTTATTGCTCATCTAACTGCTACTGTATGCTCTCCAGTTAACATCCCGCCAGCAAACCCGCTCTATTTATCAACGCTCCCTTATACGAGCATTTACACATATAATTCTTTAAGGGTTTATAAATCATTTTGTATTTGTTTTATAACTTTTAATTTCGATATGGACCATAAACGTAAAAAATATGCTTGTACCAGAAAACCTACCTACCTACCTACATATTATGTAAGTTCTTCAAGGAAATATAGAAGTATTATACATTTTTGGATTGCACATGATGTTTTGTTTACAAGCGACAGTAGCCTAATGGCAGGGAGCGGACCGCGAACTCAAAAAGGTCGTGGGTTCGAATAGTAATTCATGCATATAGGTAAATGCTATACAAAGTTACATTATACTTTAATGAGAAACTATAAATATGTGTGATAGTGGACTGTTTGTACTTATATAGAAATTATTTTGAGTTTTTTTTTAATCTATTTTAGTATTTAGAACTACTTGACGTACTTGACGGATTTTCGATAGTGTCATCGACTTATTACGAAACCCTCAGTGCACGACTCATTCTAGCACTTGCCAGATTCATTTGAATAATCAATAATACGAGTACATGTTATACAGGTTCTAGATGATTATCTTTTAGAAACCTTTTCAACAAAACAACAAAAATTATACAAACTTAAAATATATTTTTTTTGTGTAACGAATTTTGTAATAAAAGCATGGAACAAAAATAGATACGAGGTAGAAAATCTGTATGTGAAAATTTGTTAGCTAATTATCAATAATCCTGTATATTAGATAAATTGATACTGGAAAATCTTAGTAGAGCTACTTTCCACGCTACGGCCAGAAAGATAACTGCGGTGGCGGTACATGAAGTGGCGGGGCAGGGAGGGTGTAGATGTGTCACCAGAACGCAATTTTTCTGTTTTGCTCTGAAAGACTGGGCTCTTAATACTTATGCTCATAAAGTGCTATACAAAATGTACACAAATCGTGTTACTTGTTACATCAAGACCTTAACGAGATATTCAAATACGTCGAGAGAATTCCAACGAATTTAGTAATACATGTATTTTATGATACAACTCATGTGATTTTATGAATAATTATTTAAATTTTCTTAAAGGTCACAGATTTTTATTGCAACTTAAAAAAGTAGTTCTTAATATTCATTTCATTTTCATTTCAATTTCATTCATTATCATAACCTTTGAATAAATCATTGCTGACAGCCAATATCTATGTAATATATATATATATATATATATATATATATATATATATATATATATATATATATATATATATGCTAATATTGTTATAGTAGGTATATAATATGTCTCAAATTAATGTTCCTAAGATCATGGTAGTTAATAATGGACAACAGCAAAAAAAATTTACATACAGGGCCAGCACCGAAAAATCTTACCCTTAATTTGATTATATGCCCCGTGATAAACATTCATAAAAAATAAATATTGCGCGTCATCTGTCATTATCCAGACAAGATATCGAGGGCACTCGATTCTTCGCAAGGTAAATGTTTTTATTTTACGTGTTTTACATGACCAAACTAACTTTTTTGTAATTTTTATTTACGAAACATTGTTTATGCTTTTGTCAGGAATGGATTAACGTAATGTTTTTATGTTTTTGGTAACTTTTTTTGGAGGTAAGCTTGTTTGTTCATCACAATAAACACTGCCAAACACTCGAATAAGTTTTAGTCCTGGTAATGTTAGGTGAATGCTGTGGCCTAAAGACATCTACATTTATCCTCGATTGGGAATCAAAATGTAGATTCGTTGCCACCCCTGAGAACTAAGATGAAATGCCTCGTTTCCTATAAAAAGGGTCTCCGGTTTTCTACACTCACCATACGAAACACAGCGTCATATAGCTGCTATTTTACGCTGGAATTCTGTGAGAGCATGGTCCTGCCCCGGTCGAGCTGACCCATTCGTGCTACAACCATAATATAGCTACAGCGTGGCTCTACCACGTATAAATATATAATAAAAATATTTAAATAATATATACATATATGATAGTCTTTTCACTACTGTTGCCACAAATCTACTTTTTCCACCTAATTTTTTTTTGTTGTGAAACCTTGCTTCTTCGCTGAACTGTTATCAGTATTTCAAAACCTGTTGCTCTAGCTTGCATTTAGGACTTATTTTTTTTTAAATATCAAAATAAAAAATTGCCTATATTTTACTAATTTTATGGAAAAAAAATGTACTACGCGAGTTTGGAAAATAGCGTCAAAAGTTGGCGCATTAAGTAAGGATTACAAAATGGTATATCACTTAGTAAATTGTAGCTGCAATTGTGGACATTGTTTTTTTTTCTCGTAAAAACCCGGTTTTTTCTTACTTAGTTAAAAATTAGTACCCGGTTGACCGAGCTTTGCTCGGTATTTTTCGCTCGGTTTTTTTAATTCGTGTGTTTTGGAAATTATATTTAAATACAAATTACATACTGATGAAGTACGAATAATAGTTTTTGTTCTTAGCGACATAATAGAAAAAACTGAACTGGTTATTTGAATAAAAAATCGTGAGTGCAATTAGTTTAATTTAAATTTTCGTGTTTTTAAAAAATACTAAAAAAAGAGCTCGAAAAAATAGATTTACTCAAAAAGAAAGGAACTTGAAAAAAAAATTAAAAAAAGTCGGTCCGTCGGTCTGGGCTCGAACCATGGTATTACGATTTTGTGACCGCCCAATATACCAATTAAGCTATTTGTAATTATTAATAAATTGTCAAAATTTACCTTCTTATTCTAACGATATTGTAGCAGTTTTTCATTGCCTAAAAACATGGACAAAAAGACATTTTCTAAAAATAAATCCTAGCCTGATCGATTTATTGCCCCCGAAACTCCCTGCACACAAAATTTTATGAAAATCGTTGGAGCCGTTTCCGAGATTTCGATTATATATATATACAAGAATTGCTCGTTTAAAGGTATAGGATTCTAATGTACCCAAGGTTTTCCAAAGGGTCGTAAATTGTAGCTTAAAGTGAACGAGTCATAATATATATATATATATATATATATATATATATATATATATATATATATATATATATATATATATATATATATCCTCGCAATTGTTCTTAACATTTCCATAATAAATAATTTGATTTAATGATATACATAGTGTTTTAACTTTACCTTTTAAACGACACTAATTTGACAATGTGTACCACAGTTTATTACAAATTACTTGTTGTTCTCAACGTATAGTGTATATAGTGTACACTGTGATGAACATTGATTTCTTGAAAACCTGTCAATAAAATATTATTTGCCTTATTTCATAAAATAAAACAACTAGGATCTCTACCAAGTTAAGGGTTAAAAAATTATAAATCCTCTAAAAATACTGTATATATAATATTTCTTCACATTTTTAGTGGTGGTTTACAAAAGAAAATTAATAAGTCTTCCTATTCGAGTATTTATATGCTCACTAACACTACAATTAGGTTATATATATATATATATATATATATATATATATATATATATATATATATATATATATATATGTATATATTACAAATTGTACGTATCACTTAGTAACTTTTTCCAGGCGTTGAGGCAAGAAAAAGTGTTACATTAGTCCCCGCAATTGAAGAAAGTACTAAAGTGAGCATAATTTTAGAACTAATCACGAACTTCCGACCTAGATTTATGCAATCGCCAAAAATACTCGGCAGGCACTAAAACTGTTCGACTGTTTTTATTTTTTATTACAGTAGATAGAAATAAAACGACTTAATGCAATATGTTTTCTGTGTAAAATTTTTATAACGACAAATCCGCCGATGCATGTATCAGTATTATACCTATCTATCTATTTAAATAAAACTGCAAATGTTCGTTAGTTCAAAATCTTATATCTCATCAAGTTTTTTACCGATTGTTTTGAAATTTTGACAAAACTGTGCATTTTGCAAATGTTATTTATCACTGCTCGCGTTTCATTTAATCTAATACTATTATTACACCATTAACCAGACGTTGCCACAAGAACGCGTGACTGGATACAGCTAAATTTAAAAAAAATAATAAGATCGTTTTTGTGATCGGTGCTAATGAAAAATAAAATGAACACGGGCGATTACAATCATTTATACAGTATAAGGGTCACAAACAAGCACACGGTCCGCCTGACGATAAGTGGATGATGTGGCCCATAAACCATCTATCTTATATTAAAGTTTAAAATGCATGATTTGCTGCCGTAACTGAAGTACGGTCTAAAGAACATAATTACAAAATGCTTTAACACAGTCAAACTTGAGCAATGTGTTGAAAAGATTTAAGATTTATTATTCGAACAGAAATACAATAGAAAAATTGGTCTTTATGTTCACAAACTAGCTATTACCTGAATGACAATAGTCAACTGTTTTTTTTATTGCATCAGCTGTGATCCCGTCGAATCCAAAAGATATTTTATAAGAAAGCATGTGCCCATTGTTGCATCGTATTTATACCTCAATATCACAACAACAATTAAAATGTAGGGCAAGGATGTAGGAAGGATATGATTTTTATATAAAACTGGAATAATTAGACAGATCAGGCGCAGGACAACCCCCCCCCCCCCCCCGAACGGGTTCCCGCCTTGTCGTGGCGGGGGGGCTTAGTAGCCGTGGCTTGGTCGCCCGCGGTGAACAAAGAGGAACCCACGAGGCTGGCCCGAGGTGAAGGGCCGGCCCGAGGTGGCCACTCCGTGTGGGCTTGGGGAGCCCACTTCGGATGTGTGTTGGTGGACTGTGGCGAGAAGGGTGTCCTCACTACCCACCGCTGCAGCCGAGGTGGAGTCGCGGAGGAAGAGGAGTGTTGGTATGGCGATGCGCCACTCGCCCTATCCTCCGCGACTCAAACGGGGCCGCACCGTTGATGCGGTGGTGGTGGGGCTGCGGGGGGAGAGGATTGTCGGTATTGCGAGGCGCCGCTCTCCCTACCCTCCGCAGCCGAATCTTGGTTGGCGGCGGAGCCATAGACCAGATCCGCCGCTGGGGTCGGGAAGGCTAGTACTTCTAAGTGCTCGTTTTTCCTGACCCCATGGCCTTTATGCATCGGACGCGGCGGCGTCTGTTGCACAGACGTAATTGGAGGCCGTGGAGGAAGGCGCGCCATGTGTTCTGGTGCGCCTTACCTGGGACGGAGAACGGGTAGGAATTTTCCTCTCCCGAGGAGGTGCTGCCATGGAGCGGCAGGCGCTAGTAGGGCCGCGGATGTGTGCGAAAGCGTTCCCGTAGCCCTGCCAATATGCGACAAAGGTGGAACGCCATGGGGTTTTAGTCGGTGCGAGTCCGACATAGCCCGCGAGGCGGGTATGCATAGGCATTTCCCCATGTAAAAAAAAAGGCGCAGGACAACCGCTTTACGTTTATCCCAAGCACTAGGGTGAAATACCGCCATTTTCTTGTATTCGGGCTACTATGGAAAATTTCCAGAAAGAAAATCCAATAACTGATTTTCTTCTTGCCCGACCGGAAATTCAATCCCGGAACCTTAAGATCAGCAGACGCGTGTCAATCTTTATGACTACTTATATAAAAATTCGGAGCTATTCTATTTCTACTGTTACAATTCAGTCGACATTCCGTTTTACAGGGCATACAGAATTTGACCTAGCGTATTGAAAAGCTACTTCTCTGGTTTGCTTTCTAGTAAGCCCGTGGTACATTTTCGAAGTGCTTTTTTAAATAGGACACCAACAAATCTTCTTGTATTTTTATAAAAATGCGCTGGTTACCTATATTTGAACAATGGTAATACAAGTATAACACTTTGCTCTAGTTCCAAAATTTTTTATTTATCTTCTCAAAAAAGGCTCTTGATGTACCAAAGACTATCGTAGTTTTATTTATTGATTCATCATCATCATTCATCACCATCACAGCCCTTCACAAGTCCACTGCTGTACATCATCTCCCAAAGAATGCCACAAAGCACGGCCCTGAGCCATCTGATTTATTGATTGTTTATGCTCAATTACTTCTCTTACTGTATTTACGTGCTTTACTTTTGGGGTTTCGATATAGCTTTTGAGAAAATTTTACTCCTACTCTGAAATATAAAAAACTATACAAGATTTGCAAAACGCTATTTTGAAAGAATCAGTATTCGTGCCATGAAAGAGCTCTCTTTCAATACACAATGGCCTGTACATTGTCAGTAAATTCTTAAGTCGGCCACATACATACGGAATTCCAATTTGGAATACCAAACGCAACAATTCCATATAAATTTAAGGTCCCGCCACACATGTACGGTAATTTTCCGTAAGCAATTTTCTCCGATTTGAGATTCCGTATGACCGCCTTGCGTTCGGAATCCCGCACGGAAAAAAGCCGCTCCGCAAGCAAGTGTTTTATAGATTTTGTATGAGTCGTAACACACATTCGTAAATTCGCAGCGGGTCACACGACCGAATCGAATAGGTGATCTAGTACATGGAGGATTATTTTTCATAATGAAGAATACTTTTTTGTGTTCCCCATAGCCAAAGCAAGCCTGTTAATTTTATATTACATTGTTTTTCAAAGACTGATGTAGGACTCAAGTCAAGAATATTAATTGTGCAAGATAGAAGCAGCACACTTCAGAGGAACTGCCGAAGTTCTTTGTGTGTCATAAACATTTTTATAAGGAGCTACATACACCTACACTAATATTAAAAATATAGTAGAGAAAGTGATAAAGTTGGTATTAAAATTATTTTATTAATGTTTGTGTCTTTGGTATCAGATCAGGGAACATCATTCCATTCAGCCGTTAATAAGTTGAAGAAAGATGCTCGAATAAAACAAATATTGGTAAGACAATTGAATGAAATTAGAAGGTATTAATAAAGTGCAAAAATTAGCACTAATGTATTTACGTAATTTTGATTACTTATTAATCGAATGTCTGTTTTAATTTAAGAAGACACAACCATATTAAGTTGCTAAGATATTTACATCATATTTAGGTATATTTTGTTTACCTTAATTATAAGAAAAAAAATTATAAGGAATGGAGACTGTAAACATGCAGAAAAATTATATAAATAAGGATATAAATGATGGCGATATGTTTTCTTCTTAGCTAGCTACAGCAACAAGCAATCGCAATATCGTCGTCCATATTCGCTGGCTGAATATCTGTACTCAATGCATAACATCTCTCAACTGAGCCTTGTTATTCCGAACGGAATAAAAAGGCTTTACTGATCAATACTTTCTTAAACAGGATGTAAGAAAGACGTGGATGTTATTGTGCTTGTCAAAGTAAGTGTAAGGATATAGTAAAAGTTGCAGCTTGTTATTTGGTCTCTTTTAGAAGTTGACTGTTTGCAGATATAACTTCTGTAGTCGGCACAAGCACATCTGTATTAAGTTCGTGAGACATGTCTATAACAGAAGGTGCCTCAAAGTCTTTTTAAACAATATCTCTTTTTTTATAGAAGAGGGGGCAAACGAGCATGTGGCTCACCTGATGTTAAGTGACTACCGCCGCCCATGATCAACTGCAACACCAGGGGAATTGCAGATGCGTTGCCGGCCCTTTAGAAAGGAGTAAGCTCTTTTCTTGAAGGTCCCCAGGTCGTATCGGTCCGGAAAAATCGCCGGTGGTAAATTATTCCACAGAGAGGTTGTACGCGGAAGAAAACTCCTTTTGAAACGTACAGTGGTGGACCGCCAAGCATCCAGATGGTGTGGATGGTATCGGGACGTATGCCGCGTAGTGCGTTCACGAAATTTGGCAGCTGGGATTAATCCGAACAATTCCTCAGAGCACTCTCCATGGTATATGCGAAAGCAAATACAAAGGGATGCAACATCTCTTCGCAGTGCCAGTGAATCGAGCCGATCGGAAAGCACTCGGTCGTCGACGATTCGAGCCGCTCTGCGCTGGATGCGGTCAAGTGGAAGGAGCTGGTACTGGGGAGCCCCAGCCCAGAGATGGGAATAGTATTCCATGTGCGGCCGAACCTGCGCCTTGTAAAATTGCAGGCGGTGTGCCGGCATGAAATACTGTCCCGCTCTGCTGAGCACGCCAAGCCTTTTAGAGGCCAATTTGGCCTTCCCTTCCAAGTGACCACGAAACTGCACGTCACTCGATATCTTTATCTATTAGCCGAATTCCGGAAACATTGAACCCTGTAACCACTTTATTAAGTGTTGCTGCCTTTTTGAAGGTTTGTTCGCCAGCTGAGCTATTTCTGTTCATACAATCAAACGCTTTTGGTGATGACTTAGTCACTTATCACATTCATAACTACATTTAATTTTTAAAGGGACAAAAAATCCACGAAAGCTATTGTATGGTGGTAGCTAAAACATGTGGATGTTAATATCACGATAGAAATTTACTGCAGCTAAAGAAAGATGACCGCTGTGGTCGCCTGAAATCCTTAAACTTTACTTAAAGATAGTATTACCTTTTGTTGCCTGCATATTTTTAAAATGACGCGGGTATTCTATAAAGAAGCTAGAGTTTATGAAACATGAATCAGAAGACATTCCTTTACTTCTTGTTAATTAAATATCCTTAACTGTTAAGTAAATATTCTTGCATACTTTTTTCGGGGAAAAATAGAAGTAGGTGGTGCGAAATTTCCAGTAGCACTCAATACTCAAACTAGTGTACTTTTGGACTCTTTAAGCGGGAAGGATTTTCCCCGCCAGTTTCTTTCCTTTTACGGAAATTACTTTATATTTTTTCTGGTATCATATTATACACCATTTTCGTCCATATTGTGTATTCGGCCATGTGCAAAATTGTATTTGTTGTAATTGGCTCTGTAGTTCATTATGATAAATAAGTACTTGTGTTTTATGAAATCCCATTGCTCTGTCAGTACAAGTTTATTTCTTTTTCAATTTATTTATTCACAAAGCTAAGTACATTATTTTCACTATTCTCTCGCCAAACTGCAATCAGTTTGTCGGCGAGTACACGCTCTTAAAACTATATATTATTATGCACCATCACCTATACAAACACAATTAATTACGAAATAACAAAACGAAAATATAAGATAGTTATATCAAAGTTACCTACTACAATTTCATAATATTTATAAATTATTAAACTAAAAAATAAAAAAACAGCAACAATAAACAAATCAAATAAATCAAACATAAAAAGCGATTAACAAAAAAGTAAAGTTACAGCCTATATACGTCCCACTGCTGGGCTCAGGCCTCCCCTCATTTCTGAGAGGTCTACGCTCAGTGGTTAACGCTCGCTGTAAATATAACAGAACGCGAGTAACCCGGGTTCGATCCCCGCCGGCACCATTGTTGAAATTGTTAATTGCAATTTTAAGTGCAGATTTACTACGTGCTCGGCGGTGAAGGAAAACA
Source organism: Parnassius smintheus behrii (assembly GCA_036936625.1). Lineage (NCBI taxonomy): Eukaryota > Metazoa > Arthropoda > Insecta > Lepidoptera > Papilionidae > Parnassius > Parnassius smintheus. The sequence continues at coordinate 36,852,180 of JAUPFT010000021.1, forward strand.
TCGTGAGGAAACCTGCATGTCTGAGGAATAAGAAAAAAAAATATTTCGAAGACATGTGAAGTTCGTCAACACGCATTTGGGCAGCGCGGCGGACACTTCCTTGCCCTAAACCCTCTCAGAAATGAGGGTGGTGATTAACAAAAGTATGCAACAATATGCTATGTGTTATAGTCATAGTGGGACTGGCTTTCGCAATTTCAATTCACAAAAATTTTTCAGAAACTCAGTCTAGCTGTAAGAGCTAGTTTTAAGGACGTGTCGAACCAATGCGGAATATAATTTATTTCACAATACTCATAAATCAACTTTCGATAATTATGAAAGTTATTGAAACTTCTGTGCTTTTTTAAATGTTGTAGAAAATCTTCCCATACTATCTGCTGTGTTTTCAGCTTTCAAGAGTTTAGTATAGTCCTTTCTTTTAATCCAAGCTTGATATTGAATAAAACTATATACTATAATTTTATTCTATAAGTTTTAATGTGTAGTGTTCGCGTAATTTTAAGAAACCATTACGCCAACCTTGAAATTCAGCTTTTTGTTAACTCGCACTCTTTAAAATTATAAATGTGGCTGCTATCAGCTGGTTATCCGTGACAAAACGCTTTCTCTAGAATTTCAGGGCATTTTCAATGTTATTTCGACTATGGAATCTCGGAAATGTACCCTGTAGAAAAGCGAAAGGCTAACTGACTCTTGCAAGTCTTTCCGTTGAGTCCTAAACTGCTAGGTAGCATTTTTCAGCTGCTGACCATATATGGCAGCACTATTTTTATACGACCGTACGTGCACATTATATAAAGTATCACCACTTCTTTGTAAAAACACCTTACTTCCTTGCAAGGAATTATTTGTGGGCGTTGCGTATTTCTATTAAGGCAGGAGCGCATTGTCCAATGTGTCCAATGTTTTCACTATACCGATTTTAATGAAATTTTGTAAATGTGTATTGCTTGCTCCAAACGGAGAGATAGGATAATTTTTATCCCTATAAATAACCCTCAATAATTTTATTGCGAATTTTAGGATTTGTTATACGATAAAGGGTCGTGGGAAAAGGGCAGAAAAACCTCTGTCTGGCCAGCTAGTGTCTTTATATAAATATAGCTGTATAAAAGAGGCTACAAGATCTACTGAACATTTTGCTAAATTGTCCATTACGACATAGGTTAAAATGATGCCCACACTGCAAGCATAACCTAAATTTGACTCTAATGCGACAACGTTTCTTATTGCTTACCATATATAACGAAATTTTGGTGCTAATTTGTAAATAAACGCGTAAAGTAGTCACTGCTTCGTTAGTCTAGTGATCTTGAGATCCTGAGTTCGAATCCCGGGTAGGACCAAAAACATCAGTTATTGAGTTTTTCTGTCAACAAATTCTCAGTAGCAGCAGTCATACTGATGGTGTTTCACCGTCGTCCTCGGAAAGCACGTTAAAGTCTATTGGTCCTCCACCTGTTCTCTCTCCGATGTTGTTGGGTACTTACTATAATCCTGTCCGCCGTGACAGAAATTTAGTCGGGAGGACATTTATATATATATATATATATATATATATATATATATATATATATATATATATATATATATATATAGTACCCGGTTGACCGAGCTTTGCTCGGTATTTTTCGCTCGATTTTTTTAATTCGTGTGTTTTGGAAATTATATTTAGATACAAATTACATACTGATGAATTATAAATAATATTTTTTGATCTTAGCGACATAACAGAAAAAACTGAACTGGTTATTTGAATGAAAAATCATGAGTGCAATTATTTTTATTTAAATTTTGGTGTTTTTAAAAAATACTAAAAAAAGGGCTCGAAAAAAATATATTTTCTCAAAAAAGAAAGAAACTTGAAAAAAAAATAAAAAAGTCGGTCGGTCGGTCTGGGCTCGAACCGGGGTTTTACGATTTTGTGACCGCCCATTATACCAATAAGCTATTTATAATCATTACCAAACTGTCAAAATTTACCTTCTTATTCTAACTATATTGTAGCAGTTTTTAATTGCCTAAAAACACGGACAAAAAGACATTTTCTAAAAATAAATCTTAGCTAGATCGATTTATTATCCCCGAAACTCCCTGGACACTAAATTTTATGAAAATTGTTGGAGCCGTTTCCGAGATCCCGATTATATATATATATATATATATATATATATATATATATATATATATATATATATATATATATATATACAAGAATTGCTCGTTTAATAGTATAGGATATAAGTAATATATGCAACCAGGGCCATTGTACACGTTTTAAGCTTGCTCATAAATGTTGCCGATTTACATCGTCATATGAAGATATGCATTTAACTATAACACATCACTACTGTGTACGAACAGGTACAGCAACTTAAAATAGACAAAATAACACAAATATGTACCTTATCTCAACGTACAAGGTGTGCAATTGTAACGCTTTGGAAAGTTGATAATGCAAAATCTTATCGCAGCATTGTGTGCAAAAGTTGTCTAGGTACTAAACAAATATGACAGAATCGTGCCTGGACTTCCTTAGCAGACATTGTTCGTCACTTGATATTGCGCCAAGAACAGGTGTTCTAAATGGCGATTACATGTATGGTTCCCAGGAGTTTTTCAATTATTGGGATATTTTTTTTATTAAAACAAAACTTTTACCTAAATAAGTGTCTGACTGCAGCAATTCAATATTACCTAACGCTCGGGATCGCAATGGTAACATAGCACAGATGTTTGTATAGCCTATAATTGCTTAGGCTCTTTACATTTTTAAATAAGAAATTGGTGTATAATTTAAAACGCTTTGACGATACAGGGAAATGTCCTAGTGAGCTATTGACTATACTTGTGTACTGGTATAAAGTAATAATATTTATTTAATTAATAGAATCAGACTTCATAAATGGTAGAGCCACGCTACAGCTATAGTATGGTTGCAGCACGAATGAGTCGGCTCGACCGGGGAAGGACCACGCTCTCACGGAATACCAGCGTAAAATAACAGCTTAATCCTCCTGTGTTTTGTATGGTAAGTGTAAAGATCCGGAGACCTTTTGTTACTGGAATCGAGGCATTCCATCCTAGTCCTCACGGGTGACAACGCTTCTGCATTTTGATTCGTAATCGAGGACAGATGTAGATGTCTATGGGCCACAGCAACCACTTACCATCAGGTGGACTGTGTGCTCGTTTGTCATCCTTATTCTATAAAAAAGCGTTACTTTGCGGAAATCCAACACATTAAAGATGCTCGACATTAACTAACTAGGATCCACGTAATAAAATAAAATGATGTACTGTACCTAGCTCTCTCTCTCTTTCTTTCTTTCTCCCTCTCTCTCTCTCTCCCTCTCTCTCTCTTTCTTTCTCCCTCTCTCTCTCTCTCTCTCTCTCTCTCTGCGGTAGCGGTCAGCCATCGCAGAGTCTCGCCTACCAAGCGTAGCAGCAGTGGCAAAATCCAATAGTATAATATATTATACAGTAATCTATGATCCAATCTATGAAGCAATATGCGGGGGAATCATATGTTCCTCCAGGTTTCCTCTCAATATTTTCTTACCTTGTTATAAGATACTATCACTATAAAAATTTATTTCGAAAGGAAGAAGATAATTCCATCTTTTCCTATTATTTATGGACATGCTATCCTTTTCGCACCCGTATTGTTAATCAGTATTTCATGATAAACCGGTAAACGTGGATATGACACACGCTTTTCATGACAAGAGGCTGTTAAAAAGTTTCACGGACCATTAGGAGCGAACCGTTACGGGCTTATATAATCTAAATTCGTGTCCATTTCCATAAAAAAACAAAATCGACAATCAACATGTATAGTATGACCATACATGTTGAATTTATATATGACTAAATGTTGTTTGAAACTTTAAAATTGATTTAATAGGACAATTGGAGTACGCCCCTATCAATGGTTTGGATGTTTGGCGTACTCCAATGGTTTGGACACGTTGAACGAATCTGTGAAGACCGAATGGTGAAGAAAATATATAGAGCGAAAGTAAATATTAAAAGGTGTCGAGGTAGACCGAGACTAACTTTCGAAGACCATGTGAGCAAATTGCTCGAAGAGGGGAGGGTCAAGAGTACTCGGATACCTAGACGTGCATGTATGAAGAAGTTAATGAACCTGAAAGAAGCGAAAGAGGTATGTAAGGATCGTGACACTTGGCGATCTGTTCTCTCTGGCTACCCCGTTAGGGATTGTGCGTGACGATAAGTAAGTAAGTAAGTAAGTAATAGGACAATAACTATATCTCACAGAATACCAGCGTAAAATAGTAGCTTAATGCTGCTGTGTTTCGTATGGTGAGTGTAGAGAACCGGAGAGCCTTTTTACTGGAAACTAGGCACTCCATATTAGTCCTCACGGGTAACAACACATCTGCATTTTGATTTGTAATCCAGGATAGATGTAGATGTCTATGAGCCGCAGCAACCACTTACAATCAGGTGGACTGTGTGCTAATTTGTCACCCTATCCTATAAAAATAATTAAAAACGTATAAACAAAGCCTGGTAATTCACATATACCTTATCGGTGGGATAGTAGTCAAGCACTTGTTTGTAATATTTAAAAAAAATGCAATGAGCAAGTTTAATTTGCCCTAACAGTTTTATCACAAAACGGGGTTTATTGATAGTCTTTAACTAACATTATGTAAGAAATCCCGCATCCACGGCGCCAGTCTTCGCAAAATTTGTCATTTGCTGTCAATACATTTCAGTTCTCATATTTTCCATGAGACTAATTCCTTGAATCAAATTCTTGTTTAAACTTGAGACTTTTATTAATTTATTTTTTGTGATAAGACGGTAAAAAGTTTATCGATTTTTTTACTTACAGCGTATTAGACTTTGAAGATTCATCATCTTCATCATCATATCATCAGCTCGTAAAAGTCTACCGCTGGTCATTTACTTCACCTATGTAGAGAGATTGACGCATTGACGATCGCAATACGACACATTATGCATCTTTAGCACTGCTAACCGTCTTTCTTTCTTCTTTCAATCTTTAAAAGATTGTCCTCTGTTTTCAATTGATGGACATCACAAGATACTAACTATGTAAAATTTCAACCGGTATTTTGGACAGCTTGGTAGTTCTGTTTAATTTGGCAGTATTCAACCCTCGTGTCTGAGTAAACACGTAAATCCGTTGTTCCTACGCCTAATTTCTCCGGTCTATGAAAATAGGAGGAGATAAAATAGGAAAATAGAGAGCATAGAGTACTTTAAATACACCTGAAGAGAGCTGCTCTACTTGCTTGTCTACACTCGTGCAGTAAAATCCTCACCTTCGCAGAATGTTAGAAACTGGAAACCAAAATTCGGTCAGGAGGACAATACATTATGGCTTAAGTAATGTCCTCCAGTATACTTAACGTGTTAGAGCCATGTTGCAGCTATATTATGGTTTCAACCAACGATTGGGTGGGTTCAACAGGGGACCACGCTCTACCAGCATAATATAGTAGCTTTATACTGCTGTGTTTTGTATGGTGAGTGTTGAGAACTGTAGACTCTTTTCACAGGAAATGAGGCGTTTCATCTTAGTCCTCAGGGGTGACAACGCATTTGTATTTTATTTATTTAACTTCATACAATATAATATATGATGTATAGGCGGACTTAATGCCTGACGCATTCTCTATCAGTTATCCTTTGAGTGATGCAAAGATAAAAGTATGAAGTAGACGTGTAAGATTTTAAAAGAAAGAAATTATAAATGAAAGTATAAAATAAATTTAAAACAAAATAAGATATGACGATTCAATATATGCATAATCTTATAATATATGAATTATGTATTTATAAAAATAAATTAATTGGATATTTATGCAAATACGATTGAGCTACCAATGAGATTATTCCACAGTTTATTAAAAAAATGTTCGTAAACTTTCTTCTTGAACGCAATCGTTGCGTTCAAAAAGAAAGTTTGCGAACATTTTTTTAATAAACGTTAACCGTTTTTTTTATACAGGATAGGTTGACAAACGAGCACACAGGCCATCTGATGGTAAGTGGTAGCAGTGGCCCATAGACATCTTTCCTCAATTACGAATCGAAATGCAAATACGTTGTCACCCGTGAGGACTAAGATGGAATAGCTCGTTTCTAGCAAAAAGGGTCTCCGGTTCTCTACACTCAACATACGAAACACAGCCGCATTGAGCTTCTATTTTACGCTGGTAATCTGTGAGAGCGGTTTTAGCAGTTTTATTTTGAGAGGGATTTTGATTTGCATTTTGATTCTTGTTGAAGGATGGATGTAGAAATATCACGTAGATTGTGTGATCGCTTGTCACCCTTAGTCTATAAAAAATATTATATATTACTCCTGTGTACTAATACGGTTTTACTCATAATGCCATAGGGATTTTCTCGCTTACTCGACCCAGTTTCGACTGAGAGAGTATCCTTAGACATTAAGTCCCACCTGTGTAAACATTTTAGGTAAAGAGGTTAAATACTATAATTTAGAGGCCGCGAGTTAGAGTCCCGCACGGAATAAATTCCTAGTGTAGACAAATAAAAAAGTGTGACAATTTAAAAAAAGGCCTGGTCTTTACTATAGATAAGCAATTTTGTTTTGTTATTGTAGTACAGCCTGTTATATATACATAATATGTTATATGCGTATACACACTATTTTATTTTTAAATGTGATTGACCACCCTTTAGTCAATTCTTACTAAAGTATTATGCTTGCGTTTTTTATGGATAAACGTAATCCTGAGTTTAGTTCCGACACACTCACATGTTTCACGTGATTGTTCCTGCACGTGATCTCTGTAAAAGCACGTTCCTGTCAAAACAAAACGGCGGTGACTCAAACTGGCTGACCGTTACAGAGTAACCATAATACAAGTTGGGTACCTAAGATATATTTTGTAATATACCCTATGTGCGTCTTTATAAATTCTGTTATAAATGTAAAGTCAAGTTCACGCAACTTTAGAACTTCCAGTTAAACTTTTGAAGGAAATGTTACGCTGGGAATTTCTTTTGTATCTTAGAGTCGTCTTACAATAAGTTAATGTTATTTTCCAAAAAATCATATCGTGATATCAGATAGCCCATGAAATTATGCATTATATCTATCTCCTGCTTTTGCTTGACTGCCAAAATACTTATCTTTTATTTTAGTATGCATTTCAACGACTGACAGTGTCTCTGATTCAATCTTCTTTATTTTTACTTCTCCCAAAAACATATATTTACAGACAAACGATAAATATGCCAAAGTCTTTTTCTCTCCTTCTTCATTTGTGATTAATCCTATACCTTTAAACGAGCAATTCTTGTATATATGTATATATATATATAATCGGGATCTCGGAAACGGCTCCAACGATTTTCATAAAATTTAGTGTCCAGGGAGTTTCGGGGATAATAAATCGATCTAGCTAAGATTTATTTTTAGAAAATGTCTTTTTGTCCGTGTTTTTAGGCAATTAAAAACTGCTACAATATAGTTAGAATAAGAAGGTAAATTTTGACAGTTTGGTAATGATTATAAATAGCTTATTGGTATAATGGGCGGTCACAAAATCGTAAAACCCCGGTTCGAGCCCAGACCGACCGACCGACTTTTTGATTTTTTTTTTTCAAGTTTCTTTCTTTTTTGAGAAAATATATTTTTTTCGAGCCCTTTTTTTAGTATTTTTTAAAAACACGAAAATTTAAATAAAAATAATTGCACTCATGATTTTTTATTCAAATAACCAGTTCCGTTTTTTCTGTTATGTCGCTAAGATCAAAAAATATTATTTATAATTCATCAGTATGTAATTTGTATCTAAATATAATTTCCAAAACACACGAATTAAAAAAATCGAGCGAAAAATACCGAGCAAAGCTCGGTCAACCGGGTACTATCTTTATTAAACGCGGACATAGATCGCGGAATTCCTGGAAATTAGATCTTAGGGCAGGCCATATTTAAATGATTCTTTCAACAGCAGGACCAAGAGATAGAAATCTCGTCGTAACATGTTTAATTTATTTAATTTCTTCCCCCTGAATCTATTTATCTTTAAATTGGAGTTGTAAGTCCGCTCTTCTTTATGCAGATCTACTAAAGTAACCGTATATTTTCGGTATCAAGCTTTTAATGTTTGATAAGAATATATAATATAAATTTAATAAGAATAGATGTTCATACTTTCAACGCCAGGAACAAACGTAAGCTTGTAATACCAGTTACTAGACACCCACATATGGTAGACATACTAGATATCCACAGAATTAGTAATGCATTTATGGGGCAATGTACGCTTTTACAACAAAATCCCAGAAAATGTACAAAATTCGTCAATAAACAAGTCTAAACATTTTATTAAAGAAAAATTGTAGGAAAAAAATTATTATAATATCAAATAATACATAAATGAAAATCACTCTGGGAATGAGGTGATCGCCACCAACATGGTCGCGATCACCTCATTCCCAGAGTTTAGAAGTTCTATTAAATCTCATTTAAATTTTGTGCAAACAAAATTATTGTAAAGTGAAATATGTTTAAAAGAGAGTTCCGTTGGGTTTCTTGCTGGCTCTTCCCAAGACAGAGGTATTTTCCAAATCAGTGGTAAATAAAAAAAAACTTAGTAAGTTAAAGTTAAAGTATTATGTAAATATCTATATTGAATAAAAATTATTTTATTCTATTCTATTCTAATATCCACTTCCAATTTAATGGTATTATGTTTTACAGTTCCGAAAGTTCAATTCTGTGATCTCATGGATCCCATTATTAGATGTTGACCCAATTCTTATGAAAACACCTTTGAGTTACCCCTTTCTAGCAAAAGAATTATTGAAATTGGGCAGCGTGATAAAGAATCATCAGTGAATCTCGCTTCTTCTTTTTCAAGTTTGCCATAGTTGCCACGATTTGGAACCGAAGATTGTGATTTTTATGTAGCTGTTATCAGGAAGATACTTCTGCTCATCTCTCGATTTATTTCAAGATTAAGGTTTCGCCTTGATTGTAGTTGTAACGTGTACCGACGGGCGCGGTTGTGTGTGTAACTGCGATTCATAATACTCGCGATTGTGACTGAGTGCTCCCGAGGCCTACGCACACTAAAACAATGTATATGTGCACGGCTCACAACAACCAACGTCAAACCTTCATCGTGAAATAGAATAACTATAGTAAATATGTTCGTCTGAAATAAAATGAATTGTAACTATGTACGTTTTGTGCTTATCTAACGGAAACCGTCTGAAAAAGTACATGTTTTAATTACAAATCCAACAACCGTACAAATTAAAAAGATCGAACCTAAATAAACGGTCACTAACCCGCTGATAACTAGCTATACGAGTTTAAAATGTTTTTTTACGGATTACGTAATTAAGAGACGTAGAATTATTTACATCTCAATTTATATTACATTTGTGAATAATTTTGAAATACATTATACTCATCATTTTTAACCGACTTCAAAAAAAGGAGTTTCATATTTCAACCGTATGTACATTAGTCGCTTATAAAAAAAATACTAAGTAAAGCAAAGTACTAAGACATCGCAATCTCTGGCGATTGCTGCTTTTGAGAGTTTACGATTTATTGTTTTTGTAATATTTATTGTTGTTTCATCTATTTGCACAATCTTTCGCATCTACAATGGGTAGTGCTTAGAGCAATTGTTCAGAACTTCAACCACTACCACCATCCGCACCACCGCACCATCGCACATTTCTTCCTCGCACAACTTCCTTGTGGAATCGACTACCACCAGCGGTTTTTCCCGGATTAAAACGATGTAGGGGCCTTCAAGAAAAGAGCTTTCTCCTTTTGAAAAACGTATCTGCAATTCCCCTGGCGTTGCAGTTGTTCATGGACGGCGGCAGGCACTTATCATCAGGTCATCAAACGAGCATCGTTTGCGCCGTCCATGTACGGAGGCTCATGACCAATAAGAATTATAAATATATATATATATATATATATATATATATATATATATATATATATATATATATATATATATATATATATATATATATATATATATACATAATACATACATACATAAACACTCACGCCTGTCACCCAGAGGGGTAGGCAGAGACTACAGACTTCCATTTAGCACGATCCTGACATACCTTTCTCGCCTCTTCCACATTCATATACCTACGCATACATGCTCGTCGGTTAAGGGTACTCTTAATTTGGCCCATTTTTAGTATATCGCCAATTTGGTCGACAAACTTCCGCCTAGGACGTCCCTTTCCGACTCTTCTATTCACTTCTGCAACATATATTTGCTTTGTCAGTCTTTCCGCATTCATTCTTTCTACATGACCAAACCACCGAAGCATTCCTTTCTTAATTACGTTAATTACGTTACATATTATATATATATATATATATATATATATATATATATATATATATATATATATATATACATATATATATAATATGTAACGTAATTAACGCACACCTTCAGGCACCCCAATTAGTATATTATGTTATAATCATAATACATACACTGAATTATCCTCATAGAATGTTGTGGTCACAGTACAAATCCACAAACGCAAAGACTTTAACGTGCTTGAAATAAAGTTCATTTTTCTTTATTTTTATTGAATGACAGAATTAGTAATAATACAAATAAAACTGTACTCTTAAAAGTCTTATTGCCTTAAGGTACGGTCCATTTCAGTTTGTTTTGACTGTACAGATTTAGTGTGACTGTAATTTACGTAGTTTTAATTATTTTTGGGATAAAAAATTACCTATATTAAAATTGATAGAAATCAATTCAGTAAACGAGTCTGAACAAACTACTTTCTCAAAGTGCGTTAATTATATTACATGTTGTATATATAATATATTTCGGTTTAAGCAACAGACACACTGAAAAAATTTATGAATCACCATCCAATTTTTGTATCAAAACTTTGTTAATTGAAAACAAACTCGTACCTATAGCGGTGCATAAGCCAGAAAGCTGGCCATCTAGGCTTTTCATTAAGTTTGTTGTTGGTAGTTCTTTTATCTTTTTTTAACTCTATCTGCAGAACAACAGTATAAATAAATGTTGTCAAATAAGATTATAAACTATAATTGTGAGAAAATATTTGTACTCGTATAACTAGTCACCGCAGCAAGACAAGCATAGTGGCACTATCGAGCGCAACAGAATAGTGCCAGCGGTATGGACATTTCTTTAACGCGAATAAGCACAACAACTGTTATGGCAAGAGCGATAGACACAACTGTGCTTGCCCCGTTTAAGCACCTGTAAATATTCGATAGGTCTTGTATTTATAGGCGCGCCACTATAAGATCTCGCACCACCTAAAATTTTTGCTAAGGCCACCTCTGGTAGTACATTGGTCATCAGTTTGAAACATAGCATATCGCTAAACCGATTCATACCTTCCTTATTCTAATACAAATGTTACTACTTAATTGGCACAACTTTATTTTCTCACAAATTATTCTCTAACAAAATTGAATTTAAAAAACGTATCTAGTAAAAACTGCTAAAGCGCCAACCACACTTAAATCTTATGCTAACAGTTTTTCTTAAGCGCCAAATAGTTAAAAACAACAGTAATGAATAATAGCTAACAGAATATGAAACAATACTGTTGCGCACCGTAATTGATGCCTGGTATATGGCACTAGCGCCATCTAGTATCGAGTAACAGAAATAGAGTCGTCAAAATATTTCTTGAAAATTCACTAGCGCCATCTAGTATGGAGTAGCAGAACTAGGAGAGCTTTTTAGAAAATTCGATGCTAGAACTTTCGACATTCTACTCGAACATTCCAGATGCTTCATTAGAAAGTGTGATACAAGCGAAGATGACGAATTAAAGTGAACTAGTGTTAAATGTGATTAATTATTAGTGTGTTTCAAGTTTTAAAGACACTAATATGGTGTTCGATAATTAAGGTGTCAATTTTGTCAATTCAATCAGCAGTTTTTATTGTCACGAACCCTAAGCTCGTAACAATACAATTCTGAAATTTAATATTGCTAATGTAACAATGTCATTCAAAAATTAAGAAAAAAATACTTATGTTGTTACTATTGTGAATAGAATGTAGTAAGGAAAACAGTTCTAAAAGTTCTCTTTATTGAAAACGTGTTTCTAAAGCTACTCGTACATCTATTTCGAAAGCAATGGAATAAATCTTGGAATTCCCTCAATTGTTAGATGCTACAACGCAAAAAACGCTCTGATTCACTTGAAACCAACACAGGTCAACGCAGAAAAAAGGCAATCCAACAATAATTAACTAATTTTGGCCTAAACGGCGCTTTAGGATTTTCTCTTTTCTAGTGACGAAATGTTATTTATGTACATAGAAATCGATTTGGTCTACAAATGTTTAAGTCTTCTACTATCCTTTGTAATTAATTTCGTGAATTAATTATATAAGTAGAAGACTTAAACATTTAGTCTCTAAGTAGTCACGCAAATTATTTGTGATAATTCAAGAATTATATAAAAACTAATAAGCTCGAACAAAATTACTAGCAATACTGTAACTGTTTGTAAATTAAACCATAGTAGAAGGCTGAAGTTCTGTCCGAAATTATACTTAAACATGTTACACGTTAATTACATTAAAAATGACGCCGTTGACATTTGGAGCATAAATTTTTATATCGTGGCGCATTTTCTTGCTAAAGGATCATATTTAAAATAGAATAGTAATGTAAATTATTTTCCACTTTTCTAGACCAGTGAGTATCTAACAAATAGAGTACACGGCGACCTTTGATGCTGCGTAGGCCGGCCATGACACCTGTTTATTTTTCGTGGGTAGATGTTTCTCAATTTTAGTATTTAGATAGAAACCTAAAGGTTAAGGGTACAGACTGTGAAAGTCAAAAGACGTGGGTTGGAATCGGCTATTTGACTATAATAAACAGCTCCTAAATCCTAAAACAAGCATAAATAAAAGATAGTTTTTCGTCTGGAATTAAAAAGTCCAGATTGACGTAAATTTCACAGCTCACGAGCAAATCGGGTTCAACGAACCCAGACCAACTCAAGTGCTTGTGAGTATTGAGGTGTGCTCTGATGCTAAAATCACAGAATACTGTTACTCCTAGTAGAGATATTAAATCATTAGCTGAGGACGTTGCTGTAAAATCGGCGGAGGTGGTGAGTTTATGATTAAAATAATTCTAGTCCTAAATTTCAATTAATCAATTACAAAAAAAGCGAAATAGTTTTAATTGAAGGCCTACTTTACAATGACTACCATTATCATCCAGGAATATGTGCTAGTTTTATGCGGAACCATTGTGTCCTTACTGTGAAACGGACGGCAGAAAAACTGACAGTCTAAACAGACAGCCAAAACAACACTGATAAAATTGCCTTTGCCCAACTTCTTAGCACTCGTAATGAAAATGCTGCCTTTAAGGGGATATAGTAAGTCAGCTCAAATTCTAATTTCGCCCCCACTTGCCCGCGCGTCGTAAGTTATGTACCGGCATGTCTGTAATCACTAATACTGTAAGTAGATAGGTCGTTAGACACTTATTTCATTAGGTTTATCATATTTATGCCTGTTTCTTAACGCCAAGCCAGTCGCTTCTTATTTTTATTACGGTTATTTCCCATTTTAATTTTATGTCGTCCTGTTGCGAAATGTGTATTCTGATCGTAAGCGACACAACCTCCGCCTTCAAAGGCCGAAGCGAAACTGACCGGGCGACAGGAATCACGCTTCAAGAGGCCGATAGTTTAGCTAATTTCTTTTTACAGTGAAAATAATGGTATTAAAAAAAGTAAATAACATAAGCACTGCTTTATAGTGAGTTCAGTTAGTATGCAAAGTTTCATGATCTTATTTAAAGTATTTTATGAATAACAGCGGTTTATTGTTTATTTTGGAGGTAACTTTGGATTTCTTTTCTATCGAGAAAATTTTACGGAATCGTGTTTTCGTCTAACACAATCCTTAACATTAATCCTCAACTTTATCATATATTTATTTCAAAATTAATGCTGCAATATTTTCGGCATAACGGAGGATCTTGCTAAGCCATTTTAGGTTATATTTCCCCTCTAGAAATAGTCAGATTAGTGCCTTGTTGTGTTGTACGTACCTATGTTATGCGTGTCTATTTATGTTAGAGAATTATTTGGGATTTAAAAATAATTTAAACGTCATGCGATAGTTATGAATGTAATGTGAACGTAGTTATACAAATACGTACATAGTAGTTCAGAGATAAGAGGGAAAGGAACAATAGAATTCAAGTTGACCAATAATTTTGTTTTAACGTATTCCTAGATACATTTCCATCAGTTGATGCACGCAACCAAAGACTAGATAGACGAAAACACGCAACTCGATAATATATGGTCACCGTTCATATATTCATCGTCCTTACTAGGTTCTTGTATTTCCCCCATACGAAAAACAGCAGCATTATGCTATAATTTTAAGCTGGTATTCTGTGAAAGTCCTTATCCTTTCCCATAAGCCCTTCGAGCCGTCCTTTAAGCTGACACCATTTTTAATATATTCGATCAACAATAAAATTCTTTTTTTGATACTTTCAAGGTAACAGTCAATTTTAACCATGTAGTGGCGTTGTAAGAAAGTCCACTACCCCATATGGGTGGAGGAGGTGGGCAGCAGCGTCCTACTTCATAAGCAATCCATTGTGACCTACGCTCAGCAGTGGTTAAGAGTGGAGTGAAGTTTAATAGGGTCTAAAGGTAACAAGAATAGAAAATTTTGATTTTAAAAACTAGCAGTTCAGTAAATCAGATATTATAGTTAGGTTTGTAATTTGAAATGGACTATCGAGTATTACCGCTAAAATTCTAAACCGTACTGTTGCAGTATATCAAAGTCCACTGCTGACGATGGCCTCCCCCATAGATTTCTTCGTAGGGGCATATTTGTAATAGTTCTTTATTGCTGCTGCTTTATTTCCCTCTGTCGCCACTTACGACATCCGTTGGATGATATAGGGGAAACAGATATTTTTTCTCCGGCACTGCGTGTAAAAAACGGATTATAATTTTTATCAGTTAGTGATCATCCATCCGATGGTCACTATCCACTAAAAGTGATAAAGTGATTTATCTATATTTTATATTTCTATATATTAATTATAGTATTTATATATATTAAGTTTTCAACAATAAATTTCTAGTAATTTTTAATAAAGATACATAAGCGAAAAAATAATTACTCAAATTGGATTATTATTGGATGATTAAGCACTAATTGAGAACCAAAGAACAGTAAACGACAAGATAAAACTTTGTTTTTAAATCAATATTTTTGCCGACAGGCTCCACGACTTATAAAACTGTGCCTCTAAAAACTGATCACGTATAATATAATGTGGCAAGTTATTCCGCAACATATCGATGAATTCATGTCAAGTAGCTATAATGTCAAATGCCATATTATATTTCCGTTGAAACCATTATAGAAACACCCACATCATCACGCAGTGTTTTTACAATACGAACCCACACAGGTTATCCAACTGTTCGAAAGTAATCAAAGCTTTCTGTGTCAATAAGCTTAACTTTAATTTTTCAAGTGAAAGTATAGATCAATTTATACAATGAAAGTTACTTAGAGGTAGTTATTTCGTAAATAATAAAATTAGTTGCATCTAGAAATTGTCAGGTTTATGATATTATATATACGTATTGTATATACTTTCTACTCAATAGACGTTCTTACAAAGTATAATATTAATAAGCAGTCTACAATAATTTTAATACAAAAATATTATGGTTATAGAACGAAGCAATGCAGCTTTATTACGGTTGTAGGACGAATGGGCTGGCTCGGTCGGTCGAAGGGCCACGCTTTTGCAGAATACCAACATAAAATAGCATCCTAAGGGCTCTTGTACACGCTAAGAAAAGTCGCGGGGTCTATGCAAGAATTCGTGTTGTTTGTACACACGAACTGTGTACAATGCTCCGGCGCTGTACAAGAAAAAATTCTTGTCTGCGCTAGACAGGACGAGCTCTGTGTTGTTGCGGTGAAGGGAGGGGCGGAGTAGATGAGTTGCTTCAGATAATTTGAGTTTTTTTGTACATGTGTGGACGTGCAAACAACGTGTACAAAAATTTGTCAGATGTTAGTTCATATTCACCACGTTTTAAGTGTAAAGAGATAAAGAAACCCAGTTTTTACCCCAATTATATTATAAGTTTTAATTTATAATAGGTATTTACGATTATGTCTTAAAATTTTAAGTTATGTTTCTGGCCTTTCCCATAATTGTATTCAAACCATAAACCAAAGATAAACTTCACTCCTAAGGATATCTCGTCTCCAATAAAAATCCAATATAATAAAAATGATCATTAGGGCTCTTGTACGCTCTAAGAAAAGTCGCCGTGTCTGCGGCAGAAAAGACCAATTCATCATGTATACGACAAGGATTTTGTCGGATCTAGCCACGAAAATTTTTCTTGTCTGCTTCAAACACGAAAAATAGACATGTAAACGATAAGATCGTTTTCGGGCAGTCGTGCGTAGGGCATAGTGCACTAATCAAGTTTGTTTGCAAGGAATCATGTTAACGACGAAGCAAAAAATGAGTATTGCATATATCTATATATATGTTACCACATTTTTATATATTGTAAAAGTATATTACTACATATGACAATATGACATATGATAATATATGACAATGTTGTAAAAGTATATTACTACATATGACAATATGACATATGATAATATATGACAATGTTGTAAAATATATTACTACATATGACAATATGACATATGATAATATATGACAATGTTGTAAAAGTATATTACTACCTATTAATACAATATTGGGTAAAAAAATATTCCATTCTAATTGCTACAAACACATACTAATAATGAGCCACTTAATGGGATTGGATTGGATTGGATTCACCTGGATGAGCATTCAACACCCAACCCTTCTATCCCGCAATAGCTGAATCTGTAGAATGAAATGGAAGCACACTAATTTTGAGGGACTTATATTAGATTTTCCTGCAACGTATTGCATAGTGTATTAATGTTTGACGGCTCCATGGCTTAGCAATGAGTGGCTGCGCTGGGGGCCGCGGGTTTGATTCCCGCACGGAACAAGTGGCCTACAAATAAGTGTTCCGGGTCTGGATGTTTGTCCTTGTGAAATTTATGTTTGTAAACTGCTTCCACGATACAGGAGAAAATCGTAGTGTGGGGGTAACGTTTTTAAAAAAAAAGGGAAAAAAGGAAATGTTAGGACCCAGTCTCTGTAGGTTCTTCGAGTTGACGTTTTTTGGGGATTCTTGGTCCCCTCGGCTTCATGTATCTTGTTTGACGTGCGTCAATCAATGCCGGCAAATAATTTTTTTGCTTATGTAAAGTTAACCTTGTACTTAATAAAACCAAAAATCATTCTTGTTATAGTCAACCAAATCTAAGAAATACCTTTTGACGTTTGACATTAAACTTTGCATGAGCGTACTCACATGATTTAAAATAATTTTTTACGTAAATCCGGAGAATTATGAAGTTATCTATATTTCATTACAACGTGTATAGTTTTTTATCACTAATTTAAACTTGAATCTTTCAAACAAAGCAAAACATTAAAAAATAATTAGTATCAACTTTTTTACTTGACGTTGTTTCAATGATATGTCGCTATGTACATTACCGTAGTGTTTGGATGATTAAAATTCATTTTTATGAGAATAATCGGCAAAATTAAAAATAATCGGTGAAAAATTCAAATAATCGAATCAATAATTTTTTAATTTATTATTTGTTTAATTTAAATTTAATTTTCAAAATTCCTTAAATTACATCAATCATAAATAAAACAAGTTTATTGTTTTTACTAGGGCCCGGATTAATATGTAAATCCATATTTTTAATTGAAATGGTTTTTGTTCTTGAATATGTTTTCTACATATATTATGATATTTTGATCAAGAAAATGCAATTTCTATTTTCCATATTTTTCCATATTTCAAGTATAAATCCATATTCCACAAGAAATTAAATAAATTTATCCATATCTTCATTATTTTATGTTAGGTTGATGAGAAGGTATGTGAAATGACTAAAAATTAGTTTTAGATGACGAAAATGCCAGCAAATCCTTTTTATTGGCGTGTGAAGAACTTCTTTAATGCAACCACCAAACGTCAGTAAAGCTTTTTAATGATGCAATGAGAGTTTTGTGGCCTTATGGAGTTAAACATGACCAAGTTGTCTTGCTACTTAGTGATGCTGCTCCTTGTATGGTAAAAGCTGTAGATTCCCTACAAGTTTTGTATCCAAAAATTATTCATATGAAGTGCTTGGCTCATGGTATGAATAGATTTGCTGAATGAATAAGGTCTCAGTTTAAAAAGGCTGACAGTTTAGTATGAAACGTAAAGAAAAAGTTTTTGAAAGCAGCAAGCAGGATCTTAAAATTTAAAGAGTTGGTATTCCGACATTTCTTTACCGCTAGAGCCAGTGCTGAACCGCTGGGGAACTTAGCTGAGAGCAAATGAATACTATGCCCAGTATTACACTGAAATCAAAATGATTATCTTTGAATTGGAGAATAAAGCTGCTGATATTTCAATCTCAAAAGAACTTCTCCAAGATTACCCTACGTAACTATTTGCTTTATGTACATAAACACTAATTATTGCTTTTTATCATACCATATAAAGGCACTCGAAAATTCTTCCACTTCTCTAAATGATAATTTGATGACTATCGAAAATATTTTTAGAATCAGAAGGTCCCGTTGCTGAAGTAGCGAGGCAAAAATTACTCTATGTACTGAAAAAAAAACAAAGGATTTCTACACAGCATGCTGTTGATTTTCTTTAGGAAAGGATCCTAAAGAAAATCAACAGCATGCTGTGTGGAACATTAGAAGGCACCATAGATGTGCCCTACTCACTTGCAGAATTATGCAAATTTAAATAAGCTCCAATCACATCCTATGATGAAAAATCATTCAGCTAGAATAAAGCATTATTTCGTCCAAACAGAAAATTTAAGGAAACACGTAATTATATACTGTAATTTAAATAATAATGAACCTAAGCTAAGTAAAATCGTATTTTTTTTGTTTTTTCTTAATAGGAAATCGTTTTAATGTACAATGTCGTTATCTTTTATTACACATATTTTTTCCATATTTTAGGATTTTAAGTCCATATTAAATGTACATATTTTGATATTATATATACATATTAATCCGGGCCCTAGTTTTTACTTCTTCAAATTAAGTTTGTGTAGGTACAAAAACTCATATACAGGGCTGTGCTAAAATAACCACTACATATCCCGCCATTTCGGTACTAGTTACTCGACTCCACAGAGTCAGTAATTCATTCCTGGAGCGATGTACGCCTTTACAACAAAATCCCAGAAAATATACAAAATTTGACGTAAGTACACAAAGTTCAAAAACTTTATTAAACTAAGTTTGTATAAAAAGGGTTATATTAATATTAAGGAATTTATGGATGATAATAACGCCTGGGAAGGGTGATCGCTTCCAAGCTATTTCTAATTTGTTTTGTGTTGTTAATTGTAATACGCATGATCGTAAGCCCTTTTTTTTAAACTAATCCCGTTGGGTTTCTTGCTGGTTCTTCCCAGGACAGAGGTTTTTTGCGAACCAGTGGTAAATGAAAAAAGTGACTTTCAATAAGTATTACTCATAATCTATATTGAATAAAAAAGTTTCAGTTTCTGTTTCGAGAGCTTATTGTGCGTAATTTTGTGTTTGTCTTCTTATTTTGTGACTCGGCTCTAACTTTTTGGGCTGTTTCTTCTATATTCGTTGAAGCATGTGCCTATGTCACATAGGATGATTGGGCAAAAGTAGTAGAAAAAACAGAAATAATTGATGGATGACTTTGAAAGAGACATTAATTTGGTTTGCATTATTGAAATCAAATAATAATTAATGTAAACAACGACATCTATACTAGTTCTACTGAAAGTGATTAAATAAATTTATTTTTAATTTAGTTTCGATGTTAATTTTTTATAAATGTGCCTCTAGAAATAAGCAGTAACAACAAATACGAAGAAACTGATAAATCTTGTGTTTTAAATTATCCGTTTTAAATTTATTCTGGTATTATTTAAACCAAACTGTAAATGATTACCAACTCTAAATAATCGATATCGATTTTTTTTAAGAATCGAATTTTTGGTTGGCATGCTTGGTGCAATAAATTTGACAGCTGTCAAAATGTATTTCTTAGATTTGGTTGACTATATTAACCGTCGTGCTATCTTTTATTTCCCTTTTTTCCTCAACAGCTAGTATAGGCATTTTTAAGGCAGACAGCAGTGGGCATTTTATCTCCACAATTGTATCATTTCTTATCAAGCCATCTGAGGTAGCCGCCAAAACTGGTATTTCACTATCGATAAATAATCCTTACGAACTTATTTGCACTCCTTCTTGTGCCGCGAGTTGGTGGAAAGCAATCTTTTCGTTGTTCGTACAGATAAGATCGACATATTATGTACTGCAAGATCTTCCCCGGAATATAGACAGGCCTCTCCCAAGGGGTGCCACAAAGCACGGTTCTGATCCACCTACATCGTGTGTATAGTGTAGTATAAAATTACGATTTTATTAGTAAATATAATTATGGCCAGGATTTATTTAAAGATGAGAAGATAGGTGAATACTTAAGCGATGAATCAGATATAACATTCGGAGTTCCACAAGACAGTGTCCTGGGTTCTACTTTGTTTTTAATCTTAATCTATACTAGATACCGAATATTGTTTTTAATCTCTTTTAAGCAATATGAAATAATGTTATTTATTTATAACACACACACACACACATGCGCGCGTGCGACCACTCACTCATTCACACACACCCACTCACTCACACACACATACACAGGCGCGCTATGGAAGAAGAGTGGAGTCGCTAAGTGCTATGGAAGAGTGGTGTCTCCTAACACAAGTTTTTATACTTAAAAGGAGACCTCATCCCTAGTTATAATTTATGTATGACCATCATTAACTGAATACATTTGCTACGAAGTGGCAAGTTTCGATTCGGCTTATTTGGCCTTTATTTTGTATAATATTTTGATAAAGACTAGTTATCGATTATATTAATAATTATAATATAATCATAATCGTGTTGAAATTGAGCTGAATATTTAAATCATTTGACAAAATCCACTACACATCTTAATGTAATGATTATTATTCATCACAAACTGATTTAGTTGATATGAAATAAATTTTAGTTAATATATTTTGTGTAGTAACTTATATTTATTTTAAAATCGCTTATTTTTCACTTCATGAATTATGCTGGCAATACTTGGTATTTTGCGAAAATATTCAGAAAATACGAATTGTTACGATAATATTATGTTAAAAGAAAAAAAGGAGTGTGGTTTGCAAGATGATGTTGTCACCAGGATTAAGAAAGGAATGCTTCGGTGGTTTGGTCATGTGGAAAGAATGAATGAGGAAAGAGTGACAAAGAAAATTTATCTTGCAGAAGTGAATGGCAGAGTCGGAAAGGAACGTCCTAGGCGAAAATTTATCGACCAAATTGGCGATTTATTGAAAACGGGCCAAATTAGGAGTACCCTTAACCGACGAGCATGTATGAGGCGAGAGAGGTGTGTCAGGACCGTGCCAAATGGAAGTCTGTAGTCTCTACCTACCCCTCTGGGTGACAGGAGTGAGTGTTTATGTATGTATTATGTTAAAAGTATTCACAGATGAAAAGTTCCATTGTCCTTTTATAGATTTGACGGTTTTGATTATTTTTTGCATGAAAATACACTGCAATTGGGCATTTTTGTCGGAGCTCAATTGACTGGTAGGTACGATCACATGCGTAATGGCGCACGACGCGGAGCAACTAGTTTTACATTACGGGTATGAGTCGGACTCTCGTACCTTTTGCAGAGCGGTATGTCTTGCGATGCTGTCTCCTTTGGTTTAATACTCAAAGGTAGCGACCAAACTGCCATTACATTGTTCCGGCTCGCTTATACCTCGGGTCACACTAAATCAACTCCGGCATCGTGAGAAAAATTAATCACAATACAATCTGTCGATATAAACATTAAATATCTTGTGTAGGTTTCCCATTGAAAACATATTATAGAAACTAACTATAACTACTACTATAAGACGATACAAACCATTCGCTGTAAAGAACAATAATTAATCCCATAGCGTGGCAGTGACTACCACAAGCCTATAGCCTCAGAGTAAGCACAGGTATAATATGTATGTTTTCACTTTTAGCTTACAACGGACATCAAAAGTGGATTTATACTCTCATAACTTGACTTTATAAATTCTTTTTTTTTAATTTTTTTTTTTAAATATTAGTAATCCTATTAGGTAATTAACATTACTAACATTTCCCTTAACCACTCCTGGTAAGCTGAAAAATGCTTGCGTAAAGAGTGGTTCACGACAGTAGTCGAATGGTGGATTCGAACGGCGACCTCTTGAGTTCGCGGTCCGCGCCCTGCCATTAGGCTACTGTCGCTTCAAATATATAACGTATCTGTCCTTCGAAGGGCAGTTTTGTCAAAGGCTTTCTGTACTTTTTCAGATGATAACCTCAGACCAATATAAAAGTATAGACGGAACATTCCGCTACTAGAAGTAAGGCAACTGTGACCACAGACTGTATAGTGGACTCTACCAAATGGTGGGATAATTAAATGAGAAAACGTACTGTTTATTATCTACCCTTGATTTTTTTTTTTGAACAAGGTTGACAAACGAGCACACAGTTCACCTGAAAGTAAATGAATGCTGAAGATCATATACATCTACATTTATCTTCAATTAAGAATCAAAATGCAGATGCGTTGCCAGCCCTGAGGACTGAGATGGAATGCCTCGTTTCCAGTAAAAAGGGTCACCGGTTCTCTACACTCATTATAAGAAACACGGCAGCATTAAGCTGCTATTTTACGTTGATATTCTGTGAGAGTGTGGACCTACCCGGGTCGAGAAGGCCCATTCGTGCTGCAACCACAGTATAGCTGCAGCATGGCTCTACCACATAAAGTACCATGTAAAAATAAGAAGGTACACTTACCGAATTTCTTTTATTTTACAATGAATTTTTAAGTAAAGGTTAAATTATATTTATTTCTATTGCAAAATATTTTTCGCATAAGAGCAAAACAGTTTAAAAAATTATAAATAAAAGTGCAAAAAGTTCTCCCCGGCGGGGAATCGAACCCCGGTCTCCCGCGTGACAGGCGGGGATACTTACCACTATACTACCGAGGACTTATTTAAAGATGCGAAATAATGAAACATTTAATAATACAATAACTTTTATCAATGGCATACCATTTACTTGGTTCTATTCATGGATTGTTTTGTATAACCAATGTTTCTACGATGGTTATACTAAAAATACACTATGTAAAATGTGTTTTTATTATTTCTAGTTCTTATTATAATATATAACTATGTATGGTTGAAACCACGGAGCAAATTGAAACTCGATACGGATATTAACAGCATAAACACTCAAACCTGTCTTCCATGATCATGATGTATAATAATTATTAAATATTAAGTTTACGGTTAAAAGAGGTTTTAGAATTAGAATTAAAATTAGAAAGTTAATGTACGACGACGTGTAACGACTTAATTTGTCTGAGTGACAATTACATGTTTAACATCGACAGTACGAACGTAAACAATGAATAACTGTTACCTACAGTCTAATACAGTCCACAGCTGAACATTGGCCTCCCCCATAGATTGCCTCATGGGGGTACGTTTACCATAGTTCACGCCATAGCAAGTTAGCCAGCGGGTTCGCAACCGCAGTTTTTTATTGATGTATAAAATATTATAAACTCAATATCAAATATCAATAAACAATATTTAAAAGGGCGTCTCTAATTTTAGTACAAGTTATATGTTGTTAGTTCCCTTTACAGCCACTAGATGGCGGTAATTTATAATACTCGTAAGACTTTTTTTACTACTTTTTGTGCATTTTGATTTACAAACATATTGTTATTTAATTAATTTTTATATATTGTTTTTTAATTAATATCTATTTATACTATTTGTCAGTTACTATGAAGTAAATGATGCGGCTTACAATACAATGTCATGTAGTGGTGAATAGATGGCGGTTAACCATGTCTTTTACGCCCGCTATAAAATATCTAGTCTAGACCACAAATTATTTTTTTAACATTGTATTATGTATCAAGAATGTAGACCAGCAAAGGGAGCAGTGTCAAAGATGCCTGATCTCTGCTACTGCGGTCGCGTATCTGCCTGCCAAGTGTTAATAATAAAAAAAATCCTCCCAACCTGAGAGGCTCATGTTCTGCAACCTGCATGGACTTTAAGATGATGATTTTATTGGTATAAATTATTTATTTCTTTTTACTACTTTTACACAATTTTTTTTATAAGATAGGGTGACAAACGAGCACACAATCCACCTGATGGTAAGTGGTTGCTGTGGCCCATAGACATCTACATCTATCCTCAATTACGAATCGAAATGCAGATGCGTTGTCACCCGTGAGGACTAAGATGGAATGCCTCGTTTCCAAGTAAAAAGGGTCTCCGGTTCTCTACACTCACCATACAAAACACATCAGCATTAAGCTACTATTTGACGCTGGTATTCTGTGAGAGCGTGGTCCTTCGCCGGTCGAGCCGACCTATTCATGCTACAACTATACTACTAATATAACTGCAGCATGGCTCTACCACGCATAATTTTTTTATATTTAATTTATTACAACACCACCTACCGGGTTCAAATGTGAATATAATCTTTTAGTGTTGTATAGAATGCCTAGATAAAAAATGAAATAAATAATATTTTATACTTTACCTGAATGTTTTAGGCATTCTATACAATACAGATTGGCGGTAACATATTATATACCTTTTTTACCGTCTGGAAAAAAATATGGTGTAACATGTGAGCGGAGTAGAATGCCTATGGCACTGTTATTTTACGCAAAAAAAAAAACAAGAATTTTGAATTAACCGCTTGAATTTTTTTGAACAATTACTTTGCCCTTTGCCCTTGAGCCTGTGTCCCTGGGAAGTGACAAGGTCAAAGGTGCCTATTAAATATTTTATTGCCGTTCGTAAAATAGGGTGGATATTATTTGAATTTCGATAGATTTTAATTTATTTATTTAATTAATTCAAAAGTTTTGTTTTTATTTTTTTTTTGAAAATATCAGTGCCAAAGGCTTCTACTCCGTTCACATGTTATACCCTATTTTTTCCAGACGGTAAAAAAGGTGAACCAGTATACTTATATTTTTGACTGGGTGACTATTTTGACCGTCTGGAAAATAACATAGTGTTTTGTGTAAGTGGAATAGGAGCTATCCTCAAAAGTACAGTCAAACCTGAGTAAGTGAGAACTGGGCAAGCGAGAAAACTCTATTAATGAGAGTATTTATCAGGTCCCATCATTTTGCCCTCCTAAAACCTCTTTAAGTAAGAAACATAAAATCTGTATAAGTGACAGTCAACGCGTGAACTTGTAAGTGAGATTGATACTTTCCTATACTTCTATAAGTGACAGTTTAACGCGTTTAACTTTTGCTATTGTTACGAGCTTGAGGTTCGTGACAATAAAAATTGCCGATAGAATTACCTAAATTAACACTTTAATTTACTTTACACAAATTAAAGTTAAAAACACTAATAATTAAACTCACTAATTCACTTAATTCCGCTCCGAAGCTTCGCTTGTGTCGCCAATTCAATACTACTTCGATCGCATCTTGCAGCGCCTATTTATATAAATTAGCAAAATATCCAGAATGTTCAAGTAAACACGCGCAAGGTACCGAGAGTTCGAGTTTTAAACTTCAAGAAGTTTAGTTCTACGGTTCGAGACTAGATGGCGCTAGTGCGCCGATTTGAGCGCGTAACACTGCCCCCTCCTAAGACATGCTCGTCCCGAGCATTATCGGCCCCATAATAACGCGCTAGGCGATCCACATGGACGTTCTTAGGAGTCCTCTTGCGCCTTTCTGTATCCGGTAGGTTACATCGTTGATCCTGGTCACAATCCGGTACGGGCCGTCCCATTTAGCTTGAAGCTTAGGAGATTTCCCTTTGCTGCGGACTGGATTGTGCAACCACACAAGTGAACCTTCGTCGAACCCTTTGTTGTTCATTTTGCGATCATACCGGGTTTTCATCTTTTCAGACATTTGCTGGCCCGATTGTCTGACGTGCTCATAAACGTCATTCATTTTGTTCCGCAAGTCATTTGCATAATCGGTTATACTGCGTAGAGCATCAGGTGGTATCCCGGTGATCAGGTCTGCAGGCAACCGTAATTCTCTTCCAAAGTTTGCGAAAGCTGGTGTCACTGCTGTACTTTCGTGAACAGCGCTTCGATATGACAACAAAAACGGTTGTATGTACTTGTCCCAATCTCGTTGCCGATTTCTACAACTTTTGCTAGGTACCTCTCCAATGTCTGATTAAATCGTTCTACCATTCCATCAGATTGCGGGTGATAAGAAGTCGTTCTTGTTTTATGAGTACCCATAACTCGGCAAATTTCCTGGAATATTTGAGACTCAAAATTCCTTCCTTGATCGCTGTGAATCTCTAAAGGTACACCAAAACGACAGAAGACTTCATGAACTAGCTTATCAGCAACTATTGAAGCTTCTTGATTTGGAATAGCGAAGACTTCTGGCCACTTAGTGAAGTAATCCATCACAACCATGAAATACTTGTTACCGCTTTCACTCTCTGGAAACGGCCCCGCCACGTCAATGGCTATTCTCTCCCATGGTGCACCAACATTGTACAACTTCAATGCACCTCTACTACGAGTCTGAGGTCCCTTTACAGCCGCACAACTCGTACATTTGCGACACCAGTCCTCGACATCGTTTCGACAGTGGACCCAGTAAAACCGTTCTCGGATCTTCAGTAGAGTTCGTTTAACTCCCACATGGCCTCCTGAATAATCATTATGGTACAGCTGTAGAACATCCGGTACTTTAGCTTTAGGGACAACCATTTGTGAATGACAGCTGTCTCCCCGAACATTTTCCCATTTACGGCACAGAACTCCATCCTGAAGCAGCAAGCTGTCCCACTGGGCCCAATAGCTTTTAGTGGTCGAACTCATCGCTGAGACGTCGCTCCACTTGGGCTTGGGAACACTGGCCTTCATCCATTCCAGGATCGGCTTGATGTCCGGATCTTCCTGCTGTGCACGTTGAAAGCTGTCCTTCCACTCGTTGCTGAGGTGGTCTGCCCTGAGCATCCTCACGGATACCACTTCCTTACTCTCTTGCCTAGTACAACGCTTGCAATCTTCAGGACAAGGTCTTCGTGATAATGCATCTGCGTTGCCATGAGATTTCCCGCTGCGATGTTCGATCTCAAAGTCGTATTCCTGCAGTAGTTCAATCCACCTCGCAACTTGTCCTTCTGGATTTTTAAACTGCAATAGCCATTTTAGTGCAGCATGGTCAGTTCGTGAGTGAAATTTTCGCCCCAGAAGATATTTGCTAAAATGCTGCAACGACATTACCACAGCTAGCAATTCGCGTTTGTGACACAATAGTTCCTTTCCGGTTTTGACAACGACTTGCTGAAGTACGCTATCACGACCTCTTGGTCACCATTCCGTTGAGACAACACACCGCCAAGTCCTATATCACTTGCGTCTGTGTCAACTATAAATTCTATGCTTGCATCAGGGTATCCCAAAATAGGTGTTTTGCACAGACGGTCCTTGAGCTCCTGGAATGCGATATTACAACTTTCATCCCAGCAGAAATGTCGCTTCTCCGCGGTTAGCTTATGCAGAGGTTTGGCTATATCTGCAAATTTCTTCACAAATCGCCGGTAATAGGAGCACAAACCCAAAAATGCTCTAACCTGCGTCTTGCCTTTTGGAACCGGCCAATCATTTACAGCTGCAATTTTCTCTGGATCCGTGCGGATACCTTCTTCCGACACTACATACCCCAAAAAGTTGACTTGCCGTTTGAATAGTGAACATTTCTTCGGACTCAGCTTGAGATTGGCACTCTGAATCTTCATGAGCACGCGTCCCAGGTTTTCAAGGTGTTCCTCAAACGTACGGCCCACGATGATGATGTCATCCAAGTAGACCAGACAGGCATCGCCAATTAGCCCGGTAAGTACAAGTTCCATCAGCCTTTCAAACGTTGCTGGAGCATTGCACAACCCAAACGGCATTACTTTGAATTGCCACAGACCCTTTCCCGTCGAGAACGCAGTTTTCTCCTTGTCCTTAGGGTCAATTTCAACTTGCCAGTAGCCACTTTTTAGATCCAGCGTGCTAAACCACTTTACTCCTGTAAGCATGTCCAGCGTGTCATCAATTCTTGGCAAGGGATAGCTGTCCTTCTTTGTAACGTCGTTCAGACGGCGGTAATCAACACAGAACCGCATGCTGCCATCCTTCTTCTTTACCAGCACCACGGGTGAACACCATGGACTAGATGAAGGTTCAATAACACCATCCTACACCATTCCCTCAATCATGGTTTCCACTTCCTTTTCACGTGCTACCGGCAATCTTCTTGGCCGTTGACGGATAGGCAATTCTTCTCCTGTGTTTATTTTGTGTTGAACTAAGCCAGTCTTTCCTATGTCAGCATCGTTTGATGAGAATACATCGGCGTACTTGAGTAACAACTTATTCGCCTTGACCAATTCGTTCCGGGAGAGAACACTGCGACAGTTTTCCAAAAGTGTGGTCACTCTCGTTTCTGCATCCTTGCTGGGGGTCCCAGTCGATAGATATTGGCACCGACGTAACCAACCCACTTCCTCACAAGTAGCAACCAGTGTGCCTTTTTCTATAATCTGTTCCCGGTCGCAAAGGTTCAGCACACGTACTCCTGAGATGTCAGTGGTCCTGACCAAGGTTCGAGCTACTTTCCATGGAAGGTCATTGTTTACCCTTTCCACAAGTACACAACGGTGAGCTTGCCCAGCGTTTCGAGGAAGACTAACCGGAACAATCGTTTCCGATCTCGGCGGAAGAACAATCTTCTTAATGCTGTACACGTTCCCTGGTAACGCACCTTCCATAAAAAGTTCCTCCTGTCCACATTTCAAAACACCTTGCTTAACGTCGATCTCGCAACAATTATTCCTCATAAAGTCTAAGCCTAGGATGCAGTCGTCCACAATGACATTATGCAGGTAGATCACGTTGCCTAGCTTCAACTCCATCTCCTTCTCTCCACGAACGGGTATACGCTGACCGGTGGCTGTTACCAAATTAATGCGTTCTCGGTTGTATGCGGAGTCCCCAAGGAACTGACTTATAAGTTGGGAACTAACAACCGTACGAGAGGCTCCAGTGTGAGCTGTGTGAGCTTACACGGCATTCCGTTGATCTCGCCCTTTATGATTAGGCTGTTCCCATCATGGGTTTGTGAGATCGAGATCCTTGGGGCTCTTTTAACATCAGCCAGCACCCGCCCCGCAGTTCTGGCTTTTACTTGTTTCCCTGCTGCTGCTGGGCGGTGCTGTTGGCCGCACTACCCTCCTGAGATCGTTCAATTTCCCTTTCTAGGGTTCGCTTAGGGCAGCTGGATCGAAGATGGCCCTTTTCCCCACAGCCATAGCACCTTGGGCTGTATCCTTTGTTGCGGTCGCGAACTGTAGCTGCTACAACCTCCCTGACGCGATGGGAACGATGATCCTGCCGCACGGCTTCCACTTCCAGTGCATGGGCCAAGGCGTCCTTAAGCATCTCGTGGTGCCCGAGCCTCACAGCAGCTCTGACTTCCAGGTCGCGGACGCCGTCGATGAACGTCTGTACCAGGTTCCTTTCAATGAGCGCAGGTACAGACCGTTATGCTTTTCACACCAGTTTCTCCACCTCTAGAGCCCACTGCTGCAGGTTTTCGTTGATGCGCTGCACGCGATCTTTAAGCTGCGCACGAAAGACGTGTTCCAGGTGAGCGTCGCCATATCTCGCCTCCAATGCCCCAAGGAGTTGCTCATAAGTCACTTCCTCACCGAGAGCTTCCAGAACTGTTAAGGCCTGGTCGCGCAGGCCTAATGTGAGAGCAGTCATGGCCTGACTTTTATTCCAGCCGTTCGCCTTCATAACAGCCTCGAACTGGATTTTGTAGGCTGACCAGGAAGAGGTACCGTCGAACGGTGGCACCTTGAACCCACGTAGCGAAGGTGTTGTAGCTACTACGGGAGCTGTAGCTCCATCTCCAAGTTTGAGTTCGTCCAGTGATTTCTTCATGTCAGCCATTACGTTGTCAACCCGATTGTTTACTTGGTCGATTCGGGTTTCAGCTTTCTCGATTCGGTTTTCAGCTTTCACGATTTGGGTTTCAGCTTCCGACAGGCGGTTGTCATAAGTCAGGTGCTGCAGATGTAGGAGCTACTGACGGGCCCACAGCCGGCGGCTGTCCCTCCGAAGTCTGCGACGTTGCACCACCAAATCTTCTTTGGTCCGTCTCCTGCTGGCGTTGACTTCGGGTACGGACACCCTCCGTTTCCTACTTAGGTAAAATCGGCATGATTTTATCCCACTTCTGACACCAATTGTTACGAGCTTGAGGTTCGTGACAATAAAAATTGCCGATAGAATTACCTAAATTAACACTTTAATTTACTTTACACAAATTAAAGTTAAAAACACTAATAATTAAACACACTAATTCACTTAATTCCGCTCCGAAGCTTCGCTTGTGTCGCCAATTCAATACTACTTCGATCGCATCTTGCAGCGCCTATTTATATAAATTAGCAAAATATCCAGAATGTTCAAGTTACACGCGCAGGGTACCGAGAGTTCGAGTTTTAAACTTCAAGAAGTTTAGTTCTTCGGTTCGAGACTAGATGGCGCTAGTGCGCCGATTTGAGCGCGTAACACTATTTATAATTCATTGTTAAAGTTCGTTGTACTCTTATTTAATTCAAACCCAATGTGCGTTGTTATCGTTTTATTATGATATAATTATATACCTTGAATGCGCAGTAACACATTTTCGGGTCTCAGTCGAAGCCGCGCGTAATCATAACACGGGTTAAGTATCTGTCCAGCTAACCAAGACTTTCTAATCGATCAAAATGAGGTTGAATTTGGCAATGAGCTTGAAGTTGCACCTAGCAATGAAGAATGAGCTAAGATTGTGTCCCACGATACCACTGGTAGTGCGTCAACGACAACCTTTGATGACTTCGTACAGATTGACGACGACGTGACTACCGCCGGGGAATACACCAAAGACGATATCATTCAAAATTGTGTGAGTTCATGTACTAGCGGAAATGACAGTGAAAATGAAGTCAGCCAATCACACTTTTGGATGGAGAGGTGGAGGAAATTCCAACAAAACGAGAATCTAATGATTTCTTATATTTATGCGAACACTACACATGATTAAAACTACTTTTACGGATTTTATCGCGTTTATTTTTACTTTTTATTTTTAATTCCCGACGTTTCGTGCGCTTTCCAGCACCCATGGTCACGGGGGACTCCCCCGTAAAAGTAGTTTTAATCAAAACGAGAATCTTTAAAGGTGTTGGAGACGCTACACAAATTATATGAATATGTAGCGGTTGATCACAGTTTGATCAACTATATATACATTTTATATACCTTTGCACAACTATATATATATCCCTTTGTAGCTCCATGTGACAGAAATGTTACAAACCGAACTTATCACCCGAAAAATTCAAATCATTGATGTTTTCTTTTACTGATTGCTGTAACATATCTGCTACATACCGTTGTTAGAAATAAGTTCAGTACAAAAAATCTAGATGGTGTAACTTACCTTACATTGTACTATTTCGCAGTGAGTTTAGAGCAGAGTGTCTGTCACATGTAATAAAATCGATAAAAATTCTCTTTTTTTTCGTTAAAAAGTGGTGGTTTTATGTTTTTGTGAAAGGTACGTATCTAATTAATAAGTATTATTACTAATTTTTAGAAAATGTGTTGTTTTACGTAATCAATCAAAATATTTATGTTTGTGCCAGATCTGTTACATTACATAACATGGGTAATTTCGAATGATGATTTATATGAATATGATATTTCAGGATGACTCAACATCCACTCAATGATGTCGAAATAAACAGAATATTAAATATTGACAAGGACAGTGAAGATGGATACGAAAATAACAACGGTAGTGCAGGTGATCCTGGAAAGGAAATTGTTTTACTGCCGAGAGAGGCTGATTTAGGTGCATCTTCAAATGTTGTCATGCGAATGGCACGAGATATACCACGTCATCAAAATTACAGACTATATACTATGATAACTATTTTACCTCCCTGTCATTGCTTGAATATTTAGCAAAACAAGGTATACTGAGTATATTGAGTTAGTAGAGCTACCAAAGGAGAAAGAAATGTCCAAAAAAGTTAGAGTCTATTCTGTAGAATATGGTGTAGATGTGGCTACAGTGGCCTGGAAGTATAATAAAGTGGTCAATTTAGCTTCAAGTTTTGCAGGTGAAATTCCCGAAGATAAAGTTCAAAAGTATGACAGCAAAAACAAAAGATATGTCAATATTGATTGTCCAAATATTGTTGGAGAATACAACCACCACATGGGTGGCGTGGACCTTATTGATAGCATCATGGGCAGGTACAAAATAAATCTCAGAAGCAAACGTTGGCAGGCTCGTATGCTTTATCACTTTTTAGACCTTACAATAGCTAATTCTTGGTCTAAACAGAAGGTCCGAAAGGCAACAAATCGTGAAAATAAGGAGTTGAGTTCAGCTGATTTTCAATATTGTATTTGTAAACTCATTATTGCTGCAAGCCTAAAGCAGCGCCGAAAAACAGAAGCTGAAATTCAAGCAAAGCGCCACGAAGGGAAAGCTCAACATGTTCCACCAATGGCCATTAGACAAAACCAAGTACGCCATTGGCCTATTTGGGAAGAAAAAAGAATACGTTGTAAATTTCCAAACTGTTTTGGCATGTCCCAAACAGTTTGTGAGAAATGTGGGGTAGCATTATGGTACAACAAACAAAACCATTGTTTTAGAGTTTCGTATGAGTTATTTTACCATTTTAATGCAATGTATACATTTCTTTCAATAAATTGGAATTTTTGAAAAATATATCTTTTTTAATTAACTGCTATTTATGTATGCTGGTATTATGACTAATTTTTGTAAACATGAGTTACAAAGGGATATAATATATATGTGATAAAATTTATGAACTTCGAATCGAGAGAGAAGAGTCGCAAGAGAAATTAACAGATTTTTTTATGTTGTTATAATATTATTTAGATTAAACATTTATGTTCAGCTATTATTTAAATAAATATGTAATACCCATACATACATGTATTTTTTTTGTGTGAAATTACGACACATCTTCGCGTCAGGTATACCTCAAAACCTGAAAACTAAGTTGTATAACCAGTGCGTGTTGCCAGTGATGACCTATGGAACTGAGACGTGGTCCTTCACTGCTGGCCGTATGAGGATGCTCAAAGTCGCTCAGCGAGCTATGGAGAGGGCTATGCTCGGAGTTTCTCTGCATGATGAACTTAGAAATGAGCATATCCGCAGCAGAACCAGAGTAACCGACATAGCCCAACGGATTAGTAAGCTGAAGTGGCAATGGACCGGCCATATAGCTCGAAGAACCGACAACCGTTGGCGGAAAAAGGTTCTCGAGTGGCAGCCTCGTACCGGTAGGCGAAGTGTAGGGCGACCCCCCACTAGATGGAGTGACAACCTGGTAAGACATGCAGGAAGTCGATGGATGCAGGTGGCTCAGGAGCGTGGTTTGTGGCACACTGAGGGAGGCCTATGTTCAGCAGTGGACTTGTGAAGGGCTATAATGATGATGATGATGATATGTATTTTGTTTTTAATTACGTCATATTTGCCGTATTGTCATAGACCTCTATAAGTGAGACAGACCCCTTCCGTAACTCTGTGAGCTAGAAACTCGGGTAAGTGAGAGACGTCTATAAGAGAAAAAGAAATCGTGGTCCCCTGAGCTCTCACTTATCCAGATTTTACTGTATTTGTAAAATATAACAAAATATAACTAGATAAGCAAAATTTCCGAATATCCAAAAAAATATATAAAAGTAATTCATCCTACTGCGTTTGCCTTTAACTAAAAATAGGCTACGGTCGCTCGTGAATGAAAGTTGTAAGAGCGAGCGAGACATTTTTCGCTATGTAGGCGCCGAGCGGTCGAGTGGGAGGGGAGCGGTCGACACAGCCAACATTTTTAGCCAACTCCAAGCCTCGTTGCAGCCAACATTTTTAGAATCAGCTGACCGCGCTTTACATAGCCCAAAATTATTTCTCTCTTGTTTTTTGCACTTTGATATTTATTTTCGATTTTGACTGCCTAAGAAGAATTCTAACAAATTGACTAAGAAGAGTTTTAACAAGGGATCTGTATGGTCCACCCGGAGGATAGGGGAAGGAAAATCGGCTTCTTAGGTATGAGGGAGAGTATTAAATTGTGCAGGATGTTGTAAAGGAGACACATCAAATGAGCGTTTCTAAGAAGGCGAATCGGCAGCCTCTTGAGCTGCTTGCGAAACTGAGATTTTCGGTCCTGAAATAAATGAACTGAAATTGGTTTGAAAACGGACACATTAATTTTGGAAACGTTGAAGTTTATTAAGGAGCTCCTCTGTCGAAATAACAGACGTCAGCATAATCAAACAGGAGTTGAATAAGAGTGAGCGCGAGTGATATTTTAGCTTTTAGGGGTAAGACATTTTGGAGACATGGAGGAGACAGGCAAGTGAATGAAAGGTAAAGTGGACTTCACGACTAACCTCAGCGACATGCGTATATAAATTGTGATCAAATATGACAAAATATTTAATAAATAAAAGGATGTATTTAGCACCGATCTCAGGAACTATTATGTGCAAATTATTTTATTCTTTTTGGTTTTCGTTTTTTTTTAAATAAGGTTTTTTTCTCTTTTGAATGAGATCAGAAATCTTACAAGCTCTACTTATTATAATAATGATAATGATAATGACTTCTGGATTCTTCTTTTAAACTTTCCTGTCACCTGTTAAAATATTTCAGCTAAATGAATACATTAACGTAAAGCGGCTATTATCCGTTACATGAGATATGAAAGGTATAAGCGAAAAAGAAAACTTGTAAGAAGAAATCTTTATTCTCTCTTCGATATGATTCCCTTAACTTTTACATACAATTAAACAATACATACAAACAAATTCGACAATTAATAAAATCAACGCTATCTTACGCACCGTTCCCCAACTACACTCCCAACTTTGACTTTTGACAAATTTCAGCTAAAAAGTTTTAATGAATTTGTACATAGAATTTTGTATTAAAACTGTCGCTAAAACGCGGTACTTTTAAATAAATAGTAATTTCATAAAAAGAAAACATGAATACAGTAAGAGTATATTATAGAAACCTTATAATATGTATATAAAAATTGATCAGTAAAGGACAATAATATTGAAAAATCCATTAACAAATATTACGAATTCGTATTAAAATTAAATACATTGCTGATTTAATTAATACATGTAGTTGGAAAACAGAAAATAATATATAAACACATTAAAAGTAAATTCGTTGCATGTTTTGCAACAGTTTGAAAATAGAACCAAAGCTAAATAAATAATAAAAATTAAGTCAGTTCTTTTTTTAATTTTATCCGCTAGACGTTTTCTAAGAAAAAATAAATAATACAAATGGAGAATCAGATGTCACAAAGAAGACGTTATTTTACACTTATTTTTTTACTTTACAAAGAAATACAATTGAGCCGTTTTATCTAAAAATCTGTACAGTGTGTATAGTTTACTTAATTTAGTCTATGGCTGACATAACTGTCAAGACACTAAAACACTGGCCTTAAAATATTATTGACGCCAGTTAAGAAATATAATAGAAGTCATGTTTAAAAAAATTATAACACAAAGCTATTGAAAATTACGTTACCTAATAGAAATAACATATGAATCGAAATAAAATCTTTAGATTACAAAGTAGAGTACATATTTGCTAAGTTAAAATCTAGATTAAAATTATTGTATAAATAATCCGCACAATTTTTTATCGAACAGTCTTAATTTCAGTGTTTAAATTTTCTCTAATGGAGTTCAGAAAATTTGTCAAAATTTTGCACGTGAATAATTTATTCTATACAGGCTAGCGATAAAGATGCCGCAACAAAAGCTAGTAAATTAAAACAACATCCTTGATCATAAACAAAAAAGCAAAAACAAAAAGAACAAGAAATATTCCTTCAAGTGTTTAAGTCACAATTTTCTATATTTTGTTATAACTATGTCTAAAAACTTCTAACGAGTTACAAAGTTCGGCAACCTTGTACGCAAATAAAAATGTGTTCTCTTGCGACTCCAGAATAACATTATTATATTTTGTTTGGAAATATATTCTTTTAAATAAAACATTTCAAAAAAAACTATTAAAAATATATTTTTACGCATTGCGTTATATGTACTACGTACTAGAGAAGCTATTGCAAACAAAAAATGTGCACTACTCTGTATCCGCACATGCGCGGGAAAGTTAGAGTCGCGCATGCGCAGTTGATATAAACGCGCGAAAATTGATTATAATAAATAATTGTTTAATTAGATTTTATTGTTAATCGAGTACATTTTTTTTAATTTTCGTTTATTTTGGATATGTGCTAATTTAATATAAAATTATTTTAGCGCCACCCAGTGGGGGGCGGCGGCGCTAATAATAGTTTTAACATGAATATCGAAGCCACAATAACAGGTGTGCGGATTGCAGTACAGTTCAGTTGAACATAGTGGGTGTTCAGAATGCCAAATCTAGTGCGTAGTACGTATATATCGATGCTTTTACGTCTGTTAGGTTTTCATTTATAGCGGCATCGTCATCGCCACCAATATAAATATCAATTGACAATACATCAACACTTCAAAATTTCATCTAACTAATTTAAAAATTAAGACTACTATAACATTAGTTGTTTAAAAGGTTAGCAAAACATTACAACGAAAGATTAATATGGCAGTGTCCCTACAAATTAAAAAAAATTAAACTTAATAAGCGTAGTGATCCTAAAAGGTATAAATTCACAAAAATTACTAAAAACGGGTTTGAACAAAACGCATTCACCTACACTAAGTTACAAGAATAATATTTTCTAAATGTTAAAAATATAATATCATTATAGTACTGTTATCCTACTTATTGGAACTGCTACTACGAAACGGGTGTTTGTTACAAACATAGTATTAAACAAAAGCTATCTCTGTCATACAATTGCAAACTGTATGGGAAAGATAGGACTGGCAATATTTTTAACATGATCACCTCAAAAAGCATACAATATTTCAATATTTATTATTCGCATTTATTAACTTTTATAATCTGGAATCCCAGTTGTCAAAGTTACGTCGTCGATTTTATTTAATAAGGCAGTTGCTTCATTGTTTGAGTTGTGATAAAAATATCTACAGTTACTATATTATTGCTTTTAATTTCGCTATAGCAAAAAGGAAACTGATAATACTTTTTGTAAAACATGATCAATTAAGTTATGGCAATACGTCATTTTTATTGTGTTTGTTAGTGTTGCCACATTCATTTCGACAATAGTCGATAACTTTACTATCTATATTCTATTTTAAATAACTAATCCTTTATTTACATCAACATACACGTTTGTGTTGTCATAAATGACTGTCAATTACCGCATTCCGTGTGTTTAGTACCTACACGTTATCGTCATCAACTTTAGATGAAAATATGAACATAAATATATTATACCCATTTAAATTTAACTTTTCACAAGATTATTACTCTATAAACATACACTGCTCTCTACACTGGACTCGTGATTGGCCCGCTATATTTTTTTGGTTATAATTTTAAAAAGTTTAGAAATGGTATTGATCCATTATACGGTAAAAATTAACGATCTGTATACGACTTTTTAAAATTATAGTGGCAGCACTGAAAGGACTTAGGAGGATATCAGGGCTGCAAGAAATTTGATGAATAGTTTTTTAATGATATATTTCTGTCGCGAGCTACACAACCGAGAGAGGCAACTGTAGCTCGGACTGATTATATCTACATATTATAAGTAAATACAATTGTTAAATAAAAACAATTGTACGACCGACTTCAATATAAATAAAATGAGAATGTACTCAATGTAGTCGAAGTCAATTAAATACGCATTATCAAGGATAACTCAAAAATTACTGGTCAGATCTTGATCAAATTCATATGTGACAAAATGAGAAGCACCAGCTTTCAAATAAAAAAAAATCATCAAAATCGAGTCCCCTAGGAAAAGTTCTGAGGTCACACGTAACTTTATTTTACTCCTCATCCCTCCTCCGAAACAGGATCGACTTTATTTTTTAAAGAACAATATTAAAAATATAGTGAATAACTGTTTTTTTGTTGCAGTTTTTAAGTAATTAATGGAAAAGAAATTTAGTGTTACTAATTTAAAAAAAAGTAGGAACATGATAGCGGCAGATATAGATTGTAACGTAAAAATAATAACTCCTGTATTATTTACCTAGATAGAAAACGAAGGAATGCCCGGATGTCCCCTCCCTTAATGCATTAGTAATTTATTAATATCACGTTACTAATTTCAAAATCTTTTAATAACACTATATCATAGTTCAAGAAAATTATTTTTAAAATCGTATTCCCTCGTTTCGTTAATACTTTGCTATTATTACTGTTATTATATAATATCTTACGGTTGGAGCACGTATATTCTAGAAAAGATAGTTACAAAAA
Source organism: Parnassius smintheus behrii (assembly GCA_036936625.1). Taxonomy (NCBI): domain Eukaryota; kingdom Metazoa; phylum Arthropoda; class Insecta; order Lepidoptera; family Papilionidae; genus Parnassius; species Parnassius smintheus. The sequence goes on from JAUPFT010000021.1 coordinate 36,891,012, forward strand.
CATTATATATATATATAGGAAGGTCCGAGGGGTCAAAAATGGGGTGTAATAGATGAAATAAAGGTTAAAAAACTATACATAGATATTTTTTTAAATCCATTATTTTTTCATTGAATTTAAACTTTTTATCTAGTGGCCGATTCTAGATTAAGGTAGTTACAAATTCGTAAATATTTGCCAGTAGTAATGTAATCATAAAAATCTCCAAATCTACACCTTGCATATAATTGGAAATTCTTTATTATTAATCGCTGTATTAAAAAATCCTAATTTACCTTTTTTTTAAAACAGGTGTGCAGTTCCCAGCTTATAGGAAACACTGGATAGTCTACCCCATTCTCTAGCAAGCGAAATCTTATAGATATTTGTCTCTTTTTAGTGTTTTAAATCACAATGGATCTAAAGAATTTTCACTTCAAAATTGAAAAATATCTATATACTACATATTTCTACTAAATTCACCTATTACACTCTTTTTTCTTACGGTAAAAAAGTCGCCATGTAAAACCTACTGTGACATTAATACATGATAACTTTTGTAAAAAAAAGTTGTTTTACGAATCGGGTCGTGAATATAATCATAGTTTCATTTATCATGACTTTGTACATTTAGAACATAGAAATGTGCATTGAATAATAACTACGGAAGTATTATTGTGAAACTTTCATGTATTACTAGCAGTACTTGGTTAGAAATGACTTCGCTCAAAAGTTTTTTTCCACTATATAGTATTACGTTAGCATCGCTGCGCTAAATATGCGAAGCGGGGCGAAATCGCTTCGCTTGGTAATGCGAAGCAGAGCGAAGTCGCTTCGCTTGGTAGTGCGAAGCGGAGCGAAGTCGCTTCGGTTAAAAGAGAGTGGCGAAGTATCTCGCGGGCAGCGGGGCGGTGCGTCAGTCATGCGGGCAGCTCTGCACGAAGGACGCCGGGAACAGTCCGGTGCGGCCCGTTCGCTGCAAAGTGCCCTTGTACCAGCCGTCGCCACGCTTACGAGACACAACTACAATGTCGTCCACCTTCAGTTCCAACTCGTACTCGGAATTCGGTGGATACGGCGCTATGCAGCGGAATCTGAAATGCAAGGAGGAACTTTTAAATCTAAATACATATATGAAATAAAACTAATTTTACGGATTTTGTCGCCATTAATTTTGACTTTTTAAATTCCCAACGTTTCGTGCCGTTTTAGACATCAACACCAAAGTGATTTAAATATATACTATAGAGCGGACATTGGAAATATTTGGATACAAAAACTGTGAGCACGCGCGTGTGTTAAAAGCGAAGCATCCCTCTAGCGAAAAATAGCAATACTACGCTGAATATTTATTTGGAAAACATTTTAGCTATTTTCCATTAGATGACGCTTCTAAATATAAGGTAAAATCGGTTTTAGGCACGTCGTCAAAAACTAACATATTTGTAAATAAATAGTGACGTTACTGGATAACAGAAGGCACTTATTAGACTTTACTTACTAGAAAAATCGACCAGAAATAATAAAATTTAAAGATTATTTGGTAAATATACATTATTATTAAGATAATAAACCGAAATCATTATTTGTGACTTACTATACCTTAATGCACAACCGGGCATATTTTCTTTAAAAATATTTTTTAAATTTATGAAACGAATACGTCTTATGCTTTTTACGATGTCATTAAGACTAAATGACAAAAATCGGAAATATATCCTATAGGAAAAGTTACAGACGACAATTTTGTTGCTGATGTCCGGTCTATTACTACTAGATACTTAAATGTCTTTGATCAACACCCATGGTCACGGTGGGGAATGAGGTGTTTGACGTATGTCATAACTAATGAAGGCACCATCAACTTTTAGTTTTTGATTACAACAAACATAAATACGACAAGAACATTTTAATACCTCTCTTTAACAGGTTGCGAGTGATGTCTATCACGACGGGCTACCGTCACGTCCAGCGACTGTGACTTGCGATGCTGACTCTGCCAGGGCCCTTCATTGCTCGCTCTGCGTGTAAACCATATTTTTATTGTTTTTGAGTTCTTGGCTTCGTATTTAATTAAATCAATTCAATTGGATGGAAAAAATCATAATTAAAAAGAAAACTACAAAATATATATGATTTGAACTTGCTTCATTTCATATTTTCTCAAAACTTAGTCGGTTTTACGTTTCAAGTTAAATCAGATTTTTATTCATTAAAAATAAACAAATAGAAAATTCATCTGATTTATAAGCAACTATCATCGTTACGACGTTTACTGCTTTTCATAATTTTTTTGACAGCTATGTACCCAATTTAAAAAAGACGTAATAATAATATACATAAAGTAAATTATATCCACAACTCCTGTTTTTACTGTTATTAAGTCGCCTTTGTGCGAAAAGTATAAGTTACATTTAATAATAGAATTTATATTACAAAGATCTATACTAGAAACGAGACATTAAATTTGTCATATCAGAGCTAACAGTTGGGCTGTATGTCATTTGCACTTTTAATTACAAAAAGTCAGGTAACAAACAATTTTAAAAATTGCCGAATATATCTATGGATTGTATCATATACAAATCATATTATAGAACGTCTAAGATGTATGTACAATCAGGCCAGGATTTAGTTAGAACTGCAGTACGTTTAATTCTTAATCGGATCAAAGAAGCTTAAGACTGTGCGGTATCCCTTTGAGAGAAACTATGTTGAGCAGGTGCGATGATGATTTCATGAGTGAAATAAAATTAAAAAAAATTATTCAGAAGTAAAAATAAATAATTATTATACTTACCATACAATGTTTGTTCTTATATTAAAAAACAATTGAAATTAGTGAATAAAGCATGCAGTGCAGAATTACGTCAAGCGTTATTTAAACAAGCGTACGTAATTCTCCATAATGCGACTAATACCCAAATCACAGAAATAGTAATAATAACATATATTATTACGTTTTCTGTGACCCAAATACTCAAACACTGCTCAATTTCAAGATGCCGTCAAGTCTCGTACTGTCTCTATCACTTTAAGTCAAAGTCACTGTGACATCACGAGACTTAAAAACAACTTAATATTGAGTAGCGTTTGTGTATTTATCAAGCCCGCAGTGGAGAGTGTTAGTCGGGGCATGCTACGCATGTTTCGGCATACATGCTAAGTGGCCGCTATTGCGGTACTATACACTACCACTACAACACTAGTGCCCGCGTTATCAACTGAGTTGACACGCAATAAATTATTGTAATGAGTCTATATCGCTCGCACTCATTGGGCATATGATGTGCGTAACAGTAGATAGTCGATATCGATAAGATTTAATGAACGCGTTTTTAAGGTAATAGAATAAATAAAATATAATACTATAGATGTTGAATAGAAGTATTCATAGAAAATTCTTTTCATAGAACAGACAATGTTTATCACGCATGCTGAACGCCCCACCAAATTGCACGCTCGTCTCTGAGTTTTTACATAAGGCCTTCGAAGACAAAGAACCGGGCTTCTATTAGTGATATAAGTGATAAATGTCAAAAATGTATGCATAACACGCCACTACACCACACGCCTCCTAACGCTCTCTACTAAGGCCCTTATGCTACTATATGGATGATAATTTCTTTAAATGCCAGCAGAAACACATGCTTCAAAACATACAACATATGCATGATACAAACACACCAAAACAAAGGCCGAAAGTATGTACATATTTACATTTACTATTTGATAAACTATCAATATTAATCCACCACCCCTCATATCATCCCGTCAGTTTTGTTGGAAGGGATATAATGAAATGAAACAGCAAATGAGCAACAGCATGTACCTAATAAAGAGTCAAAATATTGAATACTGCGCTGTTCATTTAAGCCGAAATGAGGCAACCTATGGAGTAGGTCTATGTTCAGCAGTCGATTTTTGATAGACTGCAATGACGATGATGATATTTACACAAACTAGATTTTAAAAAAAAACGTAAACTTGCGCCCACAGAAGTCACGGCATGGCACGGCGTGGCAAGGCACACTGCGGTATGCCGAAGTATCCTGTGGCATCCCGCGGCATGCCAAACAAGTCAAGGCGCCCGCTCGATTCGCTGAGACTGCCACCGCAACGGGCTAGATTCAAACTTATTTCAATTACTTAGTGCAGTCACATTCCTTAAACAACACGAAGTAACTTATGCGTTTCACGCGATGCTGCGGTGTCGCGCGAGACGTTTCGGTCCAATTGTGTTAAAATAAAGGAATGTCAGTGCTAATTTCATTGAAATAGGGTCGAAAATCTTCTGTCGATGATTTCTGACAAAAAATCTCTTGACACCCCGTACCATGCCGTCTGTGAGCGCAGGCCCTTACACCTAAAAGCGTATAGAGATGTCTTGCCATATTTGAAAACGACTTGGCGAATGTAGTGCCATCTTGCATCATTGATGCATTTGTGATTTACAGACGCATAGTTAGAACAATTACAAATATTAAAGCATAAGTCTTAAGATTATTTTGGCCTTTTCTATAGTCATCGCATCGACGGGGAATAAATGGGTTTATATCTCTTATACTGCTACGATATGGCAACCAACATTAAAAACCGCCCACTTGCATGCCCATTAGATAAATCTAAAATATGCAAATCCTTTCACACTTAAGTAATCGAGGTATGGAATGTTGCAGGCTACAAAATTAACCATATATTGGCACACCAAAAAGTTACAAGAATCAAAAATATGAAAACATGCAAAAATATTTTAATGTTAATTTGCAAAGGAATAGTATCAACATGCAGAAGGTATTAATGTAAGCATATACGTTACATTTTAGCCGAGGACTTTCACAACGCGCGGACGGAACTATCAAATTTTATTAAATTATAAACTTTACCTGAATATAATACGTTACAGTTCGATTACGAAACTAGGATGTTTCATTCATGTATAAACTTTAAGTGAATATCATAGCGATTACCCGAAGCTATAATGTTTATTGCATTTTCTTTCGATTATAAATTGTTAATTCATATTCATTCACTTTTTTTTTAATTTTCTTTCGGTCATGATTCAAGCGAATATATAACATGATGTTTTTCAAATTTTAATAATTAATTAATTAATTTTTTAAAGCAAGAGTTAATAGATTTTTGGCTAAGACGGTCTGATTTACCATCTACTTACCGCCATATATCAAATTTTAGTCAAGAACTGGCTTGATAGTTAAAAAATAAAAAAAAATCATGGACAAATATTTTTTTACACGTATTCATGTGATTTACACTTATTTTATCACACATCTTTTACACTCCAAACCATTACTTAGAAGGAACGATGGAGACATAAATAGCTTTTGTTGCTTCGTTAATGTCGCTTTACCGGTTTTAAGATTAAAAACAAATGAGATTTTCAGATTCCCGATTTCTAAATTCACGTATACTCAACGTATATTTATACAATTATAACTTCAAAAAAATTAAGTATCGCTTAAAAAGTTTCCAAGTTTCCCGAAGGTTCCGCAAAGTTCCCGATAGCCCGATGTGAAAGAGCCGTCCGTAGTGCATTAGTAGCGAACCTGTGCAGGCGTTGGTCGTGCAGTGCGAGCAGTGCGGCACGTTCTTTCTGTCTCGCTCGCTCCCCCGCCCCCGCCGCCCCCGCGGACCCCGGCAACGTCCGCAGAAGCTGCGACGGACACGAACCAGACCTGCGTTGTCGCCATACAAACAACCCTTGTACCCTTTTTCTATCAAATAACACTCTCGTTTCCAGTTATTTTGGGATCAAACGGATGTTGATCATTATTGAATTTGTATTTCCTGTAAAAACTAAGCACAGTCTGTACTGAATCAACAACTCTGTAATGTTTTGTGACCTGTAACCAAGCTAAACTGTAACACACGAACGAGTGAAAAAGTTAAAGATAAGAAACCTGGAAGTCTGAATTACGGACTCTATACCATAGCTAAGGATGAAAACGGTTTAATAAAACGAGAAATAAGTTTTCTAACAGAAGAAACGAATATTCAAACTTTCAACTTGCAAGCACACGCACGCACGCACACACACACACACACACACACATTAAAAAACCTACTTCTATTATAAATATCAAATTATTTTACAAATGTTTTTGAAATTAAACGATGGCATTTTCTCACTTCGGGTGGACAAAAAGAAGTACAATACGATTATGAAAGAATTTCTCTTTACATAATGATTTCTTAAATTTACGCGAACACTACACATTGAATAAAACTATTATTTACGGATTTTATCGCGTTTAATTACTTTAATTTATTTTTATTATTATCCCGACGTTTCGGGTGCTTTACAGCGCCCATGGTCACGGGGGGACTGAGATGTTTGACGTCCCAATGTCATAGTTAGTCCGGCTACCTTCAGTTTTTTAATATTAATTTTTGGTCCGATTTACGCAAAACGAGCTTATAGTATCATGAAGTCTTGCAGTGGTATGCTTGGGTTTGGGTTTAATTTTGTTAATTATAGGATCCCAAGCAGATGGTAGCACCCAACCATCTTCTCTATTGAAATTTGGATGTTTTTTAATTTCAATAGCCTCGCGTATCATCCTTGGTAGGAATCGGTGTTCTTTTGCGAGAATTTGTGGTTTATCAAATCTTATGTAATGGTGGGGACGATCTTGAACATGTTCGCAGACTGCAGACTTCCCGGAGCGTCGGTGCTTCACATCAGCTATATGTTCCTTCACGCGGGTTTTTATAGATCTCTTTGTTTGACCTATGTAAGAGAGACCACATTCACAATCTAGCTTGTACACACCTGCATCTAAACAAAGAGATCTATAAAAACCCGCGTGAAGGAACATATAGCTGATGTGAAGCACCGACGCTCCGGGAAGTCTGCAGTCTGCGAACATGTTCAAGATCGTCCCCACCATTACATTAGATTTGATAAACCACAAATTCTCGCAAAAGAACACCGATTCCTACCAAGGATGATACGCGAGGCTATTGAAATTAAAAAACATCCAAATTTCAATAGAGAAGATGGTTGGGTGCTACCATCTGCTTGGGATCCTATAATTAACAAAATTAAACCCAAACCCAAGCATACCACTGCAAGACTTCATGATACTATAAGCTCGTTTTGCGTAAATCGGACCAAAAATTAATATTAAAAAACTGAAGGTAGCCGGACTAACTATGACATTGGGACGTCAAACATCTCAGTCCCCCCGTGACCATGGGCGCTGTAAAGCACCCGAAACGTCGGGATAATAATAAAAATAAATTAAAGTAATTAAACGCGATAAAATCCGTAAATAATAGTTTTATTCAATTTCTCTTTACGCTTACAACTCCAACCAAAACTAACATTGTCTATAAAAAAATTTTGTATAAAAACTTTGTGGTAACGCCAGTTAACAATCTACTTTATCAACATTACATTACATATCGCATTGAGTTCGTCCTAAGTTATATCTACTTTATCGACATGACTAGTGCATATTTTTTGTTTCCTTCCTTCCTTCCCTTTCCTACCGCACGCGCTGCCGCCGAGGTGGAAAAGAGGATCTCGGCGCGCGTCAGTATACTAAGTGATATTACGCCATCCGCAACGCACGGCCACCGGTCGCGTCTTATGTAACCGCAAACCGCGCAGGACGAACATTGAGTTCTCCTGTTTATGTTTAATATTCACCGCATCAGACATTGTGTCTTTGTAACTCATAAAAGTGTGAGACGCCCCCGTAAGGGCAAAGGTGGAGAGTGTGGGACTTCACGAGACTGTTCCGAGAGTGCGTGTGCGCCGAACCACGTGGCGAGCTTGCTGTATAGCAGACACTCCAGGAGGAAGGCGCGGCAGCCCTCATCAGGTCAGTGCGTGCTATCCCACCTATTTATTTTCCCCTTTGCCGTATGCACCAAAATTACAGTCCACTAAATCTTTATCGAAGATACCTTAAGTTGCTGGCGTCTCCATTTTTAATGGTCACTTCTCGCTGGATTGACCTTGACTTTCCGCCCTTATTAGATCGTTATCGTAATAAGCGTTTATATAATTAATTATTTATATTTTAATCCGACTTCGGATTAACCCCGCCCTTATTAGAACACTAGAATAGGTCCTAATAGGTGACATTCATAGTAATTTTAAAACTATATTCATAGAATGAATAAGCATATAATTATCTATATAAAATATTTGTTGTATGTTCACATCACGTCATCAACTTTTAACTACATCTATAGATTATACTGTTAAATTACATTTATTATTTGCACATATATTTAAGCATTATATTCGTTATAAATAACTTCATAATTATTATAAAAGTTAACAATTAAAGTTCATCGTTAACAAAACTAATATTTAATAATTCAACCGCGTAGCGAGGTCGCTTACAGACTACCCGCTTATAATTATATTATTTTGCCGCATAACTTAAGTTGTAATGCCGCCTAAAAAACAAATAGCATCGAATAATAGCGATTCCTCGGATAATGAGGGCACACCTGATGCTGAGTTGGTTTTATTGTTAGCTAAACGAGATGCTTTATTTGAAATAGTGCAAAAAATATATGATATGTCCTCGGACATCCACATAAACACTTCCACGATGGAGCGTTTTCTTGATGGAAGTTCTAATATTAATGCTTTACGTATTGAGTTTAAACAGGTCTTAGATAATTATAATTCACATTTATTAAAAATAAACCCTAGTGCTAAACCTGATTATAACAGCCTCATTGCGTTTGAGTCTCTTTGCGGTAGAATAAATAGGCTTTATTTACAATATTCGCAATCTAATTTACAAAGTACTAGTACACCATCTAAAGCCAGATTCTCACTTCCGCCTATCGAACTTATGCCATTTTTGGGTGACATTCGCTCATGGCCTTTATTTTATGCTAGCTTTAAATCAACCGTCCATGACAACACATCGCTTACCGACGCTGAAAAGTCATACTATTTGCTAGGTAAACTAACGGGCAAAGCCCTATCTGTATGCTCAGGTATAACTCCTTGCGCTGAAAATTATAAAATTTTATTGCAAGCACTCGTTGACAAATATGAAGACCGGCGTATGCTAGCATCTACATATATTAATCAGATGTTCGAATTTAAGCCATTGCAATCGGCCACCGCAAATAATTTTGATTTATTTACTGATAACTTTATAAATGCAGTGCGCGCTTTACAAAACTTAAAGTTAGATAATCTCGCGGACTTAATAGTTCTTCATATCGCGCTTAAGAAGCTGGACCCGGATACCATTCGCTCTTTCGAATATAGTCATAACTCGATGGTACCTACCTTTGATGATTTAGTAAATTTTATTAAGACCCGCTCCAAAGTTTTGCAACGCACCGATTCTAGTACAAATTCTAATAGCGCACCAAACAATCGACGAGGTAACGGTAATAATCGTCGCTGTAATAATACTTCGTCGCCGAAGTATCAGGCGTACGTAAGCACGACGACTACTTGCTCAAAGTGTCTGTGCGATAATATTGTGCATCAACACCTATTTAAGTGTGCAGACTTTAATAAAATGACGCCGCAGGAACGATTTAAATGCGTAAAGAGTAACAATGCATGTGTGAATTGTCTCAGTGTAAGTCATCGAGTGTCTAGTTGCTCTTCAAATTATAGTTGTCGAGTTTGTAAATTTAAACATCACACATTGTTGCACTTCCACCGCAGAAGCGATAATGCTTCCCCTACGCTGGCGCGTTCTCCACCGCTTCAGCCAGTTACACTGAAGTCTACAACCCCCGCGCCCGCACACTCGCCACCCCTCACCGCAGGTGCGCGTTCAGACGTCGCGCTGTGTACTTCGTTCAAGAATGTTTCTCAACGTTCACCGCCTCCCGCGCGCGCAAGTCGTTCGCAGAGAACTGTTTTATTATCAACCGCTCAAGTATTTGCTTACGATGCTAAGGGAGAGAAACAAATTATTCGTATATTATTAGACTCCGCGGCTCAAAGCCATTTTATGACTAAAGAGTGCTGTCATCGTTTAGGCGTTCAACAACACGATACCGAATGTACTGTAGTAAAGGGATTCGGTGGAGTTGAAAAAATTGTAAAATCGAAATCGATTGATATTAAAATTTTCTCACGATTCGACTCGAATATTAACTTCAATATTTCAACGCTAGTTGTTGATCAAATCACCGACCTTTTGCCCACTGCTGTGGTAGACACATCTGTCTTATCACACTTCCATGGCATAAGACTCGCTGATGAATGTTATAGCATGCCTAATAAAATTGATGTTTGATAGGCGCATCCCTTTTCCCGCACTTACTATGTCCAGACGTAATTTATTCGTCTAACGACTTGTCCGGGCCCTCGGCTTTGAATACGGTATTTGGTTACGTTATTATGGGCTCAGTGCCGACACTTCAGGTAAATCATTCTTTAACGTGCTGCTCAGTTCTAGAGTCTCCTATCGTTGACAAATTAGTGCAACGATTTTGGGAGCTTGAACAGCCACCCTCCGCACCGCCCATTCAGTGTCCTTCAGACATTGAATGTGAAGAGTTTTATAAATCTACGACATCCCGCGATCTTTTTACTGGTAGATATATTGTTGGCCTGCCATTTAAAGATGACGTTTACTCTCTCGGAGATTCTTATGAAACCTCTCGACGACGATTCATGTGCTTGGAGAGGAAACTTCAAGCCTCGCCTACATTAAGGTTAGCATATGATGACGTCATAAAGGAATACTTAGCTAAAAATTATATATCCCCCGCACCGCCGTATGGCTCTCATGAACCCGCTCCAATATATGTCATACCGCATCATGGAGTCTTACGCGAAGATAAGAAGTCAACGCGTCTGCGCATCGTCCTGGATGCTAGCAGTAAGACTAGCACTGGGCGATCATTAAATGATATTCTGCATTCAGGACCAAATTTGCAAGGCGACTTGTTCAATATAATTTTAACTTTCCGCTTACATCCAATCGCTATGACAGCCGACTGTCGCCAACAATTTCTGCAAATAGTTGTTCGCGATTCTGATCGTCGTTACCAATGCTTCCTATACCGCTTCCGTCCACAAGACCCACTTGTGTTATACCACTTCAATCGCGTGTGCTTCGGTTTAACTTCGAGTCCATACCATGCATTGCGCACGGTAAGACAGCTCATTGATGACGACGGCGCAAAGTATCCGCTTGCGAGTCGTATCGCATTTACTTCGCTATATATGGACGACATCGCGTTCTCTATGCCCAGTGAATCCGAGGCCAGTGAGACCTCTCGGCAGCTGATAGACTTATTCAAGGGTGCCCAATGGGACCTGATAAAATGGCATAGCAACCGTCGATCTGTTTTAGATGACCTCCCTACTTCCCATAAAATTACAGGAGAAGTAGAGTTCGATAAATCAATGCCACATAAAATACTAGGCTTGCATTGGTCTACCCTATATTGACGCCTTTTATTTTAAGATATCTGTTCCCGCTGATGTGACGTGCACTAAGCGCGCCATCTTATCTACTGTCGCTCGCCTGTGGGACATAATGGGTTTCGTTGCTCCCACAGTCGCGTACGCCAAATTGTTAATAAAGCAGCTTTGGCAACTTAATTTAGATTGGGACGACATACCACCACCGCCAATTATTAAGATGTGGAGGCAATTCTGTGCTGAATTACCAGCTCTTAATGATTTACGTATCCCGCGACATGTTGGTGTATCCAAAAACTGTACTGCGTCACTCCTGGGGTTTTCCGACGCCAGCGAGCACGCATACGGTGCCGTAGTCTACATACATGTAAAGAGCGTCAATGGTAACACCGTCCAGTTGATTTGTGCAAAGACTAAAGTCGCACCGACGAAACCACTATCTATTGCACGCCTTGAGCTTTGTGGAGCGGTTTTACTCTCAAAATTGCTTCGCAGAGTACTCGACAATTATTCTCTTGACCTTGCAATATCAGTCTATGCCTTTGTAGATTCAAAAGTAGCTCTGTACTGGATAAAGAGTTCGCCACACAAGTGGCAGACCTTTGTTGCAAACCGCGTTGTTCAGATTACCGACAATATTCGCGCTGATAACTTTTATCATGTCGCAGGTACTGAGAATCCCGCTGACATACTTTCACGTGGCGTTACGCCAAATAAATTAGTTTCAAACCCCCTGTGGCTCCATGGGCCTCAGTGGACTTCGTTAGATCCATCTCAATGGCCTCTTCGTACTTTAGACAATGAGGTTATTGCAAATATGCCTGAGAAGAAGATTTTGTCGCACACTGTGTGCACATCCGTCTGTAATTCTGCGATTTATGAGCTCGCACTCCGCATCTCTTCTTGGAGTAAGCTTCTACGTATAATTGCGTACGTGTGTAAGTTTGCTAAATTATTGCCCCGCCGCAACACTACTGTAGTGACTGTTGATGATCTCAGTTTCTCTGAGGTTATAATCCTCCGCGCCCTGCAAAAACAGCATTTTGCAGTGGAATATTTAAATATTGAAGGTAACAAACCTTGCTCGCTCGCTTTCAATCGTTTAAGGCCTTTTATTGAGAATGGTTTAATCCGCATTGGTGGTCGTCTTTCGAACTCCGCATTAGATTACACGCAAAAACATCCAATTATACTCCCGCGCAGTGATCATGTAGTGAACATGATCATTGACTATTATCATATTAAAAATTTACACGCTGGGCCTGAATTGTTGTCATTGCTCCGTCAAAAATTTTGGATACTTTCCGCACGCCGCACTGTGAGAAGCAGAGTCTACAAATGTAATATATGTTTCCGGCTTAGACCCCGTCCAACTTACCCTTTGATGGCTGATCTTCCCCATAGTCGTGTAAGACAAGCTATTAAGGCATTTACACACACGGGCTGCGATTATGCCGGTCCTATCGCATACACTCCTGTACGTCGTCGTGGTGTACGCAGCGAGAAGGCGTACTTATGTGTTTTCACATGCCTCACGACTCGAGCTGTGCATATAGAAATCGCTACAGATCTTAGTAGTTCTAGTTTCCTCGCTGCGCTTAAACGTTTCCTCTCTAGACGAGGGCCGATTCAGTTTTTATATTCGGATAATGGAACGAATTTTAAAGGTGCCGCTTCGTATCTTCGCGATCTCTATAAATTTCTAAACGTTGAATACCGCCCAAAGCTTGAGCAAGAGTGTGCTGAGAATCGTATAACATGGAAGTTCATCTGTCCCAACTCTCCTCATTTTGGAGGCGCCTGGGAGAGTATGATCAAAGTCGTAAAAACGCATCTGTTCCGAGTTATCGGACATCAGTTACTTTCATACGAAGAGCTTAATACTGTTCTTGCGCAAATTGAGTGCTTGCTAAACTCGCGGCCCTTGACAGTATTGAGTTCTGATCCTGCAGAGCCTTCAGCTCTTACTCCGAGTCATTTTTTGAATACCGCACCTTTATTGTCATTACCCGCACCCAAAGTCAAATCTGACTCTACCAGTCTGTTACACAGGCATTCTTTACTGGATAAATTAGTTCAGTCGTTTTGGGACCGGTGGAGGACGGAATACCTTCACGGATTACAAGTTCGTCAGAAGTGGAACACCCCGTCTACGGCTATCGTACCAGGCATGGTTGTAATTGTGATAAATGATAATGAACCGCCCCTTGCTTGGCCATTAGCGATTGTCGAGTCTGTTCATCCTTCGAAGGATGGCGTAGTTCGAGTAGTGACCGTGAGAACTACTAAGGGAACATATCTCCGTCTTGTTGCTCGTATTTGCCCTCTCCCAAGACAATAAATCACGATTATTTTGATTATAATTATTTATCTAAATTAGGAATTAAGTTTATATTTATATATATTAAAAAAGTATTAAACCGCAATATTATATTTATGTATACATTTTCTCGCTTACCAAGTAAGGTTAGTAGATGAGACATGCGCATTGAGCGCATCCTCTCACTTTATATACCGCTTATTTATTTGTTTTCCTTTTACTTTTTATATTACGGTTGTCTTTTAAAGGTGACCCTTTAAGGGCGGGAGGAAATGGTAACGCCAGTTAACAATCTACTTTATCAACATTACATTACATATCGCATTGAGTTCGTCCTAAGTTATATCTACTTTATCGACATGACTAGTGCATATTTTTTGTTTCCTTCCTTCCTTCCCTTTCCTACCGCACGCGCTGCCGCCGAGGTGGAAAAGAGGATCTCGGCGCGCGTCAGTATACTAAGTGATATTACGCCATCCGCAACGCACGGCCACCGGTCGCGTCTTATGTAACCGCAAACCGCGCAGGACGAACATTGAGTTCTCCTGTTTATGTTTAATATTCACCGCATCAGACATTGTGTCTTTGTAACTCATAAAAGTGTGAGACGCCCCCGTAAGGGCAAAGGTGGAGAGTGTGGGACTTCACGAGACTGTTCCGAGAGTGCGTGTGCGCCGAACCACGTGGCGAGCTTGCTGTATAGCAGACACTCCAGGAGGAAGGCGCGGCAGCCCTCATCAGGTCAGTGCGTGCTATCCCACCTATTTATTTTCCCCTTTGCCGTATGCACCAAAATTACAGTCCACTAAATCTTTATCGAAGATACCTTAAGTTGCTGGCGTCTCCACTTTGGAAGGATATGAAAGAAGCAAAACTTCAACAACGTAACGACAATGGAGGTACCTAATATTAAAAAAAATATTGAAAAAATATTATTTGATTAAGATATATTTCGTAATATTCACCCTTTCAAAATACTCCACAAAAATACCCTTTATCTAATTTTTAGGTTCAAACCGAACTTAGTACTAGGAACTATTGGAGCACTTGTGCAATGAATTTATTTATGCACTTGGGGGGAAAAATTCAAAGAATAATGGTTTGTGCGAACTATAGGCAAATTTTACTCTATCTACAACCACCTCATTTTAGGGGGAAAGTTTTATGTATGTAAGCAAATATTGGGTGAATCAGGTGCGGTACCTATACGTATATATGATAACTCTACTGACTAGATCAAGTATCCATTCACTAGTTAGTCGTTCTGGTGAATCACACAAATGCAAATACTGTTGATAAGTGCTATGAACTGCTTGATGTGTGTCATTTTAGATGCAAGTAAATCTTTTAATATATTCAAGATAATGCAAATTTCAACTGAATAAAAAAATTAGGTTGATAGTAAACTTATATTAATTTATCTATATAAAAATATTCTCAATTTAAATTGCCATTGCATCTGAAATGTCAAAAACACAGTGTTACACAAACACATGCCCGTAAACACATTTGCGTACACAACGTCTTAGGATATGTGAACATACACAAAATTCAGTGTTGTAAGACCGATTTACACTTCGATAAGTACAGTAGCGAGTTTAGTTACAGGGCAGTTGACAGTAAACGGTTAAGTGGGCAGTAGCGTTCAAACAATGTCTTCATGGCGAGTTTAGTAAGGACATTAGTTCATAGAGTGCGTTGGAGTATGACGTTTCAAGACTACAGAGTTTTTCCGGTTTTTGTTTAAGATGGTTCTAGGATTACGTCAAGAATTAAATGATCTAGTCAGAGAAGTATTAATGGTTGTTGTTAAAGAAGTTTTTAAGAATTTTCATGAGTGCAGCATCTCGAGCAGGTTTAATATTTACAATTTGAACTTCTACTATTATATAGACATTCGTGTTCTAAATACTCCTGTACGAATTTATACGTGATATCTTCCGTCCATTTTATTATTAAAACTCAATATAAAACGTATACATATTCAATAAACAGTATCGTACAAATTTTGTTGCGAGCTTCATTATTAAACTACAATTATACGTTTTAGAGCGCAAACGTTGCGTCCTGTCAACTTATGCACTGAACTAAACTCGCTCGTTTACACGGACGGCGAGTTTAGTTGCGGGTGGCGGGAGACGCGCGGGAGGACGGCACTTCGTACTTAACTCGCCGAAAAATAGCTCGGCCGCTATCCCTTTCAACTTAATCGTTAACTTGCTACTTAACTCGCTTATTGCCGTTCAAACGAGGTTCAAACTAAACTCGCCAGGTTCGCAAGTTAACTCGCTACTGTACTTATCGAAGTGTAAATCGGTCTTTAGTGCTATTAGACAGTTACAAGTATATCAAATTAGCAAAAAAAAACTCTGTCATTATTACTTATTTGTGTTAAACAAGAACACAGGCAAGTTTAAAAATCAGTCACTTAACGCAATCGCTGAGATTATTTTGACACTTTTTTTTATAGAATACCATATATAATCGTCGAAATGTAATTATGATCCACCCAGATAGTATATTTAATTTGATATTGTCTAAGTTGTGAAAATATTTAGTATTTGAATATAAAATATCTATTTTTTTTTAAAGAACAGTAGTGTAACAACTAATATTCGCGTTCCCAAATCCAATAATTAAGCTGAAAGTGTTTGTACTAGAATGTTTACTACGCTATAAACCGCGACAGGTGCATAGTCCACACCCTCAACCATAAGACGACTGTTATTTACATTTTATTAAATTTGTGACGAATATAGAGTAATTGAATGATACCCTAAGCGAATATACTTAGATGTAGTAAAAGTCTGTGCAAAATTGGTCTTAACGTGGGATAAGTTTCCATTTTGTCGACTATAAATATAATCACATCAGGTATGTGTGTTGTCATGATGCTCTAAATTTTATTCTTAAATTTAAACTACTTTAAATTACAGTTTTCAAAATACTCATAACGAAGTACGGTCAGCAAATCAATCTACAAAGTGACAGAAAATTATTTTGTATTATTTTGTGTGCATGAGTAAAAAATATTAATAAATAATATTAACTCCGTCTTACCGCACATGCACGGGATGTGGAGTGGGAGTGGCCAGCGAGGGCCCGGGTCCGTCCTCGAACACTGGGTTGTCCATACTATAGCCTACCGGAGGGGGTGATTTACATTTCTTCATCGCCGCTAGCCTTTTCATGAGACTCACTCCCGTTGATATAGAGGACTTCTCCGCTTTCGTTTTTTCTTTTGACTGGAATTATAATAGCATATTTATCATAATATTTCCATGCCATTGGTTAATTGAATATAGACTTCTAATATAGTTACGCTGCAGCTATATTAGTTGTAGCACGAATGGGTCGGTTCGACCAGGTTAGGACCACACTCTCACACAATACCAGCGTAAAATAGCACCTGAAGGCTGCTGAATTTCGTACGGTGAGTGTAAAGAACCGGAGACTCTGCGTTTTAATTCCTAATCGAGGATACATGTAGATGTCTATGGCCCTCAAGTGGATGTCACTTAACATGGCCATACACATCTGAAAATTTCAATACTTTGATCCGGGACTGTGGACTGTGTTCGCGTTTGTCACCTTTATTACACTTTTTCTATCAGATGACTGCCAAGTCTCCACACATTTATTAGGAAAATTTAATGAATTAGCTAATAGTGATGATGTAAGTACTTATTTCTTACCATGAATGTCATTCAAGTTGGAAGATCATTAAAAATAACATAATATTATAAGCTATTTTACCTTCTCCTTTTCTGCTCTCGGTGTACTTTGTTGCGACTGAGTGGCTTGCGTGCTCCATGGATAAGTGAGTGGTTGGGCTGTAAGCAAGAATTTTTGAAAGTTACATGATAGAAAAAACAATATTTCTCAAAATTATAAGTATAACACAATATTATTACAACAAATAGTTTATGAAGTAGGCCCATGGCTACAAGTGTACTACATATTTAAGGAGATACAACTTACCGATGGTTGGGCTTGGAGCTCTCGGTGGGGCGTCGGGGGGCGCTTGTGTATTTTTCGTACTCGAGGGGACAGTCGTCTGCAATAAACATTTTTTTATGATATTATGCTGATTTTTTGGCTAATTTTTACCTCAGCGTCTGTTTTAATAAAAGTGAAGATTTACTTGAAATTATTTATCCTTGTTTTTCTTATATGCCCTCCATCGTAATATATAACCACTCGCATAAGCCTTAAACTCTCCCGAGCCCATGAACTTCCAATTTAAATTTCCTATATTGGCAAAACTATAAATTAGTCAGCTGTCAATAATTTGAAACAATACATTTGCTAAATGGTTAAAATTGTTCAGTTGTTCTACGGAAATAATAATTTTCTAAAAACTGTGTATCGACTACAGGAAGCTTTAACTAGATTTAATTGAAATACTGAATGAATGATTCGCAATATAGGCAACAAAATTGAGCCAACTCCTACTCGCAGTTTGGCCCTTTCTTATGGCTTCTTTAGCATATTTTGCATAAGGACTTCGCGCGTTAGGGCGTCTACATTCGTATAAAATTTTGTTACAATAAGAACTGAAACCGAAAGGTCATAGACAGTGAAGAGTTTATTGGATGGCAAGGCATCAGAAAGTTGCGGGAGCCCGCGGTCCTAAGCGCCGTGTCTCATTGTTAAGGCACTGCGCCACGGAGCCGTCTAGTTTGTGGTGTAAAAAAGAAGTGTTCAATAATGAACGTTATAACAAGCGGCATAAGATCGTAAGTACCTTGTCCTTGGCACGCGCGTGCAACTGGTGCGCGGGTGTAGGGGCGGGCACAGGTGCGGGGGCGGGGGCGGGCGCCACGTAGTTCCCGGGAAACACGCCGCAGCGCTGCGCGCGCTCCGAGCAGCCCTTGTACCAGCCGTCGCGGCAACGCTCCGTCACCGTGTACACGCCTGCAAGAGAACACAAGCATCAGTACAGGCGGTGCGACGGCTACTTAACTGCAGGATTACGCTTTAATCCTAAACACTTATATCTACTACTAGACGGGTAGTACAGAACTAATACATTGCGCACTAAGTTATGGTCAATTCTCCGTAACTTCTGCCGACCGCGAACGGACTTTGGTGATAATGGTGGTGATAATGGTGGTGATAATGGTGGTGATAATGGTGGTGATAATGGTGGTGATAATGGTGGTGATAATGGTGGTGATAATGGTGGTGATAATGGTGGTGTTAATGGTGGTGATAATGGTTGCGGTGGTGATAATGGTTGCGGTGGTGATAATTATGGTGGTGGTGGTGATAACTATAGTGACGGTGGTGATAATGATGGTGGCGGCGATGATGATAACGATGATAATGGTGTGGTAGTGGTGGTGGTGATGGTGGTTTTGGTGATGATGATGACAAAAACTTAATATAAGTACGTTAAACATTCCTACCAGATATGTCAATTATAAATGATTCTTTCATTTGCCCCGGGTCGTAACAAATTATTGACGATTGCAATTACATTTTTTAATGCTTCGGATCAAACAATTTACAACAGGACTTACGGGTAAAGAGTATAGTAAAATGATCCATTTTAATGACAAACCTTAATTTTAATCAAAAATTATCGACCCGAATGACCCACTTCGTAAGACGAAGCAATACAATGATCGAGCTACTAAGAATGAATGAATGACACATGTCTAATTCCCACCTCCTTTCTTGAGCTCGAGCTCGTCCGGTTTCTGCGGCTTGTAGGGATAGAGCGCTATGTACGCGGCGGGCAGCGGCCGCTCGTTGCTGCGCGAGCGGCGGCGCCGCCTCTCCCCCTCTCGCTCGCCGCGCTTCCTGTCTCGCTCTGGTGCGTGGTCCAACAGGCTCGTCGCGAGGATTTCAGCAGAGTGCCTGGAATGACAAACATTTTTGCTCGATAACATTCAGCGTGTATAATCCTTACAGCCTTCCAAAATCCACTGATGAACATAGGCCTCCTTCATAGATCACTTCATGGGATGGATATTTGTATGTATATATATATATATATATATATATATATATATATATATATATATATATATATATATATATATATATACTTGACCGCATCTAGCGCAGAGCGGCTCGAATCGTCGACGACCGAGTGCTTTCCGATCGGCTCGATTCACTGGCGCTGCGAAGAGATGTTGCATCTCTTTGCGTATTTTATCGCATCTATTACGGGGAGTGCTCTGAGGAATTGTTCGGATTAATCCCAGCCGCCAAATTTCGTGGACACACTACACGGCAAACGTCCCGATACCATCCACACCATCTGGATGCTTGGCGGTCCACCACTGTACGTTTCACAAGGAGTTTTCTTCCACGTACAACCTCTCTGTGGAATAGTTTACCACCGGCGATTTTTCCGGACCGATACGACCTGGGGACCTTCAAGAAAAGAGCTTACTCCTTTCTAAAGGGCCGGCAACGCACCCGCAATTCTCCTGGTATTGCGGTTGATCATGGGCGGCGGTAGTCACTTAACATCAGGTGAGCCGCATGCTCGTTTGCCCCCTCTTCTATAAAAAAAAAAAAATAAAAATTTGCCACAGCAAGCAAGATAGGCATCGGGTTGGCAACCGCATTTTTTAAAATTCTTAACTGTTATAAAACAACGCTGCAGCCTATCTCTTATTTTGTTTCCCTTCCTCGCCTTTTACGTCACCCAGTGGACGAATTGTAACAGTGTTTATTTTTACACTGACACTATACAGCAAGTGCTTAAAAATCTAGAATTGATGCTCCTTTGAAAGATTTTTTTTAAATTTAATTTTGTAATTAAATTAAAATCTTAAAGTTACGAATACATAGGACAGTCTTATGCCATGTGGCATTCTCTGCCAGTCAACCCTGGGTGCCAAAGATAATTATTGAAGTGCAAGTTATCAAGGTCAGGATTAATCTCATAAAACTACCTAATGTACTTGTCGCCACCATTTATATTAGATTATTTAATATATGAATTTACCACTTTTAGCAGTTACTCAAATTTATTCTTGTTACATTTAATGTTAAATTTAATTTTTTTTAAATATACAAATAGGTGTTAATTTCGAAATGAAACAGTATATGGACAGCAGAATCATCTTAATAACCACTCAAAATAATAATAAACAGCGGTTACCATCTCGCCTGGCAAGCGTGGCAAATATGACAAATATCGCCCTATATGGCAACGATACTAGGCTGCACTAAAAGTATCGGGAGTGGAATATTTCCACTGTTCCTGTCATATTAAAATCTTTTTAATTATAAACTCCTTGGTTTTAAAAATAGAATACTATTTATTTATTTAAAAAAAGATTCTCGGTCTTGTCACAAGGTTTTGTCAAAGTTGTTGTCGTTGAAAAAAATGGAATTGACTCGAGAAAATTCAAGAGCGATGATTTATTATGACTTTCGAAGTGGTTTAACACAAAAACAGTGTGTTGACTGGATGATTTCTGCATTTGGTGATGAAGCCCCATCCAAAACCACAATTTATCGCTGGTTTGCTGAATTTCAACGTGGACGTGTCAAGCTCAGTGATGATCACCGTCAAGGTCGTCCAAAACTGCAGTCACCCAAGAAAACGTTGATGCTATGCGTAAACTGATTGAGGAAGAGCGACATGTGACATACCGCGAAATTCAGGCAACTTTAGACATTGGCATGAGTCAAATATAAATAATCTTGCATGAACAATTAGGTGTAAAAAGTTGTTTTCCCGATGGATACCGCATTCGCTCTGTGAAGAGCAAAAAGCGGCTCGCGTTACTTGGTGCGTTAGAACTCTCGAAAGATTCCACGCAGGATCCTCAAATGCTGTATACAACATCGTATCAGTTGACGAATTTTGGATATATGCGTACGAACCCGAACAAAAAACCAGTCACGAGTTTGGGTGTTCGAAAATGAGTTAAAGCCAACAAACATTGTTCGTTCACGGAGTGTTGCAAAAAAAATGGTGGCCACGTTTGTCTCCAAAACCGGCCATGTTACGACTATTCCTCTTGAGGGACAAAGAACGGTTAATGCAGAATGGTATGCTAGCATTTGTTTGCCACAGGTCGTTTCTGAACTCCGTAAAGAAAACTGCAACCGCCGCATCATCCTCCATCACGACAATGCGAGTTCTCACACCGCACACAGAACAAAAGAGTTTTTAGAGCAAGAAAACATAGAATTATTAGACCATCCGCCGTACAGCCCCGACCTAAGCCCTAATAATTTCTATGCTTTCCCTATAATAAAGAATAAATTGCGTGGACAGAGATTTTCATCACCTGAAGAAGCTGTGGACGCCTACAAAATGGCCATTTTGGAGACCCCAACATCCGAATGGAATGGTTGCTTCAATGATTGGTTCCATCGTATTGAAAAATGTGTCAAATTTCGCGGAGAATACTTCGAAAAGCAATAAATACATTTTTAAATAGTAATGTTTTATCACTTCCTTGATTCCCGAAATTTTCAGTGCCGCCCTCGTATATATGTACTACGCACTAGACTTGGCATTCCCAACCCTTACTATGTTCAACTGAACTGTACCGCAGTCCGTACACCTGTTATTGTGGCTTCGATATTCATGCAGTGCGGAGCGGTGCTAATAATAATTTTATATTAAATTAGCACATATGCATAATAAACGAAAATAAAAAAAATGTACGCGATCAACAATACAATCTAGACAATTATTTATTATGACAATTTTCGCGCGTTTATATCAACTGCGCATGCGCGACTCTACTGTTTCCCGCGCATGGGCGAATACAGAGTAGTCCACATTTTTGTTTGGAATAGCTTCTCCAGTACGTAGTTCTCCATACATTGACTTATATATTACTAGCGTAAGGACCGGGCCAACCGAACAACTAAAACGAAACAAAGGTTTTAAAAAAAAACATGGGATATCGTATCATCGGTAAATACCCAAATATTAATTTTGTTACAATTAAATTAAATATATAAATGCATTCTTAAAGTTTTATTTTACAGTTAGTTTAGTTACGTTACCAAGATTAGGCCAGGGCTGGATTCAAACCCTCAAAAGTGTTGTACATGGAAATGTTGATAAAAATTATACTATTTTAAAAAAATTACATCACGTTTGACGTTTCAAGTTTCTTTTTTCCCATGTGCCGGGATTTTGGCTTCACGCGTCTAGTTTATCTACACGTTTGTTTTTTGACGGTTTTACTTTTATTTCTGTTTAAGTTTTGTTTAAAGAACTTAACATATTTTATATTCAATTAGGGTAAAACGAAAAGAGTATAAAGGAAACCATATCTGCTTAATTGAATCTGAAAATCTGATTCATATAATATTTTGAAATTCTGTTTTCAAACCGATTGCTTATGGAGCATAGAGTTTTTATCTTGGTAGCCCCTCATTAAAGTTGTATCAAGGATGCAACATAAATGCATTGATCGAGCATCGATTGACCAGAAATACTCATTTATAATACAAAAATTCTCGATATCGTAGGGTTAATATTAAAATTTAAAAGGACTCAGCAATAATACAAGTCGACCTGTAGGTAAAATGATGGTATTTTCGCTTAGTATTATGACGATATTATATACTACAAACTATGAAATAATGATATAATTGGGATAATTATTATACTACGAAATCCGACCCTGGTTACGTCGCGTTTTGATACGACGTTTGTATTATGACAGATGCGCTACTTTTTCTTGTATGAAAAAGTGATGAGTAAAATATTTAGAAGGGCCTATCCTTCCTTTTGAAATCATTGAGTACATATAACTCAATGCTATATGGTAATTTGTCGCGGAGACCTACGATCAGCAGTAGATTTTTGATTGGTTGTGCCACAAAAAACATCCTATACACGTATTAAATTGTCTTACCTATTCTGCGGTATATGGTTCCCTTGTAAATGAGTTGAGGGCGTGAGACTATGCCTTTTTTCTTTCTCTCTGTGGTGATGGTCTCTATGAGATCTGGATATATAGTTCCCATCCTTGCCGTGAGACGGCGATAGCGCCGCTTGTAAACCTAAACCGAAGTTCAACAACGAATCCGGTCCACTAGATCGCATCACGTTCTTTGACGACGAAGGAACGTCGAGTCGGGAAGTGTCATTATTGCCTACACCTTCCTGACTGTCGCTTTGAATCTGCGAATTGTTGCTAGTAGCGGACGCATTCAACTTTGGACTCTCCGACGGCGGTAACGTCACATTCAAAGATGTATTGGTAGCTGTTGAACTCTCGTTTAGACTCAACACTCCTATAGAAGTGTTCAGCGAGGTTTCAGTGTCTTGATTTTCATTGTTTACTTCAGTTATAGGATTTTGAGCTGTATTCGGAGTGCACACAGTCGCGTTTTGCTCGGTATTGTTATCTGGTGAACTGGGCATACTCGGCTCGGCACTTTCGCTGGTACTCGTGTTAGAACTAGTGTCGGGAGTGGTCGTCGAACTGACTCCCACCGAGGGCGTATTCATACTCGAACTCGAGTCCGAGCTGAGGTTGTTGGCATTGAAATTCGCCACGGACACCGGGAAATGTTCGTGCGTCCGTACGTTCTGATACGTGGTCTCCAGCTTGTGCGTCGGCGTGGAGTAGTTCTCGAACTTGGCTCCTCTGAGTCGGTCGTAGCCCTCGGCGATCCGCGAGACGCTTTGTATCCCCATGGTGGCCTGGTGCCCTTTATTGTGCATGCTTATGAAGTGTATGAGGTCTAAGGAGTGCTTGTTGTGCGTGGGTTCAGTTATGGTTCTTGGCACTGCTGAGGTGGTGAGCAGGCCGTGTGACACGGAAAGCTGAGCGGCAGGCTGCGGGAGGGGCTGCTGCTGAGGGGGCACAGGTTGCTGCTGCGGGTGGTGCTGCTGCTGCTGTAGCTGGAGCTGGTGGTGGTGGAGCTGCTGCAGCTGCTGGTGTGCGGTGGTAGCGTGCTGCTGGTGGCGCTGCGGCTGGTGGCGGTGCTCCAGGTGCGTCACCCGCGAGTCCGGCACGGGGGGAACGGCTCGGCTCAACGGAGCACTGAAACAGAATAAATCAATATTAATAAGATAATTCATATTCTTCACGCCTTTCTGTACCATAGATGTTGTATGTTGTAAGTATAATAAACAGTCCAGTCATTATAGGGGGTTGACCTCGGAAAATCGACATACCCAGTATATACATACATATAATCAAGCCTCTTTCCCGTAGGGGTAGGCAGAGACCACTTCTTTCCACTTGCTACGATCCTTACATACTTGTTTCGCTTCGTCCACTTTCATTATTCCCTTCGTACATGCTCTACGGTTTAGGGTACTCTTAACCTGGCCTTTTTTCAAGACGTCCCTAATTTGGTCTAGAAAAGTCCGCCTAGGTCTACCCCTTCCAGCACTTCCATTCACACTCGCCTTATACACTTTTTTCGTCAATCGTTCTTCATTCATTCTCTCGATGTGGCCAAACCATCTCAGCATACCTTTCTCAATTTTTGTCACTACATCTTCTTTCAAACCACAACGTTTCCTTATCTCACTATTTCTTATCCTGTCACTCAGTTTAACTCCTATCATACTTCTTAATGCTCTCATCTCAACTGCATTTATTCTACTTTCATGTTTCTTCTGCCATACCCAACTTTCACTTCCGTACATGAGTGTCGGAACCAACACCCCCTCATGCACAGCCAAACGAGCCTTGTTAGACACCTTCCGACTGCTCATAAAGGAGTGCAAAGCTCCATTCACCATGTTTCCTGCATTCACTCTTCTTTCGATATCACTCTCACACTTTCCATCTCTTGTAAACTTTGACCCCAGATACACAAACTCTTTCACCTGTTCAATTTGTTCATCTTCAATCACGATATTGCAGTCTGTCACTGCCTCATCTTTTTCAAACACCATCACTTTCGTTTTCCTTACATTTATCTTCATTCCCTTTCTAACAAAAGCTCCACTCATAGCAGTTACCATCTCCTGCAACTCCTCGGCCGAAGACGTAAGTAATACTTGGTCATCAGCATAGAGAAGACATTTGACGAGTAACTCATTCATTCTCAACCCACTTTCATTCTCTTCTAAATCTGTCAAACAATTGCCCATGAACAGATTAAACAGCCACGGTGACGCTACACATCCCTGTCTAACACCTTTTTCGATATTAATCCATTCAGTGTATGCCCCGTTTATCCTTACACAAGCACTAGAATCCCTATAAAGAGATTGCAATGCTCGTATGAGGACACTGCTCACACCGTACACGGACAGTGCTGACCACAATTCATTCCTCACCACTCTATCATAGGCCTTTTCTAGATCTACGAAGGCGCAGTAGACTTTCTTGCTTTTAGCCAAACACTTTTCGGCTATGCACCGCAAAGAAAAGACCTGATCCGTACATCCCATTCCCTTTCTAAATCCCGCTTGTACATCCCATATTTTCTCGTCTGTTTCATTCACAACCCTTTCAATCAACATTTCGCATACAATTTACCGACGACGCTAAGAAGGCTTATACCACGGTAATTTATGCAGTCCTGCCGTGACCCCTTTCCCTTATACAATGGCACGATTACGGCTTTGCACCAGTCTCCCGGCACTTGCCCATTTCGCCAGCACAGATTGAAAAGGCGGTACAGCTGACTAGCCACCAGGCCCTGTCCAGCCCTCAGCATCTCGACGGTAATCCTGTCATACCCTGCAGCCTTACCTAATCTCATACATTTCAACGCTTTCACTATTTCATCCATGCTTGTCTCATTTTCATCAACATTTATATTCGTTTCCGTGGAAGGTGGCAGATGCTGTACTTGCACTTCCTCTCTTTCAAACAAACTTTCAAAATACTCTTTACATCTCTTTAACACACATTCTTCTCCTTTTATAATGCTCCCATCTTGACTCCTGATTGTACTCAGCTCCGAGGTAGAAGTTTTTCCTCTGACTGTTTTGATGGTTTTCCAGAAAAACTTAATGTTTGACTGGAAATCTTCAGTGAGCCTCCTATCGAAATCATCTTTTCGTTCTTCTTTCTTTCTAGACACAGTTTCTTTCGCTGCTGTTTTCAATCTTTTATACTTCGTTCTTGCTTCCTTTATCTCGTCATCCGTTGCCTTTTGAACTTTTTGGTTAGCTTTTGTTGCTAACCAATCCAACCAAGCTTTCTTCTTTTCTTGCACAACCCTTTGTACATCTTTATCCATCCACACGTTATCATTCTTTCGTCCTTTCCTTCTTTTAGCTACCCCGCATACCTCAATCGCAACATTTACAACCCCTTTCTTAAATGTCTCCCACAAATCTTCAATCATTCCTGTCTCTTCTATCCTTTTAAAACTTTCTTTCAGTTTCTCTACATACTCGTCTTTCTTTTCTTTTTCTTGTTGATTTTCCACTTTTACTCTGTCCAAAACACTCGCAGGCTCGGCCCCTCGGTGTCGCCACCGTTTAAAGAGGCCACGCATTCGGGCTATGACCAGGAAGTGGTCTGTGTCGAGGCCTATACCGCGGTATGCCCGAGTGTCTAGCACTTTCTTCTTCAGTCTTTCATCCACAATTACAAAATCAATCATACTTCTAGACTCACCCTCATCTCTTGTATACAAATGGATCTTTTTGTGGTCAAACATTGTGTTGGCCACGCACAGATTCCATTCCAAGCATACTTCAAGCAGGCTTCTCCCATTGTTATTCACTCTCTCGTCCCCAAACATACCCAGAACTCCTTCATACCCATCACGCTTTACTCCAACCCATCCATTAAAGTCCCCTAACATCACGATCCGTTCATTTTCTCCGCATTTATTCAAGACCTCTCTCATGCTATCCTAAAATTCCTCTCTCTCTTGTTGTGATTTTAGTGACCCACCTCCACGCAGATCCGTCGGTGCATAGACCCCAAGGATAAACAAGCGGGTGAGTCCGACTTTTAACCTAATCCAGAGGAGTCTTGGGCTTACACATCCATGCTCCATCACACATTCAACCATTCGAGATGAAAGAATCACACCAACTCCCTGACAGCCTCGGCTGGTTTGGGGGACTCCCGACCAGTATGCCGTGTAGGGGCCATGAACCGTGGTGTCACATCCTTTCCTCTTGGTTTCGTTCACGCACAGAATATCAATGCAACGTTCATCCATCATCTGACACACTCCATCTACCTTTCCATCCATCCCTCCTCTTACATTCAACGTAGCGAAGCGGCTCTCCGTGGGCCGCTTTTCGCCCCCGCGAGAAACGAGACGTGATGGGTGGCGAACATTTTGGTTAATTTTTTGATTATCCATTGCGTTCCCACGAATAGCGATGGAAAGGTTTGTCCTCCCCCAGCAGAGCCCCGCACGCCAGGGTAAGGCTAGCCTAATTCTGGGGTCGCCCGGTCCCAGGGCAGTGTGGCACGCTAACGACAAGGCTCGCCCCTAGCCATGCATCCATCCGCACGGCCGACGTTGGATTGGCGGAGGGTAGGAATAGGAAAACGGGAAGGATAGATGGTGTGAAAAGGAAGAGTAAGGTAAGTTAGGGTAGGAAATAGGAAATGTAGGATATTACCGTCCATGAGGGCAAGGGATAGGACAGTAATAGCTAGGGTAGCCGGGGTCGCATACCCGTATACCATACCACAACTACCGGACAGGTAAATTGGGATGAGTATCCCTCGACTATTACCACATAAAAACTTGTATTTGGCATCCTAAAACAGTTCTCAAAATTCACATATAATTGAATGGTCGCAAGTTTTAAATATCAGGGGTCAAAGGTCACAAAAATCGACTTTTTTACATTTTGTGCAAATGTCTCGTTTTTTATGGGTTCTACGCTATTTGTATTTATTATCAATATTGTAGAGAATTAATTTCTCTACAACTTTTTTATTTAACATTTTTTTATACCTTGAACTGTTTTCGAGATAGAGGGCCTAGAGCGCGCGGTCAGAGAATTATCTGAGATCAACTGGTAGTCTCGATCAAAAACTCGTAATATTAAGGTTATAATTTATTGCCAAACATATAATTATCATTTTTTATTCAATCAATATTGATAAATTATCAATATTGTAGAGAATTAAATTCTCTACAATATTGATAATAATACAAATAGCGTAAAACCCATAGAAAACGAGATGTTTGCAAAAAATGTAAAAAAATCGATTTTTGTGACCTTTGACCGCTGATATCAAAAACTTTCGACCATCCAATTATATGTGAATTTTGAGAACTGTTTTAGGATGCCAAAATACAAATTTTTATGTGGTAATATACTGGGTATGTCGATTTTCCGAGATATGCACCTAATTTGGCCTATAATGACTGGACTAAAAGGCTAGAAAGATTTTAAGTGGTATTTAAGGCAATCAAAACCTATAGTGACTTAGGCAGTTCTTCTTCTTTTTGTGACGGTTTGGTACAATTGATACATTTAGATAGGCGAGAACAAGATACTTCTTCATGGTTTTGAACGCATAATATAAATCAGCGCGTGGAAGATCTACACTGAGAAGATACGTGTCCAAATCGACAACATTTATGGCATTAGATGATATGTAAAACATAGGTATTTTTGTCCTGAGAAAGTCAAAACAACAGCGAGTGGGGATACAAATTAGGTTATTACTGTCGTTAATAGGTCTTCTATCCAGCCGACGTGCTTTAATAACTTTACCAAAACCAGAAGGGACTTTATTGGTAGTGACTAATTCTTCTAATGTCCACTCTACGTTTAACTATTCCCATTCGAGTAACATTATATGAGCGTATCACAGTTTCATAATTGGCTGTTGAAAGGGCTGGATGAATCGATAAATGTATTGGCGTCGGCTGCACTTTTAAATCCAACAGATATTCTGTTGCGTCTTACTCGCTTGACACTTTCGAAAACAATTTTTTGATAATATTGTGAAAAAGGAAGTGGCCAAATTTAATAGGTTTTAACACTGTTCCAGATGGTAAGTCATTCGCTATTTTACTCACATGATCTATAAAAGGTGAAGCATCCTCATCAGAGTATTTAGACTTTTTTTTTCATTATAATCAGGGTGGGTGTATCGATGGTAAAGGTTGTGTTGGGTTCATTATCAACCATTTTTGTGGGCTAATTGTATTACTACTGTTTTGCGGTCCTTTGCGATTAATTTGCTCAATGTTACTCTTATTATGATGAGGATTACCGGGAAGCTCCTCCATTTTATTTAAGGAAATTACACATAAAACTAAACTACTAATGATTACTTAGTAAGTAATTTACAATTTAAAACCAACACAAATTAAGAATAATAAAAGTAAAACTTGGAAACTTCTTACCTCACCTGACTCCCAGTTAGTAACCACTTGCATTAAAATTACCTAAATTGTTCTCCGAGATAGTTGATAGTTAATATAAAAAAACTTATTATATAACGATGTGTGTGAATGGACGTGTTACTTCCTTAGCTCTGCCTTTTAGGAAGTATTGGGGTGCTGGTAAAATATACGGAACATTGATTAATAATGACTTAAGAACTTGCTTAGTGACAACCTTTCAAAGAAGTATACACAGTGCCTGATTTACCCACAGGCTAACTAAGCCAGTAAGGGCGCAAAAACCAAAGGAGCGCTGAGCTTGCCTTCGCAAACACCACTTATTTACAGAATAACATTTGGTATAATATCCTCAATCAATAATAGAGCAAGTGCCTA
This sequence comes from Parnassius smintheus behrii, assembly GCA_036936625.1. NCBI lineage: Eukaryota > Metazoa > Arthropoda > Insecta > Lepidoptera > Papilionidae > Parnassius > Parnassius smintheus. The sequence continues at coordinate 36,921,338 of JAUPFT010000021.1, forward strand.
AAACACTTTACTTGTTACTTCTTTATTTTTGATATAAAATAAATAAATAAATAGATTGTAAAAATAAGAATCTGAATTATTTGGTGCCTTTCGTCTGTCTTCGACCGACTGAATGGTTAAGCTGTTTTCTCTACCTCAAATAATTAAATTAGTTATTACAGACTTTAATAAAATTTACTTTCTTTTACCTTTTTACACCTGCTAAACAAATTTCAATAAAGAGACAATCTGACTGCTTCCTAACGACAGACTTTATTCTCACGGGCAAGTTTGATTTAATGAGGGCGGAACCACGAAGTGCAAAGCTCGTAAAATCTAGAAATATAGTAAGCATATTCGTGTGCTGACCGGGTACAGGCAAGACTGGCTGGTGGGGGGGAGGGGGTCATATTCATAGTTAGCTTAGGGCTGTCAGCACTCTAAATAAGACGCTAGAAGTATTATATTATATTCTAACAGAATATTTACACATAATGTGGCAAGAAGCTGGCCAATCGAGGACCACCTGATAAATTGAAAATTCAAACTGATACATGCAAACCCTATGTTCAGCAGTGGACTTTAACAGGCTGCAATGATGATAAAGATGAAGAAGTTTTGGTTAGTACCTGTTCATCAGCTGGCGCGCGGCTTGATTGAGTTCGACAAAGGCAATAGGAAAGATACCGACGCGTTGCTCAAGCCGACCTTCAGCCCAATTCTCATCCACGCGTCTGTGCACCGTTATTATTGCACCTGAAAAGCAAACAATACTTATGTAGACGACCAAAACATATATTAGTTATTATTGATAGGATAATAAAAATGTCCTCCAGACCAGTTTCGGTCTAGGCAGCCAGTATCAAAGGAGACTGCTGCTGCCCGCAGGGTGGGGTTCTTTCAACTTCACCTGCGGAATATAGTCATTAATGAACTAATTAGCAAATTAAATGCCAACCACTTCTCTACAATTGGTTATGCAGATGACCTGAAAAATACTGGTCTCGGGAAAAACAGCAAGCATGGTGCGCAATGGATCAAGGGCCACAGTGGATCCATGGGGTTAGATGCAGCAGACAAACTGGCCAGGAAAGGATCGGCTATGGCCGTTATAGGGCCGGAACCAATTATAACAATCCCTTTTAATAACTTTCGTTCACTGGTAGGTAAAAACTTTACTAATCAACACCCTCAGCTTTGGAAAAATCTAGTGGACTGTAAATCTAGTGGCAAGCTAGGGAGGCCTGCCAGAACACCCTGTGCAGGGCATGTATGGGGGAGGAGAAAACGGCGACCCACGTTTTGCTGACATGTCCGGAGGTCGCTGCATACTGGGATAAACATCTCGGCACGCCGCGATCGCACCCCGAAGTTGCTCGCAACATTAAAGGACTGTTGAACTTCTTCGAGGAGATATCATGGCTCGAATAATTCATAATATTCATGCCCACACGCAAAATACGCACCCAGACGTGGAGTTGCGGAAAACAGCCCGTCGTAAACTAAACTATTAACGGAAACCAGCAATCTGGACAGGATTATAGTGCCCAAGTTTATGTGCAAGCACAGGTGCACTCTCCATTAATTCAGACTCATAGTTCGATGCGACGATAATCAGACATGATGAGCGACAGATTAGGCGCAAAACTTATGTGCTTTCCGAGGCACGGGGTTAAAAAACCGCTAACTTCCGGACTGTGGGCTGCTTACTAACAATTTATGTCACAGAACCTCAATAGTTATTGGGTTTTTCTGTCAGGAAATTCTCATTGATAGTGTTGCGCGCCTAAGTGGATGTCTATTACCCGGTACTAGCGCCATCTAGTGTCGGGGAACAGAGCGAGGAGAGCTTTCAAGAAACTGACATGACTGAACTTTCAACCAACAGCGCCATCTAGTATCGAATAGAAGAACTAAGCTTTCTGGAAATCTCCACACTCGAACTTTCTGCACCTTGTCGATCGGGGACCGGTATATGTTGGAATATTCTGGATGTATCTGTGAAAAAGGCGTATATAAAGGCGTTGAAGCACGCCACCGGGGCAGTATTGAATTTGGCGATACAAGCGAAGCTTCGAAGCGAAATAAAGTGAATCAGTGTGATTAATTATTAGTGTCTTTTAAGTTTAAATTGGTGTTCGGTAATTAAAGTGTTAATTTTGGTAATTCAGTCGGCGGTTTTTATTGTCACGAACCCTCGTAACAATAGGATAATATGTAAAACTAAGCCGTGTGGTGGCAGTGTAAGGGAATTCATTACATCACTTCATTCTGCGGGTGTCGCAAGAGGCGACAGAGGGAAACTGTGATAGGAGATGGGCAGCAGCACCTTCCTGACTATAACTCAATACAATAAAAACTGCGCTTGCTAGTCCGTCTGCCAAGCGTGCCAACTATAGGAAAATACCCCTATTAGGCAATCTATGACTGACTAGAACCAAAGAAACATTTTTACTGGTACTATCTTTTCTTAAAACGTTACCTCCACACTAGGATTTTCTCCTGTTTCGTGGGGCCAGTTTACAAACATAAATTTCACAAGAACAAACATCCAGACCCAGAACAATTACTTGAAGGTCATACAAATACTCGTTCCGTACGGGATTCGAACCCGAGGCCCTTAGCGCTGTAACTCAGTGCTAAGCCATGGAGCCGTCAAATGTATGTGTTGAGTGGTGTAATTTAGTTTTTTTTTTCGTTTCCGTAAGCCAATGCATCATCTTATTAGGTGGACTGTGTGCTCGGTTATCAACCTTTCTATTATAAAACAATAATCTCTTAATTATGCCCTAATTAAAACAATAAATCAGGTATGTATGCATAACGTTGTTGAATAAATATGTATATTTTTACCCTTATCAAATGCCAAACAGCCTTCTTCGTCAGGTGCGGACATTCTGAAGTCATACAGGGCTTTACATAGCGCCGTGGGTACAGGCAGAGGTATTACTACCTGAAAAAATAAATTATTATCTCTTGTTTATACCTAGTCTTTTCTGTATCCATGTTTAATATAATCAAATTAATTAATGAACACCAATGTATGTGGCGAGTGAAGAGAATTCATCTTCCCATATCACATTTAGTAAGAAGTCAAATAAGGAAAAAGTCACGAAGATCTTCTTTCTTACAACAGATAGTACTGCAACCATTACATTTACATATACTCATATAATATGCTAGGTGTAAAAGATTCAGACCCGTGACGGGGAACAGCATCACCTATTCATCTGCAAACCAATTATGTTAAATCCTTCATTATTATGAGAGAGGTATACTCAGAAAATATATTTCTTCTATTTCTCATAGTATGTATTATTCTACTCGCCTAAGGCTCTCAGACAATATTCTTCTTTACAAATTGGATAGTAAAATATGTAATGCTATACACTCGTCCGTTTTTTGGACATCTTTAAAATATTTTAATTATTTCGTATTTTACTGTTAGAAAAATGTATAACATTTTAGAAGTTTTTAAATTGTGAGCTCTCTTAGTTTCTTAAGTGTAAGAAATTAAAAGCATTTCGAGGAGGCTACAGAATGGAGTCTACCTTACTCTAACTACCTCTAAGATGAGGCCTGTGACTAATAAATTGTTATTAGTTAGTATGATATAGTACATACAGTATATAAACCACACACTCGCAGAATACCGGCATAAAACTTGTGTCTGAAGTCGAGTCTTTGCTGAACAGAGTCTCGGTTTGGGGACGACTAAATCTAGTCCAGTTTAACCCCCAGAAGACACAAGTTTGCGCGTTAACCGCTAAAAAGAACCCCTTTGTCGTATCCCCTCAGTTTCAAGGCACTCCCCTTGTTGCCTCAGCCCGTATCGGAATCCTCGGCGTCGACATATCGAGTGACGTGCAGTTTCGTGGTCACTTGGAAGGGAAGGCCAAATTGGCCTCTAAAAAGCTTGGCGTGCTCAGCAGAGCGGGACAGTATTTCATGCCGGCACACCGCCTGCAACTTTACAAGGCGCAGGTTCGGCCGCACATGGAATACTGTTCCCATCTCTGGGCTGGGACTCCCCAGTACCAGCTCCTTCCACTTGACCGCATCCAGCGCAGAGCGGCTCGAATCGTCGACGACCGAGTGCTTTCCGATCGGCTCGATTCACTGGCGTTGCGAAGAGATGTTGCATCTCTTTGCGTATTTTATCGCATCTATCACGGGGAGTGCTCTGAGGAATTGTTCGGATTAATCCCAGCCGCCAAATTTCGTGAACGCACGACACGGCAAACGTCCCGATACCATCCACACCATCTGGATGCTTGGCGGTCCACCACTGTACGTTTCACAAGGAGTTTTCTTCCACGTACAACCTCTCTGTGGAATAGTTTATCACCGGCGATTTTTCCGGACCGATACGACCTGGGGACCTTCACGAAAAGAGCTTACTCCTTTCTAAAGGGCCGGCAACGCACCCGCAATTCTCCTGGTGTTGCGGTTGATCATGGGCGGCGGTAGTCACTTAACATCAGGTGAGCCGCATGCTCGTTTGCCCCCTCTTCTATAAAAAAAAAAAAATAAAATAAAATAGGCAGTGAGAACCATAGATTCTTTTTCCTGGAAATGAGGCATATGCATCTGTGTTTCACATTGTTACATCTTAGTCCTCAAGACGCATCTTCATTTTGATTCTTTATCAAGCATACATATAAGTATCTATGAGCCATAGCATCCACTTTCCATCAGGTGCATTGTGTGCTCGTATACAAAAAAAAACAATTTATTTATTTTTTGTTCATTTAAGTATAATGTATCTGTAATGTTTGATAACAAAATTATAAACAATATTATATCAAACCTGCACATATGTGATGGGAAACATGCCAGTCCTTCCTGAGCACTCTCCTTGATACCAAAAAGGGTCCAATTTCTTGTGAAGTATGATTGTTTCACCTTTCTTGAACGAAAGGTCACTGTGAAGCAAACACACAAAATGTAATTTGATCAAAAGATAAGAACAAAAGATAAAGTTAAATCTTTTTTTCTGCAGCATTTTTTACGTGGTAGAGCCATCATGCTGCAGCTATGTTAATTGTATAGTTGTAGCACGAATGGGTCGGCTCGACCGGGGAAGGACCACGCTCTCACACAATACCAGAGTAAAATAGCAGCTTAATGCTTCTGTGTTTCATATGGTGAGTGTAGAGAACCGAAGACCCTTTTTACTGGAAACAAGGCATTCCATCTTAGTTCTCATAGGTGACAACGCATCTGTATTTTCATTCGTAATCGAGGATAGATGTAGATGTCTATGGGCCACAGTAACCACTTACCATCAGGTGGACTGTGTGCTCGCTTGTCACCCTTTTCCTATAAAAAAAGCATATTTTAGTAGGTCTTAGAGTTAATTTTTGCCTGTCTGAGCTGGTACCACATTTGGTCATATTTCACCCTGTATAAGCTGCATTTCAAGTGCTATGTTCCATTCAGTTTGAACGATACAAGTGGTAAAATTATAAATTTTGTAGAACCAACGTCAATATAATTAAAAGGAGAACATAATCAATGTATTTGAAGTCAATTAATTATGCATTTTTAAAGATAACTCAAAAACCACCGGTCAGATCCTGATTAAATTTATATGGGACTTCACGAGAAGCAGCAGCTTTCAAATAAAAAACGAATGTTCGAAATTGGTTCCTCCAGAGAAAAGTTCTGAAGTAACACATATTAAAAAAACATACAGTTGAATACGTCCTCCTTTTTGAAGTCGGTAAAAAACACAAAGAGTGACAACACATTTGAGGCCTTCTGTGTTTGACGTTAATTGCAGGTGTTCAATAACTGCAGAAACCACTCACTATCAGGTGGACTGTTAGCTGCATTAGATATTGCAATTTTTCTTCTCTGCCTTTTACATTTTCAGCAGAAATTTAAGTTAGATTAGGCTAACTTAGGCTTAAGTTAGCCTAATGTACATCCCAGAGGGAATACACTTTCCATATTTTCTACAAAGTCTTTTGCTTTGTTTACGTAAAAATAAAATAAAATAAGCCTTGGTAGGAAAATATGCGATTTAAAGTTAATAGTACTGAGAAAACATAGTTCAGTAAAATACGCTGGATAAATAAACTGGATTAAATGATGACTGTGTGATGATTATGTGGTAGAGGTAGAGCTACAGTGTAACTGTTTTGTGGTGCAGCGCGAATGGGTTAGCTCGTCCAGGATAGGACCAGGTTTTCATAGAAAGCAGCATAAAGGACTATCATTAAAACTGCTGCGTTTTTAAGGGTGAGACAGTAATGTAAATAATCATTCTATTTTAGCCATCAGGGATAACAACGCATCTGCATTTTAATTCTTAGTCGAGGACAGATGCACATATCTATGAACCACATCATTAACTTTCCATGAAAAATGTTAACTTACCCCGGCTCCTTGGATATGAAGTCGTACATGGCACGGGCGTGGGGGGGCAGTTGTTTTCCTTCCATCCGGGCCGCTTGTTGTGTCAGCGTTTGCAACTGAAATTTTTAAAATAAAATTATTACTCTACTATCATACACGGCCCGACAATGCTAAAGTGCAAAATTACTACTTTTTGTACTGTCTTGAAATTATGATTATTGTATTAGCTATTATATGTTCGCGGCCAAACTAGATTTCAGGCCAAACTAGTTTGTCCTAGACCTAACCGGTTTACCCCACGCGCGTGAGGACATACTAGTGTAGCCCAGGGCAATCTAGTTTGGCCTAAATACTTTAGGCTTAGTTTGGCCTTGGCAAAATTGAGTGAATCATTGCATAATTTAATCTAACCTAAGCTAATATTGACCTAAATTTACTTCTACAGCACAGCTTCGGCGCTGCGGAAGTGCAGCCCTTTCGCCCTTGCATAGTAAATCGCAGGCACCCGGGCTCATCTCCGCAGCTTTATAAGCGCCAGCCTCAGCCGCTGCGCTCGCACAGGTGCCTGCGATTTGCTTACGGCAGGCGGGGGCCACTCTCCCACCGCGCCTACGGCTTTACAAAAACACTCTAGGGGTAGGGCAGACAAGAGTATGTAGACTCGGGACGTGTTTATTCTGTTTTAGAGCAGATTCGACCGATCTCATCAAAAAATAGTGTAAAAGGTCAACCCTGACCAGCCCCCTAAACTAAAAAATTAATTAAAATCAAGTACTGGACGTCTACGGCCAACTCAAAATTGTAGGATCCCTTAAAGAGTTTAAGAATGAGGAAGAATTAAAGCCAAACTAAAACTATTAAAACCAATTACTAAAGTACACCACACGTCGAGAATACGAATATGAAGGTTTCAGTTCAGTTCTTTCTAGGCCAAAATAATTATGCCTAAAGTATTTAGGCCAAAATAATTAAGCCTAACGTATATAGGCCAAACTGGATTGGCTTGGGCTAAACTAGTATGTTTGACACGTGTACGATAAACCGATTGGACCTAGGACAAACTAGTTTGGCTCGAAATCGAGATTTGTCGGTAACTACAAATTAGATGTCATTTTTTACATGGTAGAGCCATGCTGCAGTTATATTAGTAGTATAGTTGTAGAACGATACGAGATACGAATGGGTCGGCTCAACTGGGGAAGGACCACGCTCTCACAGAATACCAGTGTCAAACAGTAGCTACCTAGTCAATAAGCTGCTATGTTTCGTATAGTGAGTGTAGAGAACCGGAGACCCTTTTTACTGGAAACGAGGTGTTCCACCTAAGTCCTCACGGATGACAACACATCTGCATTTTGATTCATAATCGAGGATAGATGAAGACACAATACACACACAGCAATCACTTACCATCAGGTGGACAGTGTGCTCGTTTGTCATCCTATCCTATAAAAAAATATTTGATTACAAGAAACTATCACGTCATTTACTGGTTTTCTTCAATTTTAGAAAATGAATGTTTTCACAACCCATAATAAGTAATTTTTAATTGATTATAATATATACCAGAGTCTACTTCTTTTTAAAAGGCCGGCAGCGCATCTGCAGTTCCCCTGGTGTATCAGCTGTTCATGGACGGCGGTAATCACTTACCATCAGGTGAGCCGTATGCTCGTTTGCCCGCTCTCCTATAAAAAAAATGATACTAATACTTGAAATTACAATAAAGGGTTTTTCCTAATTGCAGTAAAAATCAAAAGAAAAATCAACCACCTGCGAATGTCCACTCCGCGACGTACGCTGCACAACGCTGATCTTCCTCGGCGCAGAATTCTTCATACCCTCCAGGATTCTCATGAGAAGGACGTTTGGAGGCAAGTCTTCTATCTTCGCCTCTACTAGGACACGGCATTCTGGACATCTTAACTCCTTGTGCGATTCTACGATCACCTGAAAATAAACAAGTGGTAAAATTACAATTTTTGTAAGACCGACATATACATACATAGATACATAAATAAAATGAGAACATAATCAATGTAGTCGAAGTCAATTAAATACGCATTATTAAGGATAACTCAAAAACTACTGTTCAGATCTTGTAAATGGGGCCCTGCACTCTATTGTGAAGAGTCAAAATGTGTCAAAAAAGGCACGTATGGCAATTCACAATGCTGTGTTGGTCCCTACTTTAACGTATGGTAGTGAAAGTTGGGTGTGGCAGAAGAAGCACGAGAGTAGAATCAACGCAGTAGAAATGCGGTCGTTAAGGAGTGTGTTAGGGCTGAATCTGAACGACAGGGTAAGAAATTGTGTAATAAGAGAAGAGTGTGGCTTGCAAGATGATGTTGTCACCAGGATTAAGAAAGGAATGCTTCGGTGGTTTGGTCATGTGGAAAGAATGAATGAGGAAAAAGTGACAAAGAAAATTTATGTTGCAGAAGTGAATGGCAGAGTCGGAAAGGGACGTCCTAGGCGAAAATTTATCGAAGAAATTGGCGATTTATTGAAAACGGGCCAAATTAGGAGTACCCTTAACCGACGAGCATGTATGCGTAGGTGTATGGATGTGAAGGAGGCGAGAGAGTTGTGTCAGGACCGTGCCAAATGGAAGTCTGTAGTCTCTGCCTACCCCTCTGGGTGACAGGCGTGAGTGTTTATGTATGTATTATGTTATGTTATGTAATAAATAAATAGTGTTTTTAAAAAGATATACCGCACTGGTGAATTGCACCCGTTCGAAGCTTATGCGAGTCACTACATATCAACATAGTGATAGATAAAAAAGGTTGGCAACCGAACGACCCAACTTGTAACAATCGTGATTGAGGTTGTTATAACAAAGGTGCAAACAACCTATCTTTATTAAAAAACGTCAACTTAGTTATTGAGGTTTATGCATAAGGGCAATGGTGATGTAAAACTTTTCCGAGAAAACCGGCGCGCGGCGGGTTGATTAATATAAAATGGACGTCGGTCAGTACTGTTTGTTTTTATTTGGATGCTACAATGATCGTTAGTTTAAATGTTTAGCCACTAATAAATATTATATTTTAAATATTCTATGAAAGCGGACCTGCAGATGTTGTTTTGCCCTTTCCGGTAGGTGGCGCTATGAATTTCATGTCAAATTTACTTTTGGCTTTTATACGGGCTCCAGACTCCTGTGTGATTCACGGCGTGAATTCACACCGTAATTTTGCCGCGAACTCGTCGCGAAAAACACATCCCTCCACATTCGCAATTGTTCACAGTGTAGTTCGCGCGCTCGTCGAGAATGGACGCTGAAATATGCACTGCTATCGCCGTGACGCTATGCACTTCGGCTCACGACATGACGTGTATATAAAAGATAAAAAAATTGTATTTGTAGTTTTTTTTTTTACAATTATCGCTTTCTAGAAAAGCATCGATCACGTCAAAGGTAATTCAAATGGGCTTGTAAATTTTGTCGCTGCTTGCTCCAGACTTCCTTTCAGAATCCTTCACCATTTTCTTAGAATTTCTATAACTGGACATTAGACTTTCTTTTTTTCAATCAGTCACTTCAACGCTTTTCGTGGTAGAGCCATGCTGCAGTTATATTAGTAGTATTATAGTTCTAGCACGAATGGGTCGGCTCGACCGAGGAAGGACCACGCTCTCACAGAATACCAACGTAGAATAGTAGCTTAATGCTGCTGTGTTTCGTATGGTGAGTGTAGAGAACCGGAGACCTTTTTACTGGAAACGAGGCATTCCATTCTAGTCCTCACGGGTGACAACACATCTGCATTTTGATTCGTAATCGAGGATATATGTAGATGTCTATGAAATACAGCATCCATATACCATCAGGTGGACTTTTTGCTCGTTTGTCACCCTATCCTGTAAAATAAAATAAAATAATGTTCATTATTTCCTTTATTCGTATCCATACGTCATGTACTTTCATTTTATTTTTAAGATCTTTATGTTTAGCATCCCATAAAATGGTTGGCATGTTCGTCCAACTGACGCTCATTTGACGCACCGTCCTCCGTAAAAAGATACAAATAAACACAACCTCACAGCAACGAGTCTCGCGCGTTACATTTCACGCGCGAGTGTGGATGCGCTTGCGTTCACGGGAGGTTCACGCATCGTAAACCCTTTGACGCGGGCACAAAATACCGACACTAAACGGGGAACATGGCGTGAAAAGGCGCGAAGCCCGTGAACGGGCGCGAAAGCCATCCACATTCGCGGTTCACGCCTTTCACGGGTGTTCACGGCGCGAATGTGGAGGGCGCTTTACAGTGTAAATAAAAACATATTAATCACTCAGCGACAGTGCCATCTACTGGGTCTAGATTTTATGATCTTTTGCTATTAAATCTTAATCTTAATATATATAAATTACGTGTTACATTGTTTGTCCGGGATGGACTCCTAAACTACTCAACCGATTTTAATCAAATTTGCACATCGTGTGCAGTTTGGTCCAACTTGAGAGATAGGATAGTTTTTTTGGCCATGAGTGACCCACAATTTTTTTGCGAGTTTAAGGATTTTAATAGGACATGACAAAGGGTCGTTGAAACGGGCAGAACAACGTCTGCCTGGCATATATATGAATATAAAACATTTAAGTAGTTCATAAATATATAATTTGTTAATAACTTGACTATAGCGCCACCTATTTGCCTTATCCGAAATAGCTTTTGAATGGTTTTATTAATTGTTCTCAGTTTTCTTATTCATTATTATTTTTAATACAAAGCTGGCCCGGTAAGCGAAGCGTAGGCCCCTAATATATTATATTGTTTCTGTTACTTAACATTAGAAATTGAACGTTGTGGTCTCCTATTGTAGTCTCTCTAGTTTTAATTTCTTGTCCATCATACATACATAAATTCTCACACCCGTCCCGCACTACGGTCTTTCATTTGGCACGATCCTAACACTCTCACCTCCTTTACATTCATATATTTAGCATTCATGCTCGTCAGTTAAGTGAATTATTAATTTGGCCCAGGCCGTCTCTTGCCGACTCTGCGACTCACTTTTGCAGCACAAAGTTTCTTTGTAACTCTTTTCTTTTTCATTATTTATGATTATTTATTTGTGTCCCAACACCTTTTAATTTCTTATAATATTTACATTTCGTTGTAAGTTGTTAATCGACCGAGCTTTGTGGCAGTTTTCTTTAAACATAACAGTGGATTTGCGATAGAATACAATAATTAACGAATTAAGTATTCGATATACATGCAGTTATAATAGTTTTAAAATTTAAATCCTTAGTACTCCAGGATCCTGCAAAATACAAAGACACATTCCTCGCTTCCGATTTCTGGTCAGAGGGCGTAGTGTTTAAGCCGATACAGGTAGGCGCCAAAGAAGAAATTCCCTAAATAGTGTTTATGTTTCATATATATTTTAGGTTAAGATATACATTGCTATGGTCCAATGTTCTTTTTTTAAGTCCTTGATGCCTGAGAGAATACTCTATAAATACCCCAAGATAATAAATTTACAATTTATATTTTTTTATATTAAAAAAATAATATTAACATTACTAATATTCCCCTTAAGCACTCGTGGTAAGCTTAAATTGCTTGTGTTACGAGTGGTTCACGGTTCACGCCAGTAGTCGTAGGATTCGAACCCACGACCTTTTTGAGTTCGCGATCCGCGCTCTGCCATTAGGCTAATGTCGTTTCATAATTCAAAAGTTTACAGTTAAAAAAGTTATTAGTATCTTAAGGTACTTAGGGAGTATTCTCATCTAGTTGAGCTGAATAAACACGTAAAAGGAAATGATAAATATACCTACTTAAAATATACATTTAATATACGAACCTAAATAAATAAATAATAATTATTATTATACTCCATTCAGAGTTTATTCAGATATTATATTTATCTGTGTGTTGCAAAACTCTTGCCTTAGTAACACAGGGCTCGTCAGCACGATGTGATTTATGTTCCCTAGCAGTCTACTTTAAGGTGATAAAGAGATATTAAAATAAATAATCGTTAAAATATCTTTCCTTTGAAAAATTTTGTTATAAATGTGCAACATCTTAATCTCTTAAGAGTAGCTTTTTAACGTATTGTGCCGAGTTAAGGTTTGTAATCTTATAGTAAATACGCCTGTGTATTTTGCATTGTTAAAGTTACGTTTTTTTTTTGTTAAATTCTGTTCTGTAAATTAAAAAGTAGGAGTGTATCATCAACAAACAATACAACCTTGTGTAGGTTAGGCGATAGGCTAAATGAAAGAAACAACATAACTCCATAGAAGCGAGTACTAATTCCTGAATCTTTCCTAGCATGCAAAACAGCTAGAAATAATCGCAATGACTCAAGGGGTTACGAAATCTTTTAATCTCGTTCTTAAAAGTCATTTGTAATTCGCGTGAACAAAAACACCACACAAACGATGCACATCTACGACTTTTTGATGAATGCAGACGCGCGAAAAATGTACCGCGAATCGAGAGAATACTAGATTTTCGCGTCAAGTCAAGCTAAAGCTGCAAGTTTTATGTATTTCGTTTAAATTAACGGAAAGTGTACTAAAAAATTGATATTAGGTCTTTTCCTTCTAAATTTCAGTATTGTTAGACAAAATTGAAATATTTAAAAAAAACTAATCAAAATATTTGCCAAAACTACTCACACATTACGAGCCGTGGTAGCTCAGTGCTCAGTGGCTAAAACGCTCTCTGTAAATGTCATAGTATGTGAGCAATCCGAGTCCGAACCCTGCCGCGCCGGCAACAATGAAATTGTTAATTGTTTTAGAAATTAAACAAAATATACACACATTAGGACAGCGACTTTTTCTTTTCCTAGCCCCAAAACTTTCTCAGAAATAAGAGGAGGCCCGCGCCCAGGAGTGGGACGTAATAGGCTGTGACTTTACTTTTACTTACAGCTATGCCATTTTATGGCTAGCATAGTATATATATATATATATATATATATACAACGAAAATTTAAAACATTTGGTTATATTTATTGTTTGCATTTATCTATTCACATTTCAAATATATATTTGCAAATAGAATAAAAATATATCAAAAAGCAAAGGACACATACAACCGGACACAGGCTTACTCTAAATTACGACAGTTATAGAGCAAAAAAGGCTCCGTGATGTACCTTTCGTGGATTTCATATATTTTCTAAACGTATTTAATCTACATTGAAGATACAAAATTTCATTAAAAAAATTACAGTAAATTGTTCTAAAATTACAGTAAATGTTTAAAATGTTATCAAACATCAACAATACATTGCCTATTAAAGAAAAAAATAAGTAGGTAACTTATACAAAAACACGTAGGTATGTAGTAATTTTAAAGCAAAAGAGCAGATATCATACAAAGAATAGCATGTAGTTGTCTTAAACTGTACACCAATTTTTTTTTTTCAAAGCAAATACCCTATGACGCAAACATGCCAGTTATAGAGACCGCGCAGTTTTCATCTGAACTTTATCTCGTCCTCAAGTTAGAATCCTCACCGAAACTAGGCCATGACACTTAAACTACATCTTCTAGTTTGGGTATTTTTAAAGGATATATACATATACCTAAAAGTTCAGGAATAGAATCAGTGTTGCCGTTTTAGCGACTTTCTCGCTAGATCTAGCGGATTTTAACAATGTTTAGCGGATAAAAAAATCGTTTTAGCGAGAAATAATTATTTAGCGACTTCTAGCGACATTTGGACTTTTGAGATGGCGACTTTCTTTTATGAAGTAATTCATTTCAAATAAGTAATTTATCATATGTCCAATTTTGTAATCTACCGTTGGTAGCACTCTATATATAATATAATTTCACGGGAATTCCCGAACATAAACTAACAATTCAATGTCGTTAATTCACTTTCTCTGTTTCGACCTGAAACCATGTTCTAAGGTTTCGACATACAAAAATGCAGCAGGAGTAAACATATTCGAAGATTTATGTAATTTTGCAATAGTAATATTATCACTACCGCACTCAAATGCAGAATTTGAAACGCGTATTTGGTGCCATGAATGTAGTTAAAAGCAAACTGTAAAACAAGCAATCAGAAAAACCTTTAAATTCCATTCGTCTAATTAAAAATCAGTTAAGGATTAAAAAAGAATTGCGCAACGTATGATATTCCCGAAGATCTTGTCAACCAAGTCGGTAAAGATAAACCAAAGATGGGAACTGGAGACATTGGCGAAGCTTCAGCTTCCGCTGAAGTTCTTTTTGAAGATCTGGATCCATACTTCGCTATTAATTTTGAAATTTAGGTACAAGAACATACTGAGCTAATTGTTTTATTTTTAATAAGATGACTAATGTTTAAACGTGGTTTAAAGAGATTTATTTTTTTACAATATTTTTTATTTTGTACATGAATAGTTTTTGTTTTGGTTGTTATGTCATTAACCTACACTATATATAAGTAATTTATATGAAATAGAGTCCGCTCTTTTTAAGGTTTTCTGAATTTATAGATTTAGATTTTCGGTATTCATTGTATGTATATATATATATATATATATATATATATATATATATATATATATATATATATATATATATATACATATATATATATATATATTGTATACCATTTGGCAAGATTTTTCAGTTAGACAGTTAGTTTAGTTAACGGTACCACGAAAATGTACCTAGGGACATCTAGCGGATTTTAAGAAAAAGAAAAATCCTGTTTCTGGCGGATTTTTTCTGTTAGTCTAGGGACTTTAAAATTTATAGAACGGCAACACTAAATAGAATCTGCCCCATTCGACAGTCGTGACTCGTGAAGCATGCGACCCGTCGTCAACCCACGTGAAAAAAAGTTGGAGGTAAAATAACGAATATAAATTCAACTATAATTTCGTTCGTTAGGTTTTTAGGGACAAAAGTGAAATTTGCGAAAATTTATTTAAAAAAATGTAAGAAACTGTTTTAACTATTGTATGCCAGTCTCAGATGAATTAAAAAAAAAGGTAGATACAGCGCGGCCTTCGTTATTGGTGAAGCCAAAAAACTCCGTTGCATAAAAAACATGCCACACACATGCATCAAACTACGCTCATTTTCGCTCAGTACTTCCCGGGGCGTCGTGCAGTAAATTTGCCTACAAAATGCCGTCCTGTGAAGTTAAATGGTGCAAAAACAATACTAAAGTGCACAAAAAGTCTGAAACAATATCGTTTCACTCGTAAACACTCATTTAACTATAATTTGTTATTCTAATTTGTTATTCCAACACAATTTTGAAGGTTATTCGAAGCACGAATGTCAATGTTTCGAGATTACGTAACGGGAGAATGTTGCCAGTATTTCTTATTTCTAATGGTCCAAGATTTGGGTAATGAATTTTAGGCTAAGTTATAAAAATATTATGTAGTGAGCATATTTTTTTAATTTGTTGTACGTGGTAGAGCCATGCTGCAGTTATATTAGATGTATAGTTGTAGCACGAATGGGTCAGCTCGACCGGGGAAGGACCACGCTCTCACAGAATACCAGCGTGAAATAGTTGCATAATGCTGCTGTATTTCGTATGGTGAGTGTAGAGAACCGGAGACCCATTTTACTGGAAACGAGGCATTCCATCTTAGTCCTCACGGGTGACAACGCATCTGCATTTTGATTCGTAATCGAGGATACATGTAGATGTCTACGGGCCACAGCAACCACTTACCATCAGATGGACTGTGTGCTAGTTTGTAACCCGATCCTATAAAAAAAAATTATGTTACATCAAATTGAATTCAAGGTAAATATTGTCACGCGCTAAAATCGATACACTAGCGCCATCTAGTGTCAGGAACGAGAGCGAGGGGAGTTTTGCAGTAAATGACATCACAAATCTTTCGACCGCCAGCGCCACCCGAAGAACTAAGTTTCTGGAAAATCTACACTCGAATACTCGTTGCCTGGCGCGCATTTACGTGAATGTTCGGGACGCTTCTTTGCTAATTATATAAATAGGCGCTGCAAGATGCGATCGGGGCAGAGACAGAGTTTAACTCGGCGACACAAGCGAAGCTTCGGAGCGGAATTAAGTGAATTAGTGTTTTTTAATTATTAGTGTTTTTAACTTTAGTTTGTGTAAAGTAAATTAAAGTGTTAATTTAGGTAATTTTATCGGCAATTTTTATTGTCACGAACCCTAAGCTCGTAACAATATTAAATTTTTTAAGTCGCTGGTGTTTCTGTTTCAATTGTTGAGTACTTACAAACTATTTTACTATTAAAAAATATTTATGATTTTAGGCTACCAACGAATATTTTAATAAGACATGATTTTTTTACGTGGTAGAGCCATGCTGCAGTTATAATATTAGTAGTATGGTTATAGCACGAATGGGAAGGACCACGCTCTCACAGAAAAAAAGCGTAAAATAGTAGCTTAATGCTGCTGTTTCATATGGTGAGTGTAGAGAACTGGAGACCCTCTTTACCGGAAACGAGGCATTCCATATTAGTCCTCACAGGTGACAACGCATCTGCATTTTGATTCGTAATCAAGGATATATTATGTAGATGTCTATGGGCTACAGCAACCACCTACCATCAGGTAGACTGTATGCTTGTCACCCTATCCTATAAAAAAATGAAGGGTAGCTGCTATAAGACTGAGCTGAAATGAACCAAAATGGCAGCCATCCTCTTGACTTGACAGTGATAGAGCCACGCAGCGGCTATTTATGTCGCATGGATGGGCCATCTGGTCATGTGGAAAGAATGAATGAGGAAAGAGTGACAAAGAAAATTTATGGTGCAGAAGTGAATGGCAGAGTCGGAAAGGGACGTCCTAGGCGAAAATTTATCGACCAAATTGGCGATTTATTGAAAACGGGCCAAATTAGGAGTACCCTTAACCGACGAGCATGTATGCGTAGGCGTATGGATGTGAAGGAGGCGAGAGAGGGGTGTCAGGATCGTGCCAAATGGAAGTCTGTAGTCTCTGCCTACCCCTCTGGGTGACGGGCGTGAGTGTTTATGTATGTATATGTATTATGTATGTATGGGCCAGCTTGAACCGTGGTACCACGACTTCACAGAATACCTGCGTGAAGTAGAGGTTTACCTCTGCATTTCACTTGGGCTGAAGGCCCAATTCCCCTTCCCCCTTATCATCGTAGCGGAATCAAATAAAAACTACCCCAAAAGGGTACCCTCACTCCTGGTGACGGAGAATCCCTCGCTGAGCATCCACGACCAAGCTACTTTACTCTTCCTGACCGTGGATGCTTAGGCTGCTCCGCGTATTATGGGGGAAAGGGGGGAAGGAATTCTGCTCGCGACTAAAAAAACAAGGGAGGGCAAGTGGAGCAATAAGAATAAGGCCTGTCACGCTATCAGTGAATTTTTGCAAAATCAGGACACTTCATTCTAATCTTAATGCTATCCACTAACACCCGGAGACGGCGAAGCCGGCCTTGCTCTTTTTAACCGAGACTCAGGTGTCCTCTCCGGCTGATACTTCATATCTCTCCTACCCGGGGTACAAATTAGAACACTCCTTTGTGCCCCCGGCTGTAGTTTGTTCTATTTTGCATTTACTAAAATATACCTTTTTTTTTCATTTAGAAAAGTATATTTTTATTTCCATGGAAATTTATTTTTTATTCCAACTAGTTCTTTTTAGTATTAAGTTATTTTTTATAATAAACATGTTTTACATTACATATGTTGTATATATTATCGATGCATACATGCTCACTGGACAATCTATCAAGAAGACTTTTAAGTGATCTACAGACACCTCCTATGTGCTTCATCTTTCTTGAATCGTCAAATTGTTGAAATTTATTAAAACAGACAGATATACTTTCGCTTTGGCATCGCATATTACTATTGTAGTTGTAGCATTGTATCTCGATTTTCAGGGACTTTTGAAGAAAAGTGGCAACACTTCTCTGACTCACACAAAGTTATAAAATTGGTTACAGTTTCTTGTTCTAGGTGCGATATCTACCTTTTTTACTTCATCTGAGATACCAGTATAGTATTTTTTACGGATTAGTAAACCGTAGTAGCCCTAGTAGGACAGGTAGTAGTAGGATTAGTAAGGTGAAGTGGCAATTGGCCGGCCATATATCTCGAAGAACCAATAACCGATGGGGAAAAAAGGTTCTCGAGTGTCAGCCCCGTACTGGTAGGCGAAGGTAGGGCGACCCCCACTAGATGTAGTGACGACCTGGTAAGACATGCAGGAAGTCGATGGATGCAGGTGGCTCAGGACCATGCTTTGTGGCGTTCCTTGGGGGAGGCCTATGTTCAGCAGTGGACGTGTGAAGGACTGTAATGATGATGATGATTTAGTATTTTTTTAACAAAGTATCATTGTATTAGGTGATTAGGCTGCCGAAGACTATTCACTCTTGCCTTGCAAGCACCTACTTTGTAATCGGATGGAAAGACTATTTTGTCGTTTTGTCTTTCAATTTATTATTGTCTGGCAAATTATTCCACTACTTTGCTGTGTAATTATGAACGACGAAGCATACCGTTTGAACGAATGCGTGATATATCGACAACGAAGGGGTGGAGCTACTAACCGAGCATCTGTTGTCCGCTAATGGAACGGAAAGGGAGGAATTAATTCATGCAATACCCGCGCACATTCTCCGAAATGTGTCCTTGTATAACACAGAAGGAATAGTTACTTTGCAAGTATGGAAGATGTCACTTTACAAAGAGTAATGTTGCTAAATAATAAAGTAAAGTAAAGTAAAGTTACAGCCTATAGGCCTCCTCTCATTTCTGAGAGGGTTTTAGGGCAAGGAAGTGTCCGCCGCGCTGCCTCAATGCGTGTTGGCGAACTTCAACATGTCTTCGAAATATTTTTTTTCTTATTCCTCAGACATGCAGATTTCCTCACGATGTTTTCCTTCACCGCCGAGCACGTGGTAAATCAGCACTTAAAATTGCAATTAACAATGTCATTGCCGGCGGGGATCGAACCCGGGTTACTCGCGTTCTGTTATCTACTCGCGTTCTGCTAAATAATAATTTAATAAAAATATTGTGTAGGTACATGTCTGTGACCGCCTTTAGATATAAGAGTATTGCATTCGGAAACGTGTGTACTTTGTATTTTTCGCTTACTCGACAGTTTCATGCTTAGTCGAGTTCTGCTCGTTAAATTTATTGTGGTACAGGATTTTATGTCAAAACAACTTCTTATTTTCAAAACAGATACGTCAGTTTTACGTAAAACTTGGACTTTATTGCTTCATACATCATACAAAAAAAGGAAAAGTAAATAGATGAGCAGGACCTGATACCCACAGGCTAACTAGGCTGCAGCCTAGGGCGCAAGGTCAGGAGGGCGCTGAGCATGGCTTTACATGCACACTTATGTACAGAATAAAATGTACTATAGAGCGTTTTACTAGTTGCTTTTTCTTTATTATTGATAATCAAACAAATCTGAATTATTTGGCACCTTTCGACTTTTCTTGACTGACTGGACGTGATTCAAAGATTTCTCAAGCTCTTTTCTCTACCTCTAATTTTATTAAGGTGTTTAGTAGTCCAATAGGGAGAACTTGGTCGTTTACATGGACGTAGCGAAGGCCTTCGAAGGGCTTTTTCACAAAGTGTGTAACTGGATCATCAGTTTTCTTGCAGATCAAAGCATCAAGGTCGTAGTTGACGGTGCACACTCTGACTACGAGCCTATTAATGCTCTTGTTTCACAAGGCTGCGTTGTTTCTTCTGTCTAACAATCATATGTTGCTAGAACTGGTTCTAAGAGTGACGCTTTTTATACCGGTCTTGCTAATATTTCTCAGGAACACGTCATCGGGTATCGGAACAAACTTCTGTCTAAGGTCGAGTTTTTAATAAATAAAATCTCGGACTGGGGACGACTCTTGTACAGTTTAAACGTCAGAAGACACAGGTTTACGCAGGTAAAATAGCAGCTTAACGCTGCTGTATTTCGTATGCTGAGTGTAGTGAACTCGAGAACCATTTCACTGAAAAGATGGCATTCCATCTTAGTCCTCAGGGGTGAGAACGCATCTGCATTTTGATTCGTAATCGAGGATAGATGTAGATGTCTACGGGGTACAGCTACCACTTACCATCAGGTGGACTATGTGTTCGTTTGTCACCCTTTTACCATAAAAGAAAGCTACCACAGGCGAATTTTCCGGACCGATACGATTAGGACCTTCATGAAACGTGCTTGCCTCTTTTAAAAAGGCCGGAAACGCACTTGCGATTTCCCTGGTATTGCAGTTGTCGTGGGCAATGGAAGGCACTTACTATCAGGAAAATTTGATTTCATGTCGGCGAAAATACAGGGTGGAAAGCAAGTAAAATTTAAAAATCTAGTATTTTCATTTTAATTCGTGGGCTATGCAGGAATAAACAGAACAGGCCGATGGGGGGCGCATATAAATATTTACATCATAGTCAAAGCTCAAAATCAAAGCAGGCATTGTAGACGAGATATCCTTGTCACCCGAAAATTTTAATGAACAACAACTAAATAGTTAGGTAAACTATTTATTTAGAACTTATTTTTAGAGTGTATATTGTTTACTAGAGATAGAAATTTGTGATTAATTACAGCCTTTAATAATCCATATGGGTTTCCTCATAGATTGTATACCACGTCGATAATTGCCATAGTTGCCACGCTTGGCAGGTGGGTTGGCAACCCCACCAGTTGGCCAGATTATGCCTACCATTACATAGTCAACAAAAAACCACGTGACAACACTGGAAAAAGTACTTTTTTTCAATATGTAATGTAACGATAAACATATTGTTATGTGAATAAGTCAACTAGCGCCATCTAGTGTCAGGAGCGAGAGCGGGGGGGGGGGGGGCTTTGCAGAGAATGACATCGCCGATCTCTCGACCAACAGCGCCACCCGAGGAACTAAGTTTCTAGAAAATCTATACTCGAGCTCTCGGTACCTTACGCGTGTTTACTTGAACATTCCGGATGTTTTGCTGATTTGAATAAATAGATGGCGCAAGATGCGATCGGGACAGAGTTTAACTCGGCGACACAAGCGAAGCTTCGGAGCGAAATTAAGTGATTTAGTGTGTTTAATTATTAGTGTTTTTTTACTTTAATTTGTATAAAGTAAATTAAAGTGTTAATTTAGGTAATTTTATCGGCAATTTTTATTGTCACGAACCCTAAGCTCGTAACAATTGGTGTCAGAAGTGGGATAAAATAATGCCAATTTTACCTAAGGAGGAAACGGAGGGTGTCCGTACCCGAAGTCAACGCCAGCAGGAGACGGACCAGAGGAGATTCGGTGGTGCAACGCCGCAGATGTCTGAGGGCCAGCCGCCGGCCACGGAAGCCGGTCCGTCAGCAGCTTCTACGTCTGTGGCACCTGACTTAGGTGCTCTGATGGTGATGCTGCAACAGCTGCGGGGCGGACAGGAGGAAAAGGCCCGCCGACAGGAGGAACAGGTCCGTCGGTTGGAAGAGCAGCTGCAAAGCGGACAGGAGGAACAGGCCCGTCAGCAGGCGGAACAGGCTCGTCGGTCGGAAGAACAGATGCTCCTCATGAAGGACCTTCACGCTACCTTTGGGAAAGAGATAAGGCAGGTGAAGGATAGGGTTGCTCAACACGACAACCGTCTGTCGGAAGCTGAAACCCGAATCGAAGAACATGAAACCCGAATCAACCATGTGAACAATCGGGTTGACAACGTGATGGCTGACGTGAAGAAAACGCTGAACGAACTCAAACTTGGGGATGGAACTACAGCTCCCGTAGTAGCTTCAGCACCTTCGCTACGTGGGTTCAAGGTGCCACCGTTCGACGGGACTTCTTCCTGGTCAGCCTACAAAATCCAGTTCGAGGCTGTTATGAAAGCGAACGGCTGGAATAAAAGTCAGGCCATGACTGCTCTCCACACTAGGCCTTCGCGACCAGGCCTTAACAGTTCTGGAAGCTCTCGGTGAGGAAGTGACATATGAGCAACTCCTTGAGGCATTGGAGGCGAGATATGGCGACGCTCACCTGGAACACGTCTTTCGTGCGCAGCTTAAAGATCGTGTGCAGCGCAGCAACGAAAACCTGCAGCAGTGGGCTCTAGAAGTGGAGAAGCTGGTGCGAAAAGCATACCGGTCTGTACCTGCGCTCATTGAAGGGAACCTGGTGCAGACATTCATCGACGGCATCCGCGACCTGGAAGTCAGAGCTGCTGTGAGGCTCGGGCACCACGAGACACCTAAGGACGCCTTGGCCCATGCACTGGAAGTGGAAGCCGTGCGGCAGGATCATCGTTCCCATCGCGTCAGGGAGGTTGCAGCAGCTACAGTTCGCGACCGCAACAAAGGATACAGCCCAAGGTGCTATGGCTGTGGGGAAAAGGGCCACCTTCGATCCAGCTGCCCTAAGCGAACCCTAGAAAGGGAAGGTGAACGATCTCAGGAGGGTAGTGCGGCCAACCGCACCGCCCAGCAGCAGCAGGGAAACGAGTAAAAGCCAGAACTGCGGGGCGGGTGCTGGCTGATGTTAAAAGAGCCCCAAGGATCTCGATCTCACAAACCCATGATGGGAACAGTCTAATCATCAAGGGTGAGGTCAACGGAATGCCGTGTAAACTGACCATAGACACTGGAGCCTCTCGTACGGTTGTTAGTTCCCAACTTATAAGTCAGTTCCTTGGGGACTCCGCATACAACCGAGAACGCATTAATTTGGTAACAGCCACCGGTCAGCGTATACCCGTCCGTGGAGAGAAGGAGATGGAGTTGAAGCTAGGCAACGTGATCTACCTGCATAATGTCATCGTGGCTGATATAATGGACGACTGCATCCTAGGCTTAGACTTTATGAGGAATAATTGTTGCGAGATCGACGTTAAGCAAGGTGTTTTGAAATGTGGACAGGAGGAACTTTTTATGGAAGGTGCGTTACCAGGGAACGTGTACAGCATCAAGAAGATTGTTCTTCCGCCTAGATCGGAAACGATTATTCCGGTTAGTCTTCCTCGGAACACTGGGCAAGCTCACCGTTGTGTACTTGTGGAAAGGATAAACAATGACCTTCCATGGAAAGTAGCTCGAACCTTGGTCAGGACCACTGACATCTCAGGAGTACGTGTGCTGAACCTTTGCGACCAGGAACAGATTATAGAAAAAGGCACACTGATTGGTACTTGTGAGGAAGTGGATTGGTTACGTCGGTGCCAATATCTATCGACTGGGACCCCCAGCAAGGATGCAGAAACGAGAGTGACCACACTTTTGGAAGACTGTCGCAGTGTTCTCTCCCCGAACGAATTGGTCAAGGCGAAGAAGTTGTTACTCAAGTACGCCGATGTATTCTCATCAAACGATGCTGACATAGGAAAGACTGGTTTAGTTCAACACAAAATAAACACATGTGAAGAGTTGCCTATCCGTCAGCGGCCAAGACGATTGCCGGTAGCACGTGAAAAGGAAGTGGAAACCATGATTGAAGGAATGGTGAAGGATGGTGTTATTGAACCTTCCTCTAGTCCATGGTGTTCGCCAGTGGTGCTGGTGAAAAAGAAGGATGGCAGCATGCGGTTTTGTGTTGATTACCGCCGTCTGAACGACGTTACAAAGAAGGACAGCTATCCCTTGCCAAGAATTGATGACACGCTGGACATGCTTACAGGAGTAAAATGGTTTAGCACGCTGGATCTAAAAAGTGGCTACTGGCAAGTTGAAATTGACCCCAAGGACAAGGAGAAAACTGCGTTCTCGACGGGAAAGGGTCTGTGGCAATTCAAAGTAATGCCGTTTGGGTTGTGCAATGCTCCAGCAACGTTTGAAAGGCTGATGGAACTTGTACTTACCGGGCTAATTGGCGATGCCTGTCTGGTCTACTTGGATGACATCATCATCGTGGGCCGTACGTTTGAGGAACACCTTGAAAACCTGGGACGCGTGCTCATGAAGATTCAGAGTGCCAATCTCAAGCTGAGTCCGAAGAAATGTTCACTGTTCAAACGGCAAGTCAAGTTTTTGGGGTATGTAGTGTCGGAAGAAGGTATCCGCACGGATCCAGAGAAAATTGCAGCTGTAAAGGATTGGCCGGTTCCAAAAGACAAGACGCAGGTTAGAGCATTTTTGGGTTTGTGCTCCTATTACCGGCGATTTGTGAAGAACTTTGCAGATATAGCCAAACCTCTGCGTAAGCTAACCGAGGAGAAGCGACATTTCTGCTGGGATGAAAGTTGTAATATCGCATTCCAGGAGCTCAAGGACCGTCTGTGCAAAACACCTATTTTGGGATACCCTGATGCAAGCAAAGAATTTGTAGTTGACACAGACGCGAGTGATATAGGACTTGGCGGTGTGTTGTCTCAACGGAATGGTGACCAAGAGGTCGTGATAGCGTACTTCAGCAAGTCGTTGTCAAAACCGGAAAGGAACTATTGTGTCACAAGACGCGAATTGCTAGCTGTGGTAAAGTCGTTGCAGCATTTTAGCAAATATCTTCTGGGGCGAAAATTTCACTTACGAACTGACCATGCTGCACTAAAATGGCTATTGCAGTTTAAAAATCCAGAAGGACAAGTTGCGAGGTGGATTGAACTACTGCAGGAATACGACTTTGAGATCGAACATCGCAGCGGGAAATCTCATGGCAACGCAGATGCATTATCACGAAGACCTTGTCCTGAAGATTGCAAACATTGTACTAGGCAAGAGAGTAAGGGAGTAGTATCCGTGAGGATGCTCAGGGCAGACCACCTCAGCAACGAGTGGAAGGACAGCTTACAACGTGCACAGCAGGAAGATCCGGACATCAAGCCGATCCTGGAATGGATGAAGGCCAGTGCTCCCAAGCCCAAGTGGAGCGACGTCTCAGCGATGAGTTCGATCACTAAAAGCTATTGGGCCCAGTGGGATAGCTTGCTGCTTCAGGATGGAGTTCTGTGCCGTAAATGGGAAAATGTTCGGGGAGACAGCTGTCATTTACAAATGGTTGTCCCTAAAGCTAAAGTACCGGATGTTCTACAGCTGTACCATAATGATTATTCAGGAGGCCATCTGGGAGTTAAACGAACTCTACTGAAGATCCGAGAACGGTTTTACTGGGTCCACTGTCGAAACGATGTCGAGGACTGGTGTCGCAAATGTACAAGTTGTGCGGCTGTAAAGGGACCTCAGACTCGTAGTAGAGGTGCATTGAAGTTGTACAATGTTGGTGCACCATGGGAGAGAATAGCCATTGACGTGGCGGGGCCGTTTCCGGAGAGTGAAAGCGGTAACAAGTATTTCATGGTTGTAATGGATTACTTCACTAAGTGGCCAGAAGTTTTCGCCATTCCAAATCAAGAAGCTTCAACAGTTGCAGATAAACTAGTTCATGAAGTCTTCTGTCGTTTTGGAGTACCTTTAGAGATTCACAGCGATCAAGGAAGGAATTTTGAGTCTCAAATATTCCAGGAAACTTGCCGAGTTATGGGTACTCATAAAACAAGAACGACTTCTTATCACCCGCAATCTGATGGAATGGTGGAACGATTTAATCAGACATTGGAGAGGTACCTAGCAAAAGTTGTGGACAATCGGCAACGAGATTGGGACAAGCACATACAACCGTTTTTGTTGTCATATCGAAGTTCTGTTCACGAAAGTACGGCAGTGACACCAGCTTTCGCAAACTTTGGAAGAGAATTACGGCTGCCTGCAGACCTGATCACTGGGATACCACCTGATGCCCCACGCAGTATAACCGATTATGCATATGACTTGCGGAACAAAATGAATGACATTTATGAGCACGTCAGACAATCGGGCCAGCAAATGTCTGAGAAAATGAAAACCCGGTATGACCGCAAAATGAACAATAAAGGGTTCAACGAAGGTTCATTAGTGTGGTTGCACAATCCAGTCCGCAGCAAAGGGAAATCTCCTAAGCTTCAAGCTAAATGGGACGGCCCGTACCGGATTGTAACCAGGATCAACGATGTGACCTACCGGATACAGAAAGGCGCAAGAGGGACTCCTAAGATCGTCCATGTGGATCGCTTGGCGCGTTATTATGGGACCGATAATGCTCGGGACGAGCATGTCTTAGGAGGGGGCAGTGTTATGTGAATAAGTCAACTAGCGCCATCTAGTGTCAGGAGCGAGAGCGGGGGGGGGCTTTGCAGAGAATGACATCGCCGATCTCTCGACCAACAGCGCCACCCGAGGAACTAAGTTTCTAGAAAATCTATACTCGAGCTCTCGGTACCTTACGCGTGTTTACTTGAACATTCCGGATGTTTTGCTGATTTGAATAAATAGATGGCGCAAGATGCGATCGGGACAGAGTTTAACTTGGCGACACAAGCGAAGCTTCGGAGCGAAATTAAGTGATTTAGTGTGTTTAATTATTAGTGTTTTTTTACTTTAATTTGTATAAAGTAAATTAAAGTGTTAATTTAGGTAATTTTATCGGCAATTTTTATTGTCACGAACCCTAAGCTCGTAACAATATCAAGCATTGTTATTTCTTAAATTAATAATAAGGCAATGTAAAAATGACTGGTTCTGGAATCTCTTGGTACAGAAAAGTGACGAAATGTTTTTTTAATTTGGTTTGCATTTACACTGTAAAAATTAAACTGTATTGTATCACAATTGCGATACTTATTGAGTTATATCATCATTTAAAGATAAAATCATTTCATATTTTTATAAATAGGCACTTTTTATCAAAAAACTGAAGTGGCAAGCGACTTTACAGTTCACCTGACGGTAAGTGACTGCTGCAGTTCTAGGATATATTGAAAACAAGGAGGCTGAAGATGCGTTGTTACCTCTGAGGACTAAGATGGAATGATTAATGGAATGGTACCAACCCAAACGATTCCTAGGCAAAAAATAAGTCTTACTTTAAAATTCGTTTTTTTTTTTAAATAATTTTGCAATTAATAAGTCATGAATTATTTAACTTCAAGGACATAAAGATTAAAATAACAGTACAAAATTTTTTTTATCAAATTCGCCAACTCTTTCGACCAGCGACCCGATCTACCGTCGAACTGGTACCTTGTATGGCTTCTTCGCTTTAAGGGGAAATATAATGTCAAATGGCTTAGCAAGATCCTTCGTTATGCCGAAAATATTGCAGCATTAATTTTGAAATAAATATATGGTAAAGTTGAGGATTAATGTTAGTGATTATGTTAGACGAAAACACGATTTCGTAAAATTTTCTCGATAGAAAAAAAATCCAAAGTTACCTCCAAAATAAACAATAAACCGCTGTTATTCATAAAATACTTTAAATAAGATCATGAAACTTTGCATACTAACTGAACTAACTATAAAGCAGTGCTTATGTTATTTACTTTTTTTAAAATACCATTATTTTCACTGTAAAAAGAAATTACCTAAACTATCGGCGTCTTGAGCTTGATTCCTGTCGTTCCGTTAGTATCGCTTAGGCTTTTGAAGGGAGAAGTTGTGTCGCTTACGATCAGAATATACATTACGCAACAGTACAACGTAAAATTAAAATGGGAAATAACCGTGATAAGAAATAAGAAGCGGCTGGCTTGGCGTTAAGAAACAGGTATAAATATGATAAACCTAATGAAATAAGTGTCTAACGACCTTTCTACTTACAGTATTAGTGATTACAAATATTTCGGTACATAGCATACGACGCGCGGGGAAGTGGGGGCGAAATTAGAATTTGAGCTGACTTACTCTAACCTCTTAACGAGAACGCAAGACAGGTTTTGGTACAAATGATAAAATTAAAAATTTTGTAATACCAATTTCAATATAAATAAAACGAGAACATCATCAATGTAGTCAAAGTCTGTTTATTTTATTCTATATAGGAGACAAACGAGCATACGGCTCACCTGATGTTAAACACGCATTATTAAGGATAACTCAAAAACTACTGGTCATATCTTGATCAAATTTATATGAGACCATACGAGAAGCACCAGCTTTTAAAATTAATCATCAAAATGGGTTCAACTACAAAAAAATTCTGAGGTAACATAAAAATAAATACATTCAAATTGAGAATCTCCCCTTTTTTTCAAAGTCCTCAAAGTCGGTTGAAAATGAATTTTGCCCGACGATTGATAGTGTGTTGTTCTAATGACAGACCGTAATAGGCCGTCATTAACATGTACAAATATTTATTGACTACTTGATTTGGTTAACAGCACACGTGATTGAAAAGTCTCGGGTACGAGTCGTCACTTATAATAATCAATATTTGTGCTATATACTATAGACCGGGAGCTGGTGACAGGTGACGTTCCACGATTTTGTCGTGCATGCCTTTTTAAGGCTTGATAACTAACCCTAAAATATCAAAGATTGTCGGGGCTTTAGCCCCCCCGCGCGTCCTCTTCATAAGGAAAAGCGCTTTTCTTTGTGTAGTGAATTTTCGTGTTTTTTCGTTATAGTATACTGCTTGCCATTGTAATATACGGAAGTTCAAGCAAATTGAAGCTCTAATAATTGATGGCATGCACCCCGCAGCGGCCCAAGATGATCAAAGGGTTCTGAAAACCTGAAAAAAATTAAAGGGCAATTCCGTGTTATCAAATTGCATGCCGATGTAAAGAATGGAAATTTTTGTAATAAAAACACTCTGGAAAATTGGCATGCACCCCTCGTATGACCAACGGTGGAAAATTTCCGGAAAACTCTGTAAAAATTGTACTCCGATTTTCCGTGATTCCAAACTACATGCCATGGTCATACGAGGGGTGCATGCCAATTTTTCTAGAGTGTTTTTATTACAATATAGCAGCATAAGGAGAACGAGACCCTTTTTACTGGTTACGACACATTCCATGTTATTCAGTTGTGACAAAGCATCAGCATTTTGATCCTTAATAGAGATAGATGAGCATCCACTTTACCATGTAAGGTGCAAACAGATGCTCTGTGTGCTCGATTGTTATTCCATAAAAAATTTGAATTCTCCGTCCTAACCGCATACATATACATCAGGTACGAGAAACGTTCTAAGAATACGTGCGAGGTTAGTGCATTTATGTTTGCGTTTATTTTTACGACACATTTGCGAACATTGCGCAATTGGAAACTTCTAGACCTACATTTAGAAGTCGCCTTTATCAAAACTGGCCAGGCCGTTATGAAAATAATTTGAGTTGAACAATGCTGCAAAATCTATAGCCCACGATTATTCATTCATTCACTACTGCTTCCAAACGTGAATTATCGAAAGGTGGATGAGCTGTAGATTTATAAATGGTAAAACCGTAAAACCATGCTGCAGCTATATTATGAATGTATCTCAAATGGGTCGGTGCGACTTGAAAAGGACGAATGTTCTCATAGAATGCCAGCGTAAATCGCAGTTTAATTCCACTGTGTTTTACTTTTGTATAATAACTGTAGAAAACTAGGGACTCGTTTTAATAGAACCAAGGCTTTCTCTCTTATTTTTAGCATACCATCAGTTTTCCTGTGTTTTCGTTTGTCACCCTTATCTTCAATAAAATCTTCTCTTATCTTCAATAACATGCTTGAAGGTTAAAACAGTAATTTAAAAAAAAAATTGACTGCGTAAAAGTTTACTGAAAACAGTTAAAATCCGTCACCGTTACCGTTACAGTCCATTAAAGTCCACTGCTGGATATAGGCCTCCACCATAGATTGCCTCATAGGGGAGATATGGGTTTAGTTGCACGCTTGGCAAGTAGGTTGGCAACCGCAGTATTTTTATTTTCAGTCGTTATTAGGGTGACGCTGCTGCCCATCTTCTTTCCCTGTACCGCCTCTTACGACACCCACGGGATGATATGAGATAGAGGATATTTTTACACCGCCACTACACGGTAAAATTCATCAAGACGTTTAGGCCACAGAGCGTGCCAAAGAAATAGACAAACATACTTTACTCTCGAAAAATATTATTCTCCTTCTGGGACAGGCAAGAAAGAGATTGTGTCTCATAAAATGAGATTGTATTAAATGTCCCCCTTTTGCCATATTGCGTTTGATAAGTGGGTTGGGAAACAGCAGTTTTTTTATTATGTCAAGCAATTATCAGGAAGATACTGCTACTCGTTTCCTGGATCAGTTTCCCTCCGTAGCCTCTTATAACCTCCGTGAGATGTTTTCGGGTAGGATATTCTCACACGTCGCCACTACACAGCCAGCAGAAGATTAATAGACTTTTGATAATAACTAAAATGGTTAAATCCTATCAGTCGAAATGATGACCTAACAGTCTACGTACGTCCCCCGGCTGGGCACATGTCTTGTCTAATTACTTAGCTCGCCGTGCTTGTTTAGTGTTTTCAATGTAATTGATTAAAACTACTTTTACGGATTTTATCGCGTTTATTTTTACTTTTTATTTTTATTTTTAATTCCCGACGTTTCGGGCGCTTTCCAGCACCCATGGTCACGGGGGACTGAGATGACTGACGTCCTGATGTCATTGTTAAACCCGGAGTACCTTCAGCTTTTTTAATTATTGTAACAATAATTAACACTAATTAAATTAAGAATAATTAAAAAAGCTGAAGGTAATCCTAATCCGTAAAAGTAGTTTAATCATGTGTAGTGTTCGCGTAAATATAAGAAATCATTATTCAATGTTATTTTAAAGGACTTCGCAGACCTTATACAACTTTGTAATATTTTTAACTTCTGGGACAATAGAATTTCTCGCAATATTCCTTAACGAGCATATTGTAAATTGATACTTAATTTTTTTAAATTATTAATATATTTGGCCTAAGGGTATCGAACTTGATCATAGCCTTTGATCGTTAGGGCCTATGTGTACCCGTAAAAACTTATTTTCGTTTCAATGCTATGTCCCATGAGTATTGTAAGAGCCGACTATGCGAAATGCCAAAAAGGACTGACGGCTTCCACCAGATATTTTTTTATAAAACTAAATCGAGAAAAGAACTTACAATCCAAATGGTAAGTGGTAACTGTATTCCATGGACATCTACAGCAAATTTTAAACGAAAATGACGACAATAGCGTGTTTGGCAGCAGAAATAGTCAAAGAGGATTGTATCTTACCAGCTGGACTTCTAAGCAGTAATGGAGTATACAAGTGCTAAAAAATGATCAGGCCATTGCCGATTGTGGGGGATCGGAAAATTTGATTACACCCACTGTGTTACAGTTTGTTACCCTAGTAGAGGTTCCGCTCTCTCACAATGGCCGATCATCAAGTTAAGTAAGTGTTAAGTTTAATTATTACGCTGTCATCTGAACTATTGTGATTGGAAATAAACGATGTTTTATTGGCAGCGCCAAAAGTAGGATACGTCGGGCACATCGATCGTTACTCTTTTTTTATATGATAGGGTGACAAACCGGCACACAGTCCACCTGATGGTAAGTGGCTGTTGTGGCCCATAAACATCTACATCTATCCTCAATTATAAATCAAAATGCAAATGCGTTGTCACCCGTGAGGACTAAGATGGAATGCCTCGTTTTCAGTAAAAAGGGTCTCCGGTTCTCTACACTCACCATACGAAACACAGCAGCATTAAGCTACTGTGTTACGCTGGTATTCTGTGAGAGCGTGGTCCTGCCCCGGTCGAGCCAACCCATCCGTGCAACAACTATACTACCAATATAACTGCAGTATGGCTCTACCACGTTTACTGTATACCTGCCAAGCTTATAGTCAAGTGTATCCAGTGTACAATTTGGGCTGACGATAAAGAAAAAAATATTCTTAAAAAAATCTACTAAACCCCAAAGGTTAAGGCTACAAGATGCAACCCTTTAACGGTACGTAAAAAAAACGCTTTAACGTTTCGCAATAAATATTACTGGTGCTAGGAAAACTAACGGCATGAAAAACAGTTGCATGAACAAAGGAGAGCTTTTAGCGACTAGAACCGTTTTAAAATATATTACGGCCAGTTAAATGTACTAGAAAGATCGCTTAAAGCACTAATGTGTTGTTGTGAGAAGTGAGATTTTTTGTTTTTAATTTTTTCATGTAATATTTACTTGGCTGTGTTGTAATGGCGGCGTATGAATATCGCCTACCCAACATTGTTCCGTGAGCCGTCGTAGCTCAAGGGGCTAAGAGCTCGCTGTAAATTTTACAGTACGCGAACAGCCCGGGTTCGATCCCCGCCGGCACCAATGAAATTGTCAATAGTAATTTTAAGTGCTGATTTATACCGGAAGCATCGGCGGTGAAAGAAAACATCTTGAGAAAACCTGCATGTCTAAAAAATAAGAAAAGTTATATAATTAATACGGTTAAAATATAGTTTTGAAGACATGTGAAGTTCGTCAAGACGCATTGGCACGCATCACACGTGGCAACTATGGCGAACATTACCCCTATAAAGCAATCTATGGGGGAGCCCTATGTGAAGCAGTAGACTTTTAATTGGCTGTCACGGAAACGTGTATTAAGATATAGGGCTGTAGGCTTAGAAGAGTAACGAGGAACGTGGCAATTTTATATCAAATCTGTAATATACTATAATACACTTACGAAATTGTGGCGTTTTTAACTGTTACAGATATTTTAAATATCCAACCTTTTAATTTATTTTAAATATTATTTTAGTTTACTTAAAATAACCGCGTAAAATCCGCAAAAAAATAGTTCTATTAAAGTGATACCTCGAAAATTTGGTAGTTTTTATATTTCACATTTGTCTTTAATTTTATATATATATATATATATATATATATATATATATATATATATATATATATATATATATATATATATATATATATATATATATATATTTACGATATATAATTACGAACCAAATTTTTGGTATATGATTTTTGACTATATGATTTTGGATTGAAAACCACCATAACACGTTTTCGTAATAGAAAAAAAAATTATAAAGTAGGTTCTAATTAATTACATTTATAATATTTTTAGGAGTAACTTCATGACATTATTTTGAGAGCATAGTAAATAATCGTATCTAAATTCACATAAATAATTTATTTAAACCATAGCGAAGTTTAGTTACAACACATAAAAATGTTGTTTGGCGCTTACGTAGTTTATTTCCGGACGCGTGATCCATACAACTATTTCGTAATTTGCGTACATGAAGTTATTGCATCACTTTCATTGATCGTCCGTAGCTTTATCGACAAAGGGCAAAGCAACTCCACCAAAACTACGATTAATTTTTAAGGTATCCTCTTAAGATCCGTAAATCCACAGTACAATGTCTTGTAATGTTGCATAGTAGATAATAATATAATATACACATTATATTCCTCACATAGAAGACAGATCATTACAAAGACGATTCGAAACGTAAACAAAATGAAAGTTGATTTTCTCTGGTTGAATTATAATCCCACTGGGGTCGTAACAGTTTAGCCGTTCCCTACTATGTATAGATTCTAGAGAACCGTACGAGTTACGAGCACAGGTCATAAGAAGTTCAACAGTTTAAAAGCTCTAAAGCGGAGCAACGTGTAGGAAAGGGATAAAATTTTCTTAAATGGTACATTTGCTTTAAAGTATGAGATATTTGATATCACATTTAAGATTTAAAAGACCTGAAACACATAAATCAACTTTTTGCAATATTGTCTTGTTATGATTTATTTCACTCCCACGAAATAATTGCCACGAATAATTTATTTCCTACTGCCATCTTTCCGAATTGGTGTGGTTATTAATATTGAACACGCAACAGTTACACCGTAAATTCGATACAACCATGTGGGACTATATTCAAGCAGACAAAGTGGCTTGGACTACTGACCACTGCGTCGCGAGGTTCGCTGTGACCAACTTCCAATTTGAGCCAAATTTTTTTTGCAAAAAATTTGTGCAAAAGCACAAATTATCGGTGATCAAATTCGGTTGTGTTATCAATCTGTTGTTAAAGCCATACCGTTTCTGAATAATTTACGACAGAGAGGCTATCATCATTACAGCCCTTCACAAGTCCACTGCTGAACATAGGCCTCCCTCAAGAAATGCCACAAAGCACGGTCCTGAGCCACCTGCATCCATCGACCTCCCGCACGTCTTACCAGGTCGTCACTCGATCTAGTGGAGGGTCGCCCTACACTACGCCTACCGGTACGAGGCTGCCACTCGAGAACCTTTCTTCCCCATCGGTTATCGGTTTTTCGAGCTATATGGCCGGCCCATTGCCACTTCAGCTTACTAATCCGTTGGGCAATGTCGGTCACTCTGGTTTTACTGCGGATATTCTCATTTCTGAGTCTATCACGCAGAGAAACTCCGAGCATAGCCCTCTCCATAGCTCGCTGAGCGACCTTGAGCGCCCTCATACGGCCAGCAGTGAAGGACCACGTCTCTGATCCGTAAGTCATCACTGGCAACACGCACTGGTTGTACACTTTAGTTTTCAGAGATTGAGGTATACCTGACGATAAGATGTGTCGTAATTTCCCGAACGTTGCCCAGCCGAGTTGAATCCGTCGATTGACTTCTCGGTCGAAGTTGGACTTACCTAGTCGGACTATTTGTCCCAGGTAAACGTACTCGTCAACAACTTCGAGCATAGTGCTCCCAACAACTACCGGCATAGGTGAGACATGGATATTAAACATGAACTTTGTTTTGTCCATGTTCATCTTAAGACCTATCCGTTGGGAGACACCATTGAGGTCATTGAGCATAGTGCTAAGGTCCTCCAGCGATTCTGCCATAAGGACTATATCGTCGGCAAATCGAAGGTGAGTGATGTATTCGCCATTGATGTTAATACCGTATCCTTTCCAGTCCAGTAGCTTGAAAACGTCTTCCAATGCAGCGGTGAAGAGTTTTGGGGATATCACGTCACCCTGTCTTACACCTCTCTGCAGTTGGATAGGTTTCGAGCTCTGATTCTGTACTCGGATAGCCATCGCAGCCCTTCTGTACAAACACTTCAGCACTTCGATATACCGACGGTCAACTTGGCATCGCTGAAGGGACTGTAGCACCGCCCAAATTTCGACGGAATCAAAGGCTTTCTCATAGTCCATATACGCCAGGCAAGGTGGCAGATTGTACTCTTCGGTCTTCTGTACAATCTGCCGCAGGGTATGTATGTGGTCTATGGTACTGAAGCCTTTTCGGAAACCGGCTTGTTCGGGAGGCTGGAAGTCGTCGAGTCTGCGTGCGAGACGATTCGTAATGACTCTCGAGAACAGCACGTAGACGCGGCTCAGAAGGGAAATCGGTCTGTAGTTCTTCAAGAGAGCGTTGTCGCCTTTCTTAAAGAACAAGACCACCGCACTTCTGCTCCACGCCTCCGGAGTAGTGCCACCATGGAGGACGGAATTGAAGAGCTTCTGAAGGACTTCAAGTACCGGTGTTCCACCCGCTTTCAGAAGCTCCGCTGCAATTCCAACCTCGCCTGGGGCCCTGCCGTTTTTAAGGTGCTGGAGAACCATTCTAATCTCACGCAGACTGACGTCCGGGATATCATCGAAATAGTGGCGGGTAAGACTTGCTCTTGGATCGTTACTCACACTTGCGTGTGGCTCTAACGATGATGTGTACAGCTGCCCATAGAACCTCTCAATCTCACTCAAAATTTGAGGTGTCTCGGAAACGATGCTGCCACACTCAGTCTTCAGCTTTGACAGTTGGCTCTTTCTGGCAGACAGATCTCTGGCAAAGACTTTGGAGCCCTGGTTCCACTCCATCGCTTCTTTAATACGAGCAGTATTAAAGTTGCGTAAGTCTCGCCGCATGCATTTGGAGATCTGTCTGTTCAGTTGTCTGTATGCTGTCAAATCTGTTGACGATTGCAGCCTCATCTCCCGTCTAACAGCCATGAGATTAAGAGTGTGATCGGAGAGTTTTTGTGTTCTTCTGCGGCGGGTCTTGCATAAATTAGCTCCGACCGCATGGACAGTTTTCACGAGCTTGTCATTCATATCGTCCACGGCATTGCAATCTTCTAGGCACTAAAAGTCTCGGGATTCTGGATTAAAGTACGAGGGGGACGGAGCGTTGACTTTATTAGACGAGACCTCTCCAACTTAACGTTTAGGTTCAGTGTGCCTCTGACCATTCGGTGATCGCTGCCGGTTTTCACCCTTGCGATCACTGAGACATCACTGAACAGTTGGCGTCTGGTCGTCATAACGAAGTCAATCTCATTTTTTGTCGAACCGTCGGGGCTCGACCAGGTCCATTTCCTGTGGGGCCGCTTCTGGAAGAAAGAGTTCACCATAAAGAGTCCCTCTTTCTCCATAAAGTCAGCCAGCTGCTGGCCCCTACGGTTCCGTTGCCCTACTCCAAATTTCCCTAAATTCAGCTCACCGCCTTCTCTTGTTCCTAGTTTTGCGTTGAAGTCTCCCATCAACACCGTGTAGTGGGTTTTGGAGGAATGCATGGCTCTAGAAATATCCTCATACATTTCCTCCACCTCCTCATCGGGATGTGCCGAGGTTGGTGCGTGGACCTGTATGACCTTCAGCGAATACCGTTTGGTGATTCTGAGTATCAGGTACGCGACCCTCGTCGACACACTCCCAATCGTTACAACGTTGTTGACGAGAGAGTTGTGGACGATAAATCCGACACCTCCTTGGGACAGATGGTCGCCCTCCCGGTGATAGAACAAGTTGCCGGACTCGAGGATTACCGTGTCCTCCCCCTCTCTTCGGACCTCAGATAATCCAATAATATGCCAGCGCAACTTGTCTACCTCTTCTTCCAGCTCCAGTATCTTCTCGTCAGTCCTCAGGGTGCGTGCGTTATACGTTGCCAGGTCGAGTCGTCGTAGGTGGCAACCGAACCTCCACCGGAGATTCTTAGCATCCCCTGCCCCGCCGTTACCATGGTCACCACCGTAGCCAGGAATTTATTATGTTATTGTTGTTATCAGGAAGATGCTGCTGCCCATCTCCTGCCTGTCTCCCTCTGTCGCCTCTCACGACACCCACGGGAAGATATGGGGTAGTGGATATTCTCAACCGCCACTACACGGCACACAGAACAGAGAGGCTAATAATGTGAAAATTCTCACTCAAATAATAGAATCCAATATCGGTTAAGTTCTTCGTGAAGTAAATATCCATACAAATAGATGATTATAATCCTTCAAAGGGCTCACTTATTCTATACCCGTAACGCGTCACATCCTAGTTCACTGCTAAAGATAGGCCTCCCCTGCAGGTTACCTCATGGGGGGAGGAGGATTTTCCATAGCTGCCATGCTTGCAAGTAGGTTGGCAACTGCAGTGTTTTCATTTTAGCCATTATTAGGAACTCGCTGCTGCGTCGTAGACGATACTCGTATGGGGTAGCGGACATTCTTACACCGCCAGTACTCGGTACTATTCTATACATAACAATCAAATTACCAGCGCTTTATAATAGCTTTAGACACATAATTTCTTATATTAAAGCACATTTTCCTACACACCCATCTGAAAGCCATTAAGCTATTGAACTCCCAACGACCTCTGAGGTATCAACAACGAACGGTACTCCAATCGAGAAGTACAAGCAAAGGACTAGACTACATTCCTGCAGGGTTTCTACAATACATGTACACACCGTTGTATTATGTACATACTCGCTTTTGTTTATTTGAAATTATTTTCTAAAAAATAAAAACAGAAATCAAACACTCTTTTAGTTTTCCAATCACAATCAATTGATTTAATTTATGTACCGTGTTCTCGATTTATGCAGGAAGTCGATGGATGCAGGTGGCTAAGGACCGTGCTTTGTGGCATTACTTGGGGGAGGCCTATGTTCAGCAGTGGACTTGTGAAGGGCTGTAATGATGATGAATGATGACCGTGCAGTGGCGGTGTAAGGATATCCACTACCCATATCGTGCCGTGGGTGTCGTAAGAGGCGATAGAAGAAAGCTGAAACAGGAGTTCGGCATCAGCATATTTCAAATAACAACTCAAAATTATAAAAAGTAGGGTTGCCAACGCCTGCCAAGCGTGACATATAAGGATATATTCCCCCTACGCGCAATCTACGGGCGAGGCCTATGTTAAGCAGTGAACTTTGAAAGATGTAATGAAATGGAAATCAATCGATACAATGCTGATAATATAATTACTAAAAATAAACCAATTCAAGGTTTTATACAGCAAAAATTATTTTATATTCCACAACTTTACTTTTATTAATAATAATAATAAAACATTTATTCATTATCACCAATAAAGTTACAGTGAGCAGTACACACAGAAATAACCAGAATTATATAGTGTAGTAATGAATGGGCTCAGCTCAGCATAAATGTTATTCTGCCAGCGCCCAACAAATGAAGAGTACAGTACGCGCGCATCCCTGCTTATATTACATTTAATCACAACTGTTCATATTAGAGTACGTCTCGTGGTTTCCCAAGTATTAGCGAGTATTAGCCAGTTCAAATTAGTAATTAAGAAATATTTCTAATTATCATATTTTTTTCCATAAAATTTATATTTTTAATAACTATTGTAAAAATACAACTAATAGCAACAAACAAAGTATTTAATAAATTTAGTAGACTATTAAATAAAAAAGCTTTTAAGAAAAAAGACCCGCTGGATATCCTGCTGGTTCTTCTCAGGACAGAGATTTATTTCTAAATGATTTTGGTCCCATCTACGTAGAATTCATCTTGCGTAGATCGGAACAAAAATAATAATTAAGAAGCTGAAGGTACTCCGGGTTAACTTTGACATCAGTAGAATTAAACGTGATAAACTCCGAACAAGTAGTTTTATTCAATGTTGATATTCAAAACAGATAATAACAGGATCGAGTTTATCAATAAAATATTAATTTGCACAACATATCCACGCGTATGCCGAATTTATAATTACAATAACGCTTATAATAAACATCTAGCGTTACAAAACAGCGTGAAAAGGCCTATAACTATTTTATGTTTTAATAACTATACCATAAAATACGCCTTATTTGATAGAAACTCCTTACTGATGTACACTTACGAAAATAATAAATTCGTTACAGACAAGACAAAGGATTAAGTAATAAAAAAAGCGGCCAAGAGCGTGTCGGGCCACGCTCAGTGTAGGGTTCCGTAGTTTCCCGTCCGTCACAGTAAGTGTTCCCACTTATGAGTTTGTACAAAAACTGTTGTTTCCATCCAAGTTCTAAATAATTTTCCTAGAAAGTCCTTATAAAGTTCTACTTTCCAGATTTTTTTCATATTTTCTAAACTTTCAAAAGTTAGAGGGGGGGGGGACACATTGTTTTTTCCTTTAGGAGCGATTATTTCCGAAATTATTGACATTATCAAAAAATGATTTTAGTAAACCCCTATTTATTTTTAAATACCTTTCCAACAATATATCACACGTTAGGGTTGAAATTAAAAAAAAAATGATTCCCCACTTTACATATAGGGGGGCTACCCTAATAAAACATTTTTTTCCAATTTTTATTTTACCACTTTGTCGGCGTGATTGATACACATATTGGTACCAAATTTCAGCTTTCTAGTGCTAACGGTCACAGATATTAAGCGAGGACGGACAGACGGACAGACAGACATGGCGAAACTATAAGGGTTCCTAGTTGACTACGGAACCCTAAAAAGGAAAAACTATACGAATTATGTAAAAAATTAAAAAGCTTCTAAAAGTTACATATTGTAGTTATAAACAAAACCTTAAAATTACAAAAGGAAATTAATTCCTTGTTACATCTTCTAGTTTCGACATGAGATAAATTAGTATTAAAAACTGTGTGTATAAAGTAAATTTGAGTTTGAAAATAAAAAACAAATAGAGTAATAGGTATTGGTACCGAGGGGCAGGTACAGATATGTAGTTATATTGCCACACTACATAGTGGTTATGCGAGGTGGAGCGACGCTCCAGCTTATTATGCTTCAGCACGAATGGTATTTTACCTGTGGCTAAAACAAGTCGGTTATTACTATTTAGCAGATTTCAACAAAAGAAGGTTCAATTTTTTTTGTATGAATGTTACGCGATATTCGATATTATTTTTTATTACTTCAGTGGTGGTTTGGAGAAAAAAATTTCACCTCTAAGAGTTGCGAAATGTAATATATGAAAATGTCTTGAATGTAACTGTTGAACGATATTGAGATTGTGATAATATTCCTAAGTGCATTCAAAAGCGTTATAATAACTATTATTAAAAAGTAAATAACGACTTTTTTTATAGAATAAAGGTGACAAAGGAACACACAGTTCATCTGGTATGTAGGTGCTGTGGCCTATAGACATCCACATTTATCCTCGATTAAGAATCAAAATGCAGATGCGTTGTCACCCCTGAGGACTAAGATGGAATGCCTCGATTCCAGTAAAAATGGTCTCCGGTTCTTTACACTCAAACTCAGCATACGAAACACAGAAGCATTAATCTGCTATTTTACGCTGGTAGTCTGTGAGAGTGTAGTCTTACCCCGGTCGAGTCGATCAATTCGTGCTTCCATCGTACAACCATATCATTCGTACAACCATAATATAGCTGAAGCGTGGCTCTTCTATGTTGAGACTTCAAAGTATTAAAAAAGCCAGTGCTCTTGGCTTAGCATGTTGCATTTAAGGATTAAATCCCCATTTAAAAACGTGAAATTATTATATTATTTTAGTTGACTTCAAATAAAGGGGCAGGTTAACAATTCGACTATAACTTTTTTCATTTTTATGCGAAGTTACGTTATGTCTTCGTCAATATTGTCAACCGAACCAGAGACTTCAGACTGTAAAATCATTTAATCATTTATAGTTCTTTAAAGAAAGAAAGAAAGAAAGAAAGAAAGAAAGAAAAAACATTTATTCACGGTCTAATCACAATAGATACAAAACAAAGCAAGAAATTGGAATTAAACAGAAAATAAAACAATATTTCCCTAAATTAACAAAAATGTAAAAATAATATAAAATAAGTCTGTGTAGCAGCATAAGACCGTGA
Source organism: Parnassius smintheus behrii (assembly GCA_036936625.1). Taxonomy (NCBI): domain Eukaryota; kingdom Metazoa; phylum Arthropoda; class Insecta; order Lepidoptera; family Papilionidae; genus Parnassius; species Parnassius smintheus. The sequence continues at coordinate 36,962,505 of JAUPFT010000021.1, forward strand.
AATTAAAGTGATCTTGTACTATTTAAAGTTAATTTTTTCTACATGTATGTATTTAATTAAATTGAATTATTATTGAGAGAATAAAAAACGAAACCGTACATACGGAAATTAGCTGAAAATCAGTGTTTTGCATCCTTGTACGCAGTACGCGCACTTATATTCGGCCTATTTGTGTCATTGTTATTATATTATGTACTACACACATTATGCCAGGCATAATGTATGTTTTATTTAATATATTTTGTAATTTACCACCTGACATGTGTCTACAGCTGGGCACAGGCCTCCGCTCATTTCTGAGACGATTTTAAGACAAGGAATAGTCTGCCGCGCTGCCCCAATGCGTGTTGGCGAACTTCACACGTCTTCGAAATAATTTTTTTTCTTATTTCTCAGAGATGCAAGTTTCCTCACGATGTTATCCTTCACCGCCGAGCACGTGGTAAATTAGCACTCAAAATTGCAATTAGCAATTTCATTGGTGCCCGCGGGGATCGAAACCGGTTTGTTCGCGTACTATGAAGTTTACATCGAGCGCTAACCATCTGAGCCACCATATTTATCTATTATTATGCCATCTTTTGATAATAATCATTGTTGAACTACATAATAGACTATCAAGATGTCTTTCTGTGTCTGCTATCAAAGAAAATAAAGATTGATGTTGTTAATAGCGATACTTTGATGTAAAGGTCATTACTTATAGTTAATAGAACATGGCGGTCATTACGACCAATGATCGTACAAAAAGTGCTTGACGCCGTTCCCCATTGTCCATCTGTATATTTATTATTTTGCGTGTAGGAGTTTTTACAGGTAAGAGAGACAGTAAAATTATAGGCTATGAGACATTTCATCTTAGTCCTCAGGAATGAAAACACAAGGTGGGCTTCTTTGTTTAAAGCAGTTGGATTCAACCGCTCATGGGTTGCAGGAGCCACTTACCATTAGATATAATACAATAGGATTAAATAGAATAGAATATTGTATATTCAACACAGATTATAAATATACCATAAAAAATTATCGTTGAAAGTAATTTTTTACTTTTATTTTTTGTTTTTGAAAAAAAACCTGAGAAGAACAAGCAAGTGAACTAGCGCAACTGGTGTTTTTACGAGGTTACGTTTTTTAATGATTCTGTCATCACCTCATCTCATTCCAAAGTTTTATTATCAACTATGTATTAATTATTATAGTAAATTAAATAAAACTTTTAATACGGTCTCTATTTAATCATAAAAATTAAAGTTAGTGAGAGTCACACCTTGTATATTTTCTAAAACTTGTGAATAACTGGTTCTATGAAGTCACGTTACTGATTTTTTCAAACCGAATTACATATCTTAGGCGTGTAGCCCCAACCCAATACTTGTAACCTCATTTAATTGGCTTACCCCTGATGATCTGCTTACAACTGTGTCTGCCATAGTAAGGAACCACAGCCTCATCGATACTGTGCATCTCTTCAACAGGTACATTTTCTTAGGAAACAGAGTTCAGCAAAATAAGTAACGGCCTCATTTTTGTCTAAATCTGAATTTATCACTTTGTGTCTGAATCAGGGAGTTGTCACAACAGTGCAAATGGTTCATGATATATGTTAATCTGTCGCGACATAGTGATCGATTCACAAGAGATAATTCACAATCGGACGAGTTTTCCCAATACATTTTAACTCTAATTTTCTATCCTAGAAAGTTGTGATTTTTTATATAATGTGTTGCAATCTTTGATCAACAACGTATTGTTGATCGAAGATTTCAATATAGCTCCATTTATCACAGGAAAAATATTTTTTTTTTATTTCACCTCCGAAAAAGCTGAAAAATCATATCCCATATATGGGTCGGTTGCCTTAACTTTTTACTTACATACTTTCATTAATATAAGGAAACATAAATAAAACGCTTTTTGGTGAAATAAAAGTATAATTTATTAACTTTTATAGTAATATAATATAAGTCTGTGAAAACTTTAAAATGAATGGTAGCTAAGAAAACATTTTTTAGGATGTATGTTTACATTTCACGCAAATATAATTGCAGTTTTATTTTCATATTTTACCAACATTTTAAAAAATTTCTTACATAGTTTACATACCAGTTCATAGTATCTTGAATATTCAAGGTGGCTTTCTGGTACAGTACTTCACACCTTTTATAAATTTCTAATAAGCCTCTAGTAACAGACCTGCGAAAACTGAGGTGATCAAGTTCTCCACCATCAAGACGATACGATTGCCATGAATTATGGCAGTGCAATATCGATACTATGACAAAATAAAGGAAAGTACTATTTTTTGCCTCTGATGAAGGTTCTGTACAGGTCCACATTCTGATCGAAAGGATCAACGCCTCCAATGTCTACATTATATTATATTTTGACAATTTACGGTTGGTCAACCTGTATATTTTTTTGATGTGGCGAAAAACGTGTTGTTTTTTTGTAATGACTCAAAGGACTCTTGCATTAGATGCAAAGGCAAAAACACTGTTGTCATTCCACTTGCAAACAAGTATCTGTTCCTTCAAACTTGCTTTGTAAGCAAATATATCAAGATTATATGTGAAATAAGTGAATAAGAAAAGATGAAAAACGTTTTTGGGGTACATTATCTGAAGAATATATATTATACATACTGTAATATTACTACCGCCTAGTACAAATTGCTTGTAAACAGATGGTATTTGTGCGGGCTGGCCTTGATAAAGGTCAAACCGAATTACATATCCTAGGCGTGTAGCCCCAACCCAATACTTGTAATTGTAACCCCATTTATTTGGCTTACCCCTGATGATCTGCTTACAACTGTGTCTGCCATAGTAAGGAACCACAGCCTCATCGATACTGTGCATCTCTTCAACAGGTACATTTTCTTGGGAAACAGAGTTCAGCAAAATAAGTAACGGCCTCATTTTTGTCTAAATCTGAATTTATCACTTTGTGTCTGAATCAGGGAGTTGTCACAACAGTGCAAATGCTTCATGATATATGTTAATCTGTCGCGACATAGTGATCGATTCACAAGAGATAATTCACAATCGGACGAGTTTTCCCAATACATACGACGTCTTGGCAAGGATACGTATCCACTATAAAGTAGTACTCCAACGGAGCATTTAATTTCATTCGTTATATTGCATGTTTTTTATTCGTTGAGAAGTTTAGAGATTCATATATTTCACAAACAAGTTGATAACGGAAAGTGGATGTTGTAGCTCATAGACATCTACATTTATCCCTAGGATTAAGATGGAAAAGCCTTGTTTTCAGTAAAAAGAGTCTGATAACCAATAACACAAATAGCAGGCTGGCAATATCCATCTAGAAAAAGTTTTATTTCTTATAATAATTTAAAAATCAAGCGGCTCAGAAGAACGTTAAACCGTTAAAATAAAATTGATTGAATTCTCATACCGCTAAAAGAAGGTACGTTGACCAGCTTTACCCACCGAGGGGTATTAGATATTGCGTGCACGACCTTCGTTGCGTGATATCCGCTACTCGATCGTCGAACTAATCGAAGTAACTCCAGTCGTTCAAAAAATAATAAATAAGCTTGAATTTATAAATTGTTTTTGCTTGCTTAGCTCAAGCGATTTGTGTAGGATTCCGAAGTGGTGTAATTTATTTTTCATAATAGGTCCCTTTATTTTTCTAACATGCCAGTCTTATTATTAAATGATTTGTATGTTGCTGGCGAATTGCTTAACTCGCCCATTTATAAAAGACGTCGTCGGCTTATTGTTAATCATTAAGTTTTGATAATTGATAGAATCAGGCGTTACTTTGTGGAAATCCATTATAGTAAAGATAACAATTAATTTATTTTGCAACCATCCGCTAATTAAATACAATGATGGGTCTGCCAACGGTTAGCCGCCGTAGAGTCTACATTACCTGAGGATGCCTCGTGTAGAGGCGAAGCACGTGTCGTATTATCGTCGATGGTGTGTCTTTCCTAGAATAGTGGTGCCGGGATTAGTGGTGACGGGATTGGTGCACGCAATTGAGGGAGGCCGGGAGGTGCTCTTCAATCCAGGTACACACACATCATTGTATTTAGTTAGCGGATCGTTGCAAAATAAATTAATCGATATCTTTGTCATTAAGTTTTGGTCCCTAATCCTCCTAGTCCATAATAAAGGAAAGTTATTTAATTCAAGAAGAGTCTTAGGCGGGCATTTAGAAACAATCTATCTATCTAGTTTAAATTCCCGTTAACGTTACAGCCTATAAAGAGTTACTTAACTGAACATAGACCTCCCCCATAGGTTTTTTTCATTAAGGAGATATTTGTCATATTTGCGTTGCAATACGCTTGGCAGGCGTACTGACGTATTTTATTTTATTTTTTAGTTATTATTCGGAAGGCGATGTGCCTAGCTTCTGGTTTTTTTTCCTCTGTCGGCTCTTACGACACCCCCTGGACGATATAAAGTTACAGCCTATATACGTCCCACTGCTGGGCACAGGCCTCCCCTCATTTCTAAGAAGCTTTTTAGGGCAAGGTAGTGTCCGCCGCGCTGCCCCAATGCGTGTTGGCGAACTTCACATGTCTGCAATATTTTTTTTCTTATTCCTCAAACATGCAGGTTTCCTCACGTTTTTTCCTTCACCGCCAAGCACGTGGTAAATGAGCACTTAAAATTGCAATAAACAATTTCATTGGTGCCGTCGGGGATCGAACTCGGGTTACTCGCGTTCTGTTATATTTACAACGAGCGTTAACCATCTGAGCTATCACGGCTCCTGGACGATATGGGATAGTAGATATTCTTAGAGCACCACCACACTACACCCATTTATTTTAAACATCTTAAACTTTACCATGTTAAAATTTTTTCTTTAGAAATAATAGTGTTCTGTGATTAGACGATACTATGTTAAAAATATTTTGACGTTGTAGAGCTTCAGTTTAAAAAGATTGTCTTTAATTACCGACCTAAAGCCAGTATTCAGATACAATCTGGAGTTTAATCTCAAACTTCACAATGTAGTGATATAGATATGACATTGTGAAGTTTAAGCTCAAGACTGTCTCTGAATACCGGCTTAAGGCTCTTAAGTGTGTCTCACCTAGGGTTCACTTGATTAACTCAGGACACTCTTGAGCGCTTTTGTTTCAGTTTTTTTTTTATAAATACAAGGGATAGCGCAAAAATAATAACAGAGGCATCCTACCGTCTTGTTTTGACACCCCTCAAAACAAGACGGTGGGATGTCTTAAATACCTTTAAATTGAATCGTCTAATCACAACTTGAAGCTATTAATCATTGTATGCAATATATTCTACGAGTACTTATATGATACAAACAAAGAAACCTACCGGGCACAGGCCTCCGCTCATTTCTGAGAGGATTTTAGGGCAAGGAATTGTCCGCCGCGCTGCCCCAATGCGTGTTGGCGAACTTCACATGTCTTCCAAATATATTTTTTTATTTATTTCTCTGACACGCAGGTTTCCTCACGATGTTTTCCTTCACCGCCGAGCACGTGGTAAATCAGCACTTAAAATTGCAATTAACAATTTCATTGGTGTCGGCGGGGATCGAACCCGGTTTGCTCGCGTACTGTGAAATTTACAGCGAGCGCTTACCATCTGAGCTACCACGGCTCTGGTATCACAAAACAAAACATATATTGGAATAACTGATAAACCGCCCCGGTTTCGCCTGGATGTATTAATGTGGCGTGTTTTAGATTTAAGATAATCTTCAAAGAGCATTTATTTCAATTTTCGTAAAGTTTAATTACTAGCGGTTCAGCCATTCCGAAACAAGATATAAATGGATATTCATATTTTAATAGTATGCTTATTACTCCTTTCTCCTTTAGCTCAATAAAACACAGTCACTTTGATAATACATACACACACTTTAAATTTATTTATATGTATGAATAGCAGATAATCCGCAAAAGTTCGTTGACATTAACCCACATGAACCTACCAAACCATACACGGGTTTTGAGAAATAAAAATTCTACCCTCATTATTTGATTTATTTAAAGCAAGTTGCACATATTTTTGAAAGATTTAGTCGTAAACTGTTAATTGTAGTGACAAGTACATAACGTAATGTATTTAATTAATTTCTAGTTATTTTTTTGCGTGTGAAAACGTCGCAATTGGAAATTGTAAAACATGTCCTCAAAAAGGTAAGTTTATATTACAAAATAGTTATAATCGTAAAAATACAGAAGTATAAATAAGAAATTAGCAATATTATAATTTTTTTATTGCAAACAAAGTAATAAAATTGGAGTTTTTTGTCACTTTTATTTGGCCGCAAATTCCTTAAACCCATACAACCATGTGTTGTGTGTACCCGTAGGCACAATCATAAGTAATCATTAATCACATTGCCAGTTTTGAGTAAATTCATTTGTTTTTGTTATTTCAGATCATAGCCTGTACCGTTGCACGAAATTTTTTACGAGTTAGAGAATGGTGATGATCCGGTCTCAGTATGCATGACATTTGAGCCACCAGATAATGCAAATGCTGCTGTTACAGATGAAGTTTCAGGAAAAAAGCCAAAAAACAAGTACCAAATATTGCCATACACAACATACCTGGTTCCATCTTACGTGCACCTGCATAAGCTAATTATGACAATCTAAATAGTTCTGAATAATATTATATTAAGGCCGTTTTCTCACTACGCGAAACCAACACAACATCAACACAACATAATGTTGTGACAACTCCAACCGCCATACTAATGTATGCGCCGTTTTCTCACACACGGGGACGACACAACACCAATACAACTTTGAACCAACAATTCGGCTATGTTGTCTTGTCCGCTAGATCGGATCAACTTTTTTGTTGTGACAACACTGTTACAACATAGCCGCCTTGCAAACTCTATAGGGACTTTTTTATTGCAGGCAACACGACACCAACACAACATTCCTTGCGAGTGCGCGCCCTCCTCGAACATTTTCGCGCGTCTAGAAATTGTTTTTTTTTTATTTAACCTAATTAATAATGGAAAAAACGGATGTAATATGGCACGTAATATGACATCATTTATATGGTGAAGTATATAATCAAATGTTGCTATAGACATGCGAAAGTAGTTGAAAAATTTATTTTCGTGCTCCCGTAGCTTATCAAAGAGCACGTAAAATGCTCCATAAACATATCTCTCACGTAGTAAATGGTGAATCCAACAATTCTTTCTCCGCCTTCTTCTTCTTAAGTATAGTAAAATAGCTAGCAGTTGTCGTTGATTGAAGGCAGGACACATAATTGCGTGCGTACTCGACAAATGAATACAAAATGTGACAGTCGTGTTGTGTTGGAGTCGTGCTAGTGAAAAAGGGATGGACAACACGACATCAACACAACTTTTAATGTTGTGTTGATGTCGTGTTGGTTTGGCGTAGTGAGAAAACGGCCTAATCCTTTGGCTAGTTTACAAAAGAGATCTCGCATTAAAAAGTAACAGACATCTACATCTACCATACTGGATGATACTCTAATTCGCCCTACATCTGTATAAAATGAAACGTACCAATTTTTTTTATTTTTTTATTTTATTTGGAAGATCAACAGCTATCATAATTAGGATAGATAGTATTAATAACAACAGTAAGCCAATTAAAGATCCTCACTAATAGAAAAAATGGAAGAATCGACATAGATCAAACGAGATTCGTAGTTTCCAACCTCTGGAAGTCCCAAAAACGATTTACGTTTTCCACTAAACTCGTTTGTCACTCATTCTATTTAAAAAAAAAAAAAACAGTATTTTAAATTAGTATTTTTCTTTGCATGAGCACGTTTCAAACTCCTTCTTTTTAAAGAAACGACATCACACAAATTTAAACTACACTTATACGATTAATTAGTTGAGCGAATCCGTACTCAAATGAACGCCTATTAGTACTTCACGGCTGGTTTCATCAAATATACCAGATGAAGACAAATATGTGCGACTAATTAGGACACTGTAATTAGTATGAGTATGATACGATTTTCACGTTCAATAAACGAAAGTCATGTACGCAATTTCGAACACGATGATAGTAGATTATACGTTCGAGTCGAAAAGCCGTGAGAAAATCGTAACGTACCCGCGAACGGGCACAAAGGGAAGCACTCTATTATCGCAGTAACCGGATCCGCTCATACCTACCTCGAGCCGATATCACACACTCATACTATTCACAAGAATTTGTAGTTTTTTACTTTTTTATTTGCATAAACAATGTTTGCCGCCAGGTATTACAGACATCGGAGTTTAAAACCTCCTTTGATTTAATCGTACTAATCTTTAGATCCTTATCCTATATTATCTTTTTTATCATTGAGCGTGTATTTGTAATTTTTCTCATAAAAAGCTTGACCGATTTTGATAAAAAATTTATGGGATACTTACGGGATCATCTAGATGGTTGTTAGTACCTGTAACACCTCCTCGTAATATGGCATTATTAGAGCGTGGTTCCACCGCGGGTTAACGGTCAGATTATTAATTAATCCACATCCTTTTGAATCATTCAATCATCTGATGACGAGCCTAAATGGTTTAAAATAACGGCGGCACGGTAGCGCATTGGCTGCAGCGCTTCGGGGTCGCGAGTTCGAATCGGTACAAAGGCGCAGTACAAATGTATGTATGATTGTAAATAGTTTCGAGTCTCTGGATATTTGTCTATGTGCAATTAATGTATGAACAACGATTCCATTATACAACACAAAATCCTTGTGTAGCGATAAATTAAAAAAGTGAAGAACTAAAAAAATATTGTTTCATATATTACATTCTGTACCTCCTGTCTGACACTTTATTTGAATAGTCTGTATAAATTTATACCGGGCAAAATGTTATCTATTATTATATAAATGCTATTTAAATTTACGTCAACTTCAACAGCCAAAGTTCTAATACAACTAAAAGCAGGTAAATAACGCGTTTAATAAAGACAAATTATTATTGATAGTAGTTTAATACACATATTATAAAATATACATGTCAAACGTTTATAATATGTGAAGCTGATAAAAATAATATCAAATTCCTCGATAATCTTTTGTTGGTAAGCACGACGCAGTAGGATCATGCATAATAAAAGGATTCTATCAAAATTCTTTACCCAAGGGGTCATACCGTCAATGTCAGGGAGAGATACGAGAATTCCTCACTAAAGAAATACAAAACCTTTTTCCATTCTTCACATAGATATGCATTTTTTTAAATAAAATGTAAATACTAAACAATTGTGGTATACTAATTAGTAATACAATTATTTAAAAAAAAAATAAAGTGTTACCATAATGGTGTTGCCAGTTACTCATGGGCGGCGGTAGTCATTTACCACCAGGTGAGCCGTGGGTTCGTTTGCCCCCTATTCTATAAAAAAAAATGTTCGGCTACATCTCCATTCATCATTGGGTTTAGGTGGGAATATAATAATAACTAGCTGCTGCCCGCGACTTTGTACGCGGATGATGTTGCTTACGCCAGCGACAACGGGTTCGTCAAAATCGAAGATCTAAAACGTCTGATGTCGAATACTAAGAGCTCGGGGACGGGAAAACAACGCGATGCGCGAGACGATTCGAGAGGTTCCAGATCTTTCATTTTTGTAAGTCATCACGAAATGCCCATCAGACTAAACAGCTTTTACTAAGACGTCATTCCTACATATGTTATAATGTTCCAGATCTTCATATTTATTCTCACAGCAGAAAAAACTCTTCACGTGGAATATTTTTTGCTATGACACCATTTTTATATCTCTTATACTTTAGCTGGTCTGTTGCGGTTCTGCATCAGGTGTTCCATTTTCCAAAATAAATTATAGGCTATATGTTACCTAGACTTAACACCTATACAACAAAAAACTTTTCATTCCGTATATTTCACTATAGCTAGCTTTACCCTTGGCTTTGCCCACGTTCTCGGTCACGCGCAAGTCGTATCTCACGCTCCTGACTGCTCTCAAGTGATCGATCAGTCTCAGAGCGGATATTCTGAAGACTCAACCTCTGATCCCTCTGTGTAAACGTTTTGGACGCGCGAGACAAAGAATGACGGTCCCGGTCGATAGCTAAACGCATTTCTCATTGTTCCACACTTTCCTGAGATCGAGAAGCAGTAGTGCGGACTCGTTTAAATTCTAGTCCTAATTGGCACTGCATGCTAGTTTCTGCGGACAAAGTGCATTACGCTCACGGTTAGCACCTAGCCGTTGTTCACGCTCTGCGTGGGTTCGAGAGAAACTACTGCTACTACTAACTAACCTGCGCATCTTAGAAACCCTTGAGTTTCGTGACAGATTTGATCTTTTTCTAAAAGGCAAAAATTCCTTCTTAATCCGATACTAACGATATTCAAAACAATGAAAAGTAATCTAATAAGTACGTAAGAATTGCTAGTAAGTAGAAAAATAATAATTATTCGCAGGAAAATTAAACACATCAACCAACACAGACAACAAACGTAACCCCCGTTTCTATAGGATGAGAGCGGCCTATCGGCACCTATAACATCACTTTTTGGGAACGAAACCATAGCGCGATCTAACTCGACGCCAACGCTATCTAGTTAGTAAACGAAAACTACATATTATTTCATCATTCATCATCATTACAGCCCTTTACAAGTCCACTGCTGAACATAGGCCTCCCCCAAGCTATGCCACAAAGCACGGTCCTGAGCAACTTGCATCCATGGACTTCCTGCATGTCTTACCAGGTCGTCACTCCATCTAGTGGGGGGTCGCCCTACACTTCGTCTACCGGTACGAGGCTGCCACTCGAGAACCTTTTTCCCCAACGGTTGTCGGTTCTTCGAGCTATATGGCCGGCCCATTGCCACTTCAGCTTACTAATCCGTTGGGCTATGTCGGTCACTCTGGTTTTACTGCGGATATCCTCATTTCTAAGTTTATCACGCAGAGAAACTCCGAGCAGAGCCCTCTCCATAGCTCGCTGAGCGACTTTGAGCGTCCTCATACGGCCAGCAGTGAAGGACCACGTCTCAGTTCCATATGTCATCACTGGCAACACGCACTGGTTGTACAACTTAGTTTTCAGGTTTTAAGGTATACCTGACGAGAAGATGCGTTGTAATTTCCCGAACGCTGCCCAGCCGACTTGAATCCGTCGATTGACCTCTCGGTCGAAGTTCGACTTACCTAGCCGGACTATTTGTCCCAGGTAAACGTACTCGTCAACAACTTCGAGCTTAGTGCTCCCAACAACTACCGGCATAGGTGTGACATAGACATTAAACATGATCTTTGTTTTGTCCATGTTCATCTTAAGACGAGCTCTTAGCACGATTTCAAATTCGTTTTTCACCCGCGCGTCCCGCAGTGGGCGGAGCGCAAACGGCAGTCGGAGAGCGCAGTGTGAACACAGTATGCGCCATAGATATACCTAAGCTGTTTTTAATATTTCTATGGTATGCGCAAAGCAAGCAGATAATTCACCTCCAAACAAAAACTTTTCCGTGAGGTCTCCTGTTCGCAACACTACTAGGTATTATAGTAATAATATTTTGAGTACCTACTCACTAATATCAAAACTGTTTACGAGGTCTGGAGTCTGGACATCACACTATATTATAATTATCAATATTTTTTTAAAGTCAGTTTTATGATATGAGCAGGTACTTAGTCAACTATTTACATACATATATATTGAATAAAACTAAATTTACGGATTTTATCGCGTTTATTTCACTACTTTTACTTATTTTTTTTATCCACGGGGGGGACTGAGATGTTTAACGTCCCAATTGGGACGTCAAACATCTCAGTCCCCCCCCCCCCGTGACCATGGTTGCTGTAAAGCACCCGAAACGTCGGGAATTAAAAAAAGCGGCCAAGAGCGTGTCGGGCCATGCTCAGTGTAGGGTTCCGTAGTTTCCCGTCCGTCACAGTAAGTGTTCCCACTTATGAGTTTGTACAAAAACTGTTGTTTCCATCCAAGTTCAAAATAATTTTCCTAGAAAGTCCTTATAAAGTTCTGCTTTCCAGATTTTTTTCATATTTTCTAAACTTATGGTTCAAAAGTTAGAGGGGGGGGACACATTATTTTTTACCTTTGTAGCGATTATTTCCGAAATTATTGACATTATCAAAAAATGATTTTAGTAAACCCCTATTCATTTTTAAATACCTTTCCAACAATATATCACACGTTAGGGTTGAAATTAAAAAAATAATCACTTCCCACTTTACATATAAGGGGGCTACCCTAATAAAACATTTTTTTCCAATTTTTATTTTACCACTTTGTCGGCGTGATTGATACACATATTGGTACCAAATTTCAGCTTTCTAGTGCTAACGGTCACAGAGATTATGCGAGGACGGACAGACGGACAGACAGACATGGCGAAACTATAAGGGTTCCTAGTTGACTACGGAACCCTAAAAAATAAGTAAAAGTAGTGAAATAAACGCGATAAAATCCGTAAATTTAGTTTTATTCAATGTGTAGTGTTCGCGTAAATTTAAGAAATCATTATGTGAACCAGTACGGACTGGTAATAGCAAAATTGGGACGTCTAACATCTCAGTCCCCCCCGTGACCATGGTTGCTGTAAAGCACCCGAAACGTCGGGAATTAAAAAAAAATAAGTAAAATTAGTGAAATAAACGCGATAAAATCCGTAAATTTAGTTTTATTCAATGTGTAGTGTTCGCGTAAATTTAAGAAATCATTACATATATATATATATATATATATATATATATATATATATATATATATATATATATATATATATATATACATTTAAAACGCCAAGTCACAAATTCTAAAAAAACCCAAGTTTCGTTGGCAAAATAGCTAAAATAACAAAAAAGAATAGTTTCAAATAAAACCACTTGAAAATTCGAATTTATTTTACTGTTTTGTATACTGTTACCTTACCTCCGGACTTGATGGAGTGACCTGAAAGTGTACTTTTGTAATCGCTATTGGAACTGGTCACCTAGTACTACTAGGTGTTCCGAGTTTGGGCTCGTTTTGTTAAGTATGATGAGTCCTTACCTCCGGACTTGACGGAGTGACCTGAAGGTGTACTTTAGAAATGGCTATTGCAACTGGTCGCCGAGTACTACTATTGTGCCGAGTTTGGGCTCGTTTTGTTAGGTATGATGAGTTCTTACCTCCGGACTTGACGGAGTGAGCTGAAGGTGTACTTTGGTAATCGCTAATGGAACAGGTCGCCGAGTACTACTAGATGTGCCGTGTTTGGGCTCGTTTTGCTAGGTATGATGAGTCCTTACCTCCGGACTTGACGGAGTGACCTGAAGGTGTACTTTGGTAATCGCTAATGGAACTAGTCGCCGAGTACTACTAGATTAGCCGTCTTTAGGCTCGTTTTGTTAGGTATGATGAGTCTTTACCTCCGGACTTGACGGAGTGACCTGAAGGTGTACTTTGGTAATCGCTATTGGAACTAGTCGCTGAGTACTACTAGGTGTGCCGAGTTTAGGCTCGTTTTGTTAGGTATGATGAGTCCTTACCTCCGGACTTGACGGAGTGACCTGAAGGTGTACTTTAGTAATCGCTAATGGAACTGGTCGCCGAGTTCTACTAGGTGTGCCGAGTTTAGGCTCATTTTGTTAGGTATGATGAGTCCTTATCTCCGGACTTGACGGAGTGACCTGAAGGTGTACTTTAGTAATCGCTAATGGAACTAGTCGCCGAATACTACTAGGTGTGCCGAGTTTGGGCTCGTTTTGTTAGGTATGATGATTCCTTACGTCCTACATAGGTAAATACTCATCATAGCTAACAAAACGAGTCCAAACTCGGCACACTTAGCTCTACTAGTCCAGGTGTTCCAGTATTAGTTACTGAAGTTCACCTACAGGTCACTCCATCAAGTCCGGAGGTAAGGTCTTATCATAACTGACAAAACCAGCCTGAAGTCCACAGCTAACATCTCACTGCCAGTAGAGCGCTCCCAGTGCCAAGCAGTCTCTAGAGTAGGTATTCGTATTTCGTATCTAAATCTAATTACTCTATTTATCTAAGTAGATTTTTGAGGTGTAAGAAATCAAAAACAAATTCGATCTCTCAAATTATCAAAATAATTTTATTTGACTACGATTCCCGCCATTGATTTATTGTATAACTCAATGATTCCCGGAGCCAGCCGTGCGTACACTTGTGTGCGTGATACCGTGTCAATGTAATAGTTCGATTCTATACCTATATCAATTTTGTAAACGCGTCCTTAAAAAAATCTTAACGTAAATATTGCGGCAAAAAGAGCGACACGTCTCTCGAGAGTCACTGCCGGCCGAGGCACCAGGCCTCGGCCGGCAGTGACTGCAGCTGCACACTGCACAGGCGTTTACGCAAACATCCGTACGTATTATTTCAGAAATAAGAATATGCGATTTAAAAAAAAAACTATTAGTTGGACTAAAAAATTAAAACACTATTACGTTAATATGTTGAATGTATAAAAATCTGACAAAAAATCAGAATGATTGCATGTATACTAGTATGGTTTTTACTCGTTAAAAGAAATTTTTAGAGGTAGGTTTGTGATTTTTTCTGTCGTATTAAATTAGTGGTATCATGTTTTCAACACACTATCTAACTAGCATATATCCTGGACAATATCATATATTTTTCTGGGTTTGTTTACTGCAGTGGATCATATACTTTGAGGCATTATAAAACTTGCATTTAGCATCATGCCTCGTCTTAAGGCCTATCCGTTGGGAAGCACTATTGAGGTCATTGAGCATAGTGCTTAAGTCCTCCAGCGATTCTGCCATAAGTACTATATCGTCGGCAAATCGAAGGTGAGTGATGTACTCGCCATTGATGTTAATACCGTATTCTTTCCAGTCCAGTAGCTTGAAAACGTCTTCCAATGCAGCGGTGAAGAGTTTCGGGGAAATAACGTCACCCTGTCTTACACCTCTCTGCAGTTGGATAGGTTTCGTACTCTGGTTCTGTACTCGGATAGCCATCGTAGCCCTACTGTACAAACACTTCAGCACTTCGATATACCGACAGTCAACTATAACATATTATTTACCCAAATTAATTAATTAAATTATGAATTAAAACTAAATTGTTGTTAATTGATAGAATCAGACGTTACTTTGCGGAAATCCATTATGATAAAAAATAAAAATACAAATTTCTTTGCAACTTTCCGCTAAATAAATACAATGATGTGTTTTATCTGGATTGAAGAGCACCTCCCGCCGCTTACTTTTTATTAAATTGTCGTTAATTTAATAGACAAGTACATTATTTTTGCATTAAAAAAATATGGAAACAGCTGCAAGGACAAAACTAAGAATTACATACTTAAATCAACTACCTGCAACAAATGTGCTTGGTAAGATATAACTTAGAACCAAGTTTGACTTGACTTCATGATAGTGTAACTTGTTGTACCACCAATCAATCTGTTTAGTAATATTGGTGTGAAACTCTCCATACAATTAGATAGGACATGTACAGTTCTCAGATTTCCTAATGCACATATACGATTTTTCATTAAAACAATATTTTGGGATTTAAACTTGCACCATTTAATGCGGTAAACGGTCGCCTCACCTTACCGCTAAATCCCCCGTTGACATATTGTTAAACAGCTGTACCCTTGCAATTTATAATATTACTGCCCCGCTCCTTTATAAAAATAGCGTGATTATTATGTTCCCAGAGCTAAATTTTTATTTTTATTTTAACCAATAACATGCCATTTTGTGCATTCAATTACAAAGAAAAACCTTTTAAAAGCAATACTGCTTACCTCCTATAACATACGGCGTGATAATATGTAGCCTAAAGCCTTCCTTGGTTTACAAAGAACATTTTTGCTTAATTTCAATTCAATCTATGCAGTAGTTTTGGCGTGAAGCCGTACCATACACACAGACAAACAGACAAAAATTCTAAAAAGTCACTTGTCATCAGTTACGTTTTTCTAACAAAAGCCACTTATTTTTTCTCGAAAATACTCAATGTCCAGTTTTTCTTTCGTTACTGTTTTATTATATGTATAGATAAGCCAGTGTCTCATCACTGGCTTATTATTATTATTATATTTACTTAATAGTACACCACAAAACGATTAAAAAACAGATTACGGGGAGTAAAACTTAAGAGGTAGGTACAATAAGGCGGTCTTATCGCTAAAAAGCGAACTCTTTCAGACAAATTTAAGATCAATAGAAGAGAAAATTGTACTATTACAGCTTATAATTGGTTAAAGAAATTAATTACGTAGATTACCGTCATACGAGGAAAGACTGGAAATCAATTATCGTGTCTTAATAAATTAATAAGCAACATTTCTACGAAGTAGGGCTTTATGTAATACCGTTTCTTACTTCCTAATATCGTTCTTAAGCTAAGAAAATACTAATTACATTAAATTATAAGATTAGCTACTGTTTCACTATCGTCCATATCACATACAAATCAACTTCGTAAAATATTACAAAATACTTTTCTAAGACTAATATAGAAGTAAATTCATATTATTTATAAGTGGTCTCTGTAGAAACCACCCTCTTACAGGTTCCTGCCGCAAAATAGCAATGCGTGCACCACTGTGTTGCGGTCCGAATGGTGAAGAGAGAAATTATAATTACAGGCTGTGAGGAATTCCATTTTAGTCCTCAGGCGAGACAACGCATTTGTAGCCTTATTTGTTTGAAGTTGGCTTACCATCAGGTGGACTGTATGTTCGTTTATCACTTCGGTTTTATATAAAATTGTTCAAACGATATAAAATTACGAAAAATAACGGGCTATGAGAGAAGGAGAGAACGAAAATATGGGCGCGCACTGCTGCCCGATCACACTTTTAGTAACGCTTTGTCACGCGTTCGTCAGCTTACTCTCCAAGTCAAGCGTGCGTAAAGAAGTTTTGGCCATGAGGTCTTTCTGAAATTTTCACAGGACAAAGCATTTTTAATTTAATGATTCGACACGGACAGTTTAAAAAAATACTTAATTTGATTTTTATATATATATATTGAAAAGGAATTCGGCTCGCAAGGACCAATTGAAAAGGACACAACGGACGGAAACTAAGAAACAGAAGGGAGGAATCGAGGCTTCTCTCGATCCGGCCTCCTGCAACGCCTACGTTGGGTTCGGGAACAACGTATGTGATCTCCGCAACGGAGTAACACACTAGGGCGATAACCTCGTTCCTTTTCAGCAAGTAGGTTCAGACGGGGATTACGGGTCTTCCGAAGTCGTCCCGGTCCCGACGCCTTAATTCTTCGATGTGGACTGTATAACTTAAGGGATCTTGGGAATGAAACAGCAATTATCTTCAAACCGTTCCGTGAGAGAGTAATCACTTTTCCCTATACTTTTCTTCTTGACTGCTGGTTTTCACTTTTCCCGAAGGATTTTCTTGTTTTTCCGAACTATTACCCCGAACTATTTTCCCGAACTATTTTCTTCCCCGAACTATTTTCTTCCCCGAACGAATTGCAATAAAACCCGTTCACTAAGCTACCCCCAGAGCTATACGCGAAAGTGAGCCGCGCCATTCGCGTGCCTGCGCAACTTAACAACATGAATTTGTACTATTACTCTCTCACGTTTCACTTAATTTCTTTATTCACATAAATCACACATAAACACAAGTTATCTATTTAGATAGCACAAAACAATATCTACACCATGATATACATTATTTTTCCGTATTACAAAAATCCTTTAATTTATAAAACAAAATATGCCTACTTTACTCACAAATCCAAAATCCAAACTTCTTAAATATTTAACACAGAAAGTTAAAACAATGTTTCCCACTTGAATTTATACATATGTTAACTAATACAATAGTTTAATTTACATTTTCTCTATTTATTTCACTATTTAAAACACTTTTAAATTTCTTATACAAAACTATCATTATTTCACTTATGCACAGGAATTTTCACATAAAAATAACACAGAATTCACCTTTTTAGCACGTACAATCAACCTGAAATGTTTTACAAGTCATTTTTACATAAATTGCTGAAATTACAAACATTTTACATTTTTACATATTTGGTCTCCTAGGGGCGTGGCCAGCGTGCTTCCGTGAGTGTGAGTTCACGGAAGCACGCTGGCCGTAGTATTTGAACAACTAACTTTGCACGGCTCTCGACTATCAGAAAAATGAAAGTCTGAAATACACTTAATTTTAACAATATTAAATAAACGAGTGCTTCTACATAATTTTCAAACAGTAGGAAACTATCTCTGATAAGATTCTTATCAGTTATCATGTTTCTTATCAGATAACAATACAAGTGAATGTTTTCATTAATCAATCATAACAAATAGGCATTTGTTTTCGTACAAACATATCATACTTATACAAGACAATACTTATGCAATTAATTTCCGTTATTTCTGTTTGTGCACAGAGTGATCATCTCGACCGGGGAACCAATCCGATCCCTAACTTCACTTTAATATTCCTTTGAATTTACATCGTTAAAAAGATGATTTCAACCGGGGAACAAATCCGGTAATATAATTTATATCTTAAATTCCTTATGAATTTATTAAGCGATATTACTTAGGAAAACGAACAAACTAGTCTGGCCTGGGAGTCGAACCCAAGACCTTCTTATCATTAATTCGACATTTCTTTAAGATTTAACTAAGCATTTTCTTATCAGAGCGTCGTGGCTCGATAATTTGCTTTTTATAACTATGCGTCATCGGTTGATTTAATAAACTGAAACATTCTTATAGGCGCGTCGCCAACAATCTCCCCCCCGTGCGTTAGCACCATCATTTGGGAGGCGTCGCGGGTACCAGGACTATTATTCTGGATGTAGGTCTCCTCAAGATACCTGTGCTAGTAATGACGTCAACCACTCTGGTGTGACCGTCTGGTCCCGGTAACGTTCTACTAATTTTGCCTTTCGGCCACGTATTTCGTGGCAACGAATGATCTATTATCAAAACAATATCGCCTTCTTTAGGTTCCATGAACTTTCCGTTATTACCTGTTCGCGGTATTAAGGTAGGCATGTATTCCTTCAGCCACCTTGTCCAAAAATGGTCGGCTAACCTCTGTGCAGCTTTCCAATTGAGTTGACCCGTCAGATGCCGCTCTAGAAATAATCCAGGTGGTCGATCACCACATGAGCGTCCCAGAAGAAAATGATTGGGTGTCAAACCCTCTTCAGGACTATCCATACTGAATGTTACCAGAGGCCTGGAATTTACTGTGTGCTCTGCTTCTAAAAGCAACGTATGTAGAACCTCCTCTCGTGGGCTTCTTTCTCTGAGCGTAGCGGTCAACGCAATTTTAATCGACCTTACTAACCTCTCCCAGGCGCCACCCATGTGCGGTGCTCCCGGAGGTATAAATTTCCATTTAATATATTTCTTAAATGACTCATTTTTCATGCCCTCATGGCATTCTTCGCATGCTTTCAATAATTCCTTATTCGCAGCTTTGAAATTTGTCCCGTTATCGCTGTATATAACGGCCGGTTTTCCTCTTCTGGCGATAAATCGCCTCAACGCCATTATCATTGACACTGGTGTCAATGAGGCTGCTATTTCCAGATGTACTGCTCTGGTAGTCAGACACGTGAATAAAACACCCCAACGTTTTTCGTGTCGCCTTCCTATAGTTACACTCATAGGACCGAAATAATCCACAGCTGAGCATGTAAAAGGTGGTTCATGATGAGCTATTTTCTCCAGAGGAATATTTCCTTGTGGCACGTTCTGCGGTTTGGATCTGTATGTCCTGCACCACTGGCAATGATGTGACACACTACGTACTACATTACGTAAGTTCAAGACATAAAATTTCTGGTTCACCTCATTCATCACCGTCTGGTGATTGGCATGTCCAAAATGATGATGAACTTCTCTAATCATCATTTTAACGATTTCGTGTTTACCGTCCAATATGACAGGTTTTCTACTTTCCTCGATCAAATTAGACTTGAAAGGTAAACGTCCATTTAAACGGAGTAAGTTATCTTCTCCTATTTCCATAGATAATTTACTTAAGCGTGAACTTCTTTCAACACTTTTGCCTGCTTTCAAGCACTTTATTTCCGAATAAAAACACTCGTCTTGAACGAACTTCCAAATTAATAATTCCGCTTTTTTCAAGAGCGCTATGTCCAACGCGCCATCGGGTCCTTTAACCGACTTTGCTAAAACTTTGTTGGAACACATAACCGACTTTTCGGCTGCGTCGTCGGGTCCTTTAATCGACTTTCTTAAACTCTTGAATTTTTCTACCGCTTGCAAGGTGCGTGCAGTTGCCCCAAGGAATTTCTTAAAGCTGCTAAATCGTCCGTAGTCGGGTAGACTTAACGGTTCTTGCTTTCTTAACGCATTTACGCCCTTTGGCGATTTTTCTTCACCTGTTTCTAAGCTTTTTATGGTGTCCACTTGTTTGGGCCATAAATCAGGACTTTTCCTGAGGAATTCAGGTCCTTGAAACCAGCGATGACTTACATCGAAGGTGGAAGGGAAATTTCTAGTGGCGTCGTCTGCCACATTGTGTGACGTTGGAACCCATCGCCATTCACATGGCTTACTGTGATCTTCGATCTCAGCCAATCGATGAGCAACGAATGGTTTAAAGGCGCGAGGATCTGACTTAATCCACGCTAACACTGTACGTGAGTCTGTCCAAAATACTCTCTCGGACATCTCGTACTTGCTCTCTTCACTAACCGAGGCAGCCAGCCTGCTGCCCATAAGAGCTGCTTGCAATTCAAGCCTTGGAATCGAAATTGGTTTCAACGGCGCTACTCTTGCCTTTGCGGCGATCAGCGTAATCCGCCTTATTCCTAGCTCGTCCGTGGTGACGTAATACACCGCGGCAGCGTATGCTTTTTCACTAGCATCCGTGAAAGTGTGTAACTCTCCCTTGCCGACGCCTTCAGCAACGGGTCTAGGTACCTCTAAATGACCTAATTTCTTCACTTCCGATATCCATTTACAAAATAACACGTGTAATTCGTGTGAAACTTCTTCATCCCAAGAGATGCCTGTCCTCCATACTTGCTGGATCAGCGACTTCCCTTGAATCGTTATGGGTGATGCGAGTCCCAAAGGATCGAAAACTGACATCACAGCGCTAGTTATCTCCCTCTTCGTAGGCGGTCGTAAACCTTCCATCACCTCTTCCGGTGTGTTACGAAGACTTGTGGAGAAACTTATTATATCCCGTTTGATATTCCAAATCAAACCTAACGTGCGTTCTGTGTGCTCTTTATCTCCCAGCGAAGCACTGTCGCTCTTATATTTATTTTCCATCTTACTTAAAACTTCGGGTCGGTTGCTAGCCCATCCCCTCAGTTGGAAAGAAGCATGCTTATGTAATTCATACATATCGTTTACTATCCTTTCGGCCGTCGTCACGTCGGGAAATGCCTGTAGATAGTCATCCATATAAAAATTGCTTTCTGTAGCGGAAGCTGCTTCTGGATAGATATGCGCGTTGTCCTGCGCATTTCTATTCTTTACATATATAGCGATGCATGGTGATGATGCCGCTCCAAATATGAGTGACGTCATTCTATACTCTTCCGGTGGCGCGTCACGATTGTGCCGCCATAAGAATCGAAGGCTATCCCTGTCTTCATCCCGGATTTTCACTTGCAGGAACATTTCTTTAATGTCTGCCATTACTGCCACGCTTCCTTCTCTGAATCGTAGCAGAACTCCGAACAACGACTTCAATAAGTCCGGTCCGGTTAACAATGCATCATTGAGACAACGTCCGCCCGTCTTTGCGGCGGCGTCGAAAACTATCCTTATTTTCCTTTTTTGTGGGTGAGTCACTGCGAAGTGAGGAAGGTACCACGTACGTGGGGAAATGGGAATATGGTTCGCTTTCTCTGCGTAACCATTAACGATGAGATTTTCAATTTGCTTCTCATATTCCTTCTTCAACTCGCTATTTTTGTCGAGCTTTTTTTCAATATTCAACAGGCGACTTTCAACCTGCGCTCTATTCGACGGCATGCACTCATTGTCTGTGCGCCATAACAAAGCAGTCTCGTACCTATTATTAGGTATACGACGTACCGTTTTGTTCAAAATACTTAAAGCTCGTTCTTCTGGGTCGTTCACGGGCTTTCTAGCCGACACTCCCAGAGATTCCAAACTAAA
This sequence comes from Parnassius smintheus behrii, assembly GCA_036936625.1. Classification (NCBI taxonomy): domain Eukaryota; kingdom Metazoa; phylum Arthropoda; class Insecta; order Lepidoptera; family Papilionidae; genus Parnassius; species Parnassius smintheus. The sequence continues at coordinate 36,984,638 of JAUPFT010000021.1, forward strand.
ATAATCCTTGATCAATTTATCCATATCTTCCTCCTTCTTGGTGGAAATGTGGTTAACGATCTTGATCGGTTTAATACCACCCGATATGTGACCATGTAAAACCCATCCAAGTTTGGTGAGCGATGCTACAGGTAGGTTCTTACCTCCTGAAATTAATTCACGAGTAACTATGAGATGCCAATTGTCCTGACCAATTAATATGGTAGGTTTGGACCTCTCATACATCAACTCATCCTTAATCGGTGTCAAATGAGAACACCGTTGCAATAATTCTCGGCTTACCGACTGCGGAGAAAGGTTAAGTGACTTAATTGTTTGTACACTTATCTCTTCTAAGTCGCTCGAGTAAATGCCTTTTATCTTAATGTTTAAGCGATACGAACTGTCGTCGTTAATTCGCTTACCTTCCACGGCTTCGATACGTAATCCCTCTTTACGTCCGCGAGGCGCTAATTTGTCATGGTCGATCCCTCATCCAGAAGAGCTGTTGTCTTGACCTTTCCTCTAGGTCCATACAACTCGACCGGTATAATCTTTAAGTATGCACATGCCAGTGCATTCACTGTACTAACAGTTGTAATCTGAGCATCCTTACCCCCCTCGTCCCCTTGTGGCGAGGTTTTTTCTTTGGGGTATCGGTGTAGCATTCGATGATGTGACATTCTACATCCCTCTACACCACATTTTTTCGCTTTGCACTTTAACCTCCTATGGTTAGGTGACAAACATTGGAAACATACTTTCGCTTTTTTGACCGCTTCCCATTTCTCGTGAATATTCATGTCCTTAAACTTGTAACAACTCACTATAGAGTGTTCCTTGTTGCATATAACACACTTATGTGTTACCCGACTTACAGGCTTATCCTGGGTTGTCATAACCACCTGTCGGTTGTGCCCTTTACTATTTCGGCGTTCTAGACGCTCGCTCGACTTACTTCGGCGCATATAGCGCTCGCTCACGGCACATCTGCGTACACCTCCCTTTGCAGTGTGTACAGTTTGCTTCCTGAATTCAGGACGCTTCCTTTTTTCAGGCGCATTTTCATTGTTTAAGGACGCTCCAAATTGTTCACTCAATAAATTTAAAAACTTGGCCATCTTCTGTAACTCTGGCTCCAAAGGATACTGAGCTCGATATTCAAACCATTTAAATTTAATCATAGTTCCGAGCTTCTCCACTATGCGGCTCACTAACTCCGGTGAGTACAAATACTGTGGTTGATTCAACGCTTGTATCGTGGCAACCACGTTCGTAATACGACTTGCAAAAGATCCTATATTCCGGCAATCTTCTGCCAATCTTGGCATACGCTTTACATTCTCGATTTCGGCTAGAATGAGCATCTCAACCCTACCGAATCTTCTTTCGAGAGCGTTCATTATTTCTTCCGGTTCACACAAAGTAAACAACAACGACTTAACCGCTTCCTTAGCGGTGCCCTTTAATGCCCTCCTAAGGCGTGCGACATTTTGCACCCCTGAAAATTGGCTTCTCGTGTCTTCAAACACCGTTTTGAAAATTATCCATTCACCCGGGTCTCCATCGAACACCGGTAATTCCTGGAGGAAATGAAGCTGGGAAGACTTATCTTTACCAGCTATTTTTATTGCACTCACAATCGCTTCGGTCAATTCTGACACCTCACTCGCGTGTGTTTTCTGTGCATTTCCTTGGTTGCGCTCGATCTCCGCCCCTTTGCGGCGTGATCCTTTACACGCTTCCTTATCAGTAACATCGGGTTGTGCTACACTAACCGGCGCGCTCATTATGGTCTGCTGAACCCAACTCCTTACGAAAGGTTCCACCTGAGTATTCCGCTCTTCATCATCCTCACTCGAGTCGATCTCCTCTTCTCGGTTGAGTCGTGCCAACTCCAATTGAGACTTGGCCAAGGCAGCAGCTGCCTGTGCTCGTTCGAGCTCTGAGCGTTCGAATTTAATCCGCGCCTCTAATTCGGCTTTCAGCCTCGCCGATCGCGATGACCTACTACCTCTTTGTGACCCTTTATCACTAGTGTGCCCGATTACTGTCCTTGACGATGCCGCTTCTTCGGTCCTTTGACCTACTTTTTCGACCACCGTTTCACTCCTGGATATAACGGATTGTTGTGCGGTACTGGCCTGCGTACCACTGGTGTCCGTCCTGTTGCTTGTCGTTGCCACGGACGTCCCTGTGTCCCACGTGCATGTGGACGTGTCGGTGGTGGCTCCACTTGAAGGAGTTGCTCCATTTGACGCAGTAGCTGTGGTCGCTCCAGATGGTTCCGCTTCTTTAGCTTTTCTTGAGAGCCCTGTCCTTGTCCTGCTCCCTTCGCTTCTCCCTGTCTGGTCTTGTGCCTTCTTCATCTTGCAGGAAGGTGATTGTTGGCCTACGGTCCCTAACTGTCCAATTGAAAAGGACACAACGGACGGAAACTAAGAAACAGAAGGGAGGAATCGAGGCTTCTCTCGATCCGGCCTCCTGCAACGCCTACGTTGGGTTCGGGAACAACGTATGTGATCTCCGCAACGGAGTAACACACTAGGGCGATAACCTCGTTCCTTTTCAGCAAGTAGGTTCAGACGGGGATTACGGGTCTTCCGAAGTCGTCCCGGTCCCGACGCCTTAATTCTTCGATGTGGACTGTATAACTTAAGGGATCTTGGGAATGAAACAGCAATTATCTTCAAACCGTTCCGTGAGAGAGTAATCACTTTTCCCTATACTTTTCTTCTTGACTGCTGGTTTTCACTTTTCCCGAAGGATTTTCTTGTTTTTCCGAACTATTACCCCGAACTATTTTCCCGAACTATTTTCTTCCCCGAACTATTTTCTTCCCCGAACTATTTTCTTCCCCGAACGAATTGCAATAAAACCCGTTCACTAAGCTACCCCCAGAGCTATACGCGAAAGTGAGCCGCGCCATTCGCGTGCCTGCGCAACTTAACAACATGAATTTGTACTATTACTCTCTCACGTTTCACTTAATTTCTTTATTCACATAAATCACACATAAACACAAGTTATCTATTTAGATAGCACAAAACAATATCTACACCATGATATACATTATTTTTCCGTATTACAAAAATCCTTTAATTTATAAAACAAAATATGCCTACTTTACTCACAAATCCAAAATCCAAACTTCTTAAATATTTAACACAGAAAGTTAAAACAATGTTTCCCACTTGAATTTATACATATGTTAACTAATACAATAGTTTAATTTACATTTTCTCTATTTATTTCACTATTTAAAACACTTTTAAATTTCTTATACAAAACTATCATTATTTCACTTATGCACAGGAATTTTCACATAAAAATAACACAGAATTCACCTTTTTAGCACGTACAATCAACCTGAAATGTTTTACAAGTCATTTTTACATAAATTGCTGAAATTACAAACATTTTACATTTTTACATATTTGGCCTCCTAGGGGCGTGGCCAGCGTGCTTCCGTGAACTCACACTATTTGAACAACTAACTTTGCACGGCTCTCGACTATCAGAAAAATGAAAGTCTGAAATACACTTAATTTTAACAATATTAAATAAACGAGTGCTTCTACATAATTTTCAAACAGTAGGAAACTATCTCTGATAAGATTCTTATCAGTTATCATGTTTCTTATCAGATAACAATACAAGTGAATGTTTTCATTAATCAATCATAACAAATAGGCATTTGTTTTCGTACAAACATATCATACTTATACAAGACAATACTTATGCAATTAATTTCCGTTATTTCTGTTTGTGCACAGAGTGATCATCTCGACCGGGGAACCAATCCGATCCCTAACTTCACTTTAATATTCCTTTGAATTTACATCGTTAAAAAGATGATTTCAACCGGGGAACAAATCCGGTAATATAATTTATATCTTAAATTCCTTATGAATTTATTAAGCGATAGAGCGTCGTGGCTCGATAATTTGCTTTTTATAACTATGCGTCATCGGTTGATTTAATAAACTGAAACATTCTTATAGGCGCGTCGCCAACATATATATATATATATATATATATATATATATATATATATATATATATATATATATATATATATATATATATATATATATTATGCCAACTACTGCTGGCGACACCTAATTCTAGCCGGCTAGAACTAGGTGTAACCGCACTTCGGCTTTTAGCCATAACAGGTACACCCTTTGAGTATTTGGTTGAATACTCAAAAGGTACACCTCAAAAATAGCCCCGTTTAAATATTAAGAAAAAAATCCACCCCTAAGGCTGGAAATAAAAAGGAACTTTTAATGTAAATTCAAACTGTGAGTTTGTGTCATTACTTAGTCCACTCAAAAGGGTCAAACATTAAACTTTAAAACAGGTAAAAACCGGAATCTAAAAGGAATAAAATAATTTTCACGAAATTTAATAGCTTGGATAATGGAAATTGTTTTACCCTCTTTAGTAATTTATGTCTCTTTTCACTATTTTTACACTTATTTTTGAACCAATAAAATTTTTTAATTTTATACGTGGTAGAGCCATGCTGCAGTTATATTAGTAGTATGGTTATAGCACGAATGGGAAGGACCACGCTCTCACAGAATACCAGCGTGAAATAGTAGCTTAATGCTGCTGTATTTCGTATGGTGAGTGTAGAGAACCGGAGACCCTTTTTACTGGAAACGAGGCATTCCATCTTAGTCCTCACGGGTGACAACGCATCTGCATTTTGATTCGTAATCGAGGATACATGTAGATGTCTACGGGCCACAGCAACCACTTACCATCAGATGGACTGTGTGCTCGTTTGTAACCCGATCCTATAAAAAAATTATGTTACATCAAATTGAATTCAAGGTAAATATTTAATTTTTTAAGTCGCTGGTATTTCTGTTTCAATTGTTGAGTACTTACGAACTATTTTACTATTAAAAAATATTTATGATTTTAGGCTACCTACGAATATTTTAATAAGACATGAATTTTTTACGTGGTAGAGCTATGCTGCAGTTATAATATTAGTAGTATGGTTATAGCACGAATGGGAAGGACCACGCTCTCACAGAATACCAGCGTGAAATAGTAGCTTAATGCTGCTGTGTTTCGTGTGGTGAGTGTAGAGAACCGGAGAAACGAGGCATTCCATCTTAGTCCTCACGGGTGACAACGCATCTGCATTTTGATTCGTAATCGAGGATACATGTAGATGTCTACGGGCCACAGCAACCACTTACCATCAGGTGGACTGTGTGCTCGTTTGTCACTCGATCCTATAAAAAAACCAATACCATGAACTAACAACAACACAAGTAATTAACAACTGTTGATAATTATTGTTATCATAATATAATCTTTATAATCAAGTGGGGTAGGCAGAAACTCGTTTCTTTTACATCTTTATGTATACTACTAGCCGTGTCCCCGACTTCGTACGCAGTTTTTCGTAATAATATTTAATAATTTATTATCATACTTCGCTTATATATATACATGCTCGTCGGTTACGGGTAGGTACTCTTGACTGCGCTTTTATTAACTTAGCTATTATATACCATAAGTTATACTAAAAACCCTAAAACTATTAAAACATTTAAAAGTTACACATTTCAGTCGGCATTGGCGTGACCGGCAGTCGTTATGGAATCGTTTTTGAATTTAAAAAGTGAATTGTTTGCAGTAAACACACGTGTACGACAGGTGCCCGCGCTACATTTCGCCCTAATGAATGTGACCTAGGCTTTCTCTATAACGACAAAATACCAGTTTCAATCAGCTGGCCGCGCCTTCGCTCATATCAAAGTGACGCAAGGAATGTTGTCGAACACCTATACTTAGCTTGAATAATATATCGTAATTCATCTTGTATAAGACTTAGTCATTTTGCAGTCCTTTTTTTTAATTCTTTAAAACACGTTATTTTACTTTAGGATTTTATTTTGTATCGTGAATCCCCAACTACGATCGTGAAGTTTATATAATGTATAAATTACACATGGACAAACACCCAGAACCGAAACAATAATTTACGAGGGCGGCACTGAAAATTTCGGGAATCAAGGAAGTGACACAACATTACTATTTAAAAATGTATTTATTGCTTTTCGAAGTATTCTCCGCGAAATTTGACACATTTTTCCGTACGATGGAACCAATCACTGAAGCAACCATTCCATTCGGAAGTTGGGGTCCCCAAAATGGCCGTTTTGTAGGCGTCCACAGCTTCTTCAGGTGATGAAAATCTCTGTCCACGCAACTTATTCTTTATTTTATGGAAAGTATAGAAATCATTAGGACTTAGGTCGGGGCTGTACGGCGGACGGTCTAATAATTGTATGTTTTCTTGCTCTAAAAACTCTTTTGTTCTGTGTGCGGTGTGAGAGCTCGCATTGTCGTGATGGAGGATGATTCGGCGGTTGCAGTTCTCTTTACGGAGTTCAAAAACGACCTGTGGCAAACAAATGCTAGCATACCATTCTGCATTAACCGTTCTTTGTCCCTCAAGAGGAATAGTTGTAAGATGGCCGGTTTTGGAGACAAACGTGGCCACCATTTTTAGGGTTCCGTAGTCAACTAGGAACCCTTATAGTTTCGCCATGTCTGTCTGTCCGTCTGTCCGTCCTCGCTTAATCTCTGTGACCGTTAGCACTAGAAAGCTGAAATTTGGTACCAATAGGTGTATCAATCACGCCGACAAAGTGGTAAAATAAAAATTGGAAAAGAATGTTTTATTAGGGTAGCCCCCCTATATGTAAAGTGGGAAGTGATTTTTTTTTAACTTCAACCCTAACGTGTGATATATTGTTGGAAAGGTATTTAAAAATGAATAGGGGTTTACTAAAATCATTTTTTGATAATGTCAATAATTTCGGAAATAATCGCTCCAAAAGTAAAAAACAATGTGTCCCCCCCCCCTCTAACTTTTGAACCATAAGTTTAGAAAATATGAAAAAAATCTGTAAAGTAGAACTTTATAAGGACTTTCTAGGAAAATCATTTTGAACTTGGATGGAAACAACAGTACCCACTACCGGGAGCAGTTGCAAGAGCGCGAACATAATAGATACCCACCTTTAAACTCATAAGTGGGAACACTTTTTGTGACGGACGGGAAACTACGGAACCCTACAATGAGCGTGGCCCGACACGCTCTCGGCCGGTTTTTTTTTTGCAACACTCCGTGAACGAACAATTTTTGTTGGCTTTTACTCATTTTCGAACACCCAAACTCGTGACTGGTTTTTTGTTTCGGGTTAGTACGCGTATATCCAAGATTCGTCACCTGATACGATGTTGTATACAGCATTTGAGGATCCTGCGTGGAATTTTTCGAGAGTTATGACGCACCAAGTAACGCGAGCCGCTTTTTGCTCTTCACAGAGCGAATACGTTATCCATCGGGAAAACAACTTTTTTACACCTAATTGTTCATTCATGATTATTTGTATTTGACTCATGCCAATGTCTAAAGTTGCCTGAATTTCGCGGTATGTCACATGTCGATCTTCCTCAATCAGCTTACGCACAGCATCAACGTTTTCTTGGGTGACTGCAGTTTTTGGACGACCTTGACGGGGATCATCACTGAGCTTGACACGTCCACGTTGAAATTCAGCAAATCAGCGATAAATTGTGATTTTGGATGGGGTTTCATCACCAAATGCAGAAATCATCCGGTCAACACACTGTTTTTGTGTTAAACCACTTCGAAAGTCATAATAAATCATCGCTATAGAGTTTTCTCGAGTCAATTCCATTTTCTCAACGACTAAACAAGTATGACAAAACCTTGTGACAAGACCGAGAATCTTTTTAGATAAATAAATGGTATTCGATTTTAAAACCAAGGAGTTTTCAATTAAAAAGATTGTAATATGACAGGAACAGTGGAAATATTCCATTCCCGATACTTTTAGTGCAGCCTAGGTATCTCTAATATAAAAATCAATAGCTGTCCGTTAGTCTCGTTAAAACTCGAAAACGGCTCCACCGATTTTGATAATTTTCTTAGTCTGTGTTTGCGTGTGTGTACGTCACAATCGAAACACATCAAAGCCTAAATCGCGCTATCAAAGTTCCGAAGTATAAACAGTATATATAGAATAGCTCCGAACTACTGCTCCATCCTGGGCTTCTCTTGCACACAAGTCGGGGTCGCTCCGATAAAGCTTAGATAAGATCTCTCGCTAGATCAAAGCCACTCCCTCAAGGCGGTGTTTAGTGGGTAAAAGTCTGTGCTATGAGCATTCACCGCCTCCTTTCCCCGCTTGCCAGAGGGGAAAAAAACTACTGCTCCCTGAGCCCCCTTTCCCCAAGGGGGTTCGCTTCCGATACGGCAAAAAGGTCTTAACCAGGTCAAAGCCAGTCTCAGGTGGTGTTTAATGGGTAAGGCACTCAGGTTTATTAATGATTCCCACATAATCACAATAGAACATTCACCACCTCCCTTCCTCCCCTTCCCGGAGGGAAGCCCTTTGCTCTTGCTTCCAGGCGCAAAAAAAACTACCACTCGGAGCGTTGGCCGCTCCCCGGGTACACCTTGCCTGGCAGGACATATCCCCTTTTCCTTCCACCGCCAAAGGTCCTTGGATGATCTAAAGAACGCTCAATCGGACCCGGTAGGTGGCGCTATTGTCGAGATCCAGAAACCACCCATGCGAAGGGGGCGGGAGCCACAATAATTTCTTTTGTGGCAGCAACACGTCAGGTGCCAGCTAGTTCTATATAAAAGAAAGGATAAAGGGAGCTGCGGTATTTCAGGGGCATAAAAACTTCACAGTAGTAATATAACCTAAGTGAGTAACGTAAGTAGTTTCGATCCCTGCAAGCGCCAATTAAATTGAAGTGCTAATTTACCACGTGCTCAACGCTGAAGAAAAACAAGGTGACGTAAGCTACATATTTGAGTAATAGAAAAAATATATTTTGCAGCCATTTAAAATTAGCCAAGACGCATGACAACCGCAGTTTTTATATAATTTATCTGGAAGACGCTGCCGCCCATCTCCTGGTTCAGTTTCCCTCCGTCCCTCCTACGACACCCACGGGACGGTATGGGGTAGAGGATATTCTTACACCGCCACTACACGGTTTACTGCCACAAGCATACAAAATTAAATATAGGTAACCTTTACCTCACTACGTTCAATTTTCTTTCAAGTACGTTAAATTAGGCATATTATATTTGAACGGTCCAACTCGCTAAAAGCTTCCCTTCGTACATACAACTGTTTTTCTTGCCATTCGAAGCCTGGGTAATATTTATTGCGAAACATTTAAACGCTCCTTACTTAACTTGATGAAGTACCAACTATCTAAACATTGCTCGTATACCTTTTAGTTTTTCATGTTATACTTCTTATGGCTAATAAGTTAGTACACTTAGTTCGTTTGTAGTCAAGTTAAGTAGCGGCCTAAGAAGTCATTATAGTACGGCAGTAGTAGTTACGTTGTACCAGTTCTGGCGCACTGAGTCACGAGTGGTACAAGTACGACGTTCGTCGACTTACGATCCTAAAAAAAAAAAAAAAAAAAAGGTTTTGGCATGCTCTGATCACGAATCTGCGGTCCATTTTTGCGTAGGATGCACGGTTCCGGAGATGTGCAGATCAATTAACTCTTATCTAATTGATATCCGCTGCGAGCCTCCACCGTCATTAGCGCTCCATTGTCCTTATCTACTTATCTATTATCGATTGACTACCGTCATTATCTATTATTCGCAGCGTGTGGGTCGGCTTATGCTATTGTATTATACTCCTTTGTTCATATCTACAACACTAATCTGAATCTACAATAAAACACATTACCTAATTTTGTTAAAATTTTTATTTATAAAATACAAAATCTTATTACTTATTATCTATAAAATAGGAGCGAAACATCTCATCCACTAACATATCGTCGTACAATGTGTTCTCTGTAAATATACTCGTAAAACTATGCATTGAACATCCCTGAAACTTATATAGCAAATACATTAAGCAATATTCGCCACAAACTGAAGTCCTATCAACATTCCAGTTCCATCTTTTACAATTTCGTACAGGTGCCCGTCCATATGAATCAAAATATTCACCGACGTCATTCGTATCGATATATAAAGCTACCCAATGTGACCCTGGTTTATCATCTGTACCCAAATTGCATATTACCTAGTCAGGTCATAAATTCTATCACATGTTTAATATAAAATAATTGAAACAAGTTTATTCATTATGTAACCATTTATATACCAAAATGAACTTAACAAAACATAGATTCTTATGACACTATAGTTTATTCAAAATGACCTCCGTAATTTTGAATACAGGCCTTCAATCTGCGCGGCCAGTCGTCTATCTCACCACGAACGAGGTCCATGTCATATCGGCGGCTGCCTTAATTAAAGATGTCTTGAGTGACTCGAAATTGGGATGAGGCTTTGAGCACGCCTTTTCCTCCAAGTGTTGCCATATCTTGTAATCTAACGGATTCAAATCTGGATTGGTCTTTGTGTCGGATGAAGTCGATTTCACGCGCCGCCAGCCAGTCTTTTTTTTTTGTTTTTAAAGAACGTTACCTCCACACTAGGTTTTTCTCCTGTATCGTGGGGGCAGTTTACAAACACAAATTTCACAAGGACAAACATCCAAACTCGGAACAATTACTTGTAGGTCGTACAAATACTTGTTCCGTGCGGGATTCGAACCCGCGACCCCCAAGCACAGCCACTCATTGCTAAGCCACTACGCCACGGAGCTGGCAAAAGTCCTGTGTGCTCTTCGCTCTATGAGCTGACGCCGAATCTTGTTGGAATACCCAGTGCCTGTTATTGAACATGGTATGAGAAACAGGTTACACAAGGTTCGTCAGGACTGTATTTTGATACACAACTGCATTCGTTTTTAACCTTTCTCACAAAAATGTACCTCTGTTAAGCCCCAATAAGAAACTCCCAACCACACCATGAGCGAGGATGGAAAATGACCCCGTTGGACACGCGGAATACGGTTGCTCGCTTCTTCACTACTGCGTGCGTACACCTTATCATTTTGTTTGTTGTAGCTCTCTTCTACGGTAAAAATTTTTTCATCCGAAAAAAGAATTTCCCGATATTTTTCCCGCGTACCGCTTCAACAAAGAGCGGCATCTCTTCAGTTTCAGATCCATTAGACGAGCATTCAAACGATGTCCTGTTTTTCTTCGATATGCCCGAAGCCCTAAGTCTTCATTTAACGCCGTGGTTCTGCTTAACCCCATCTGAAGGGCCAACAGTTTCTGCTTACGTTTGGGATTTCTTTGAATTCGCACCTTTACAGCTTTTATCACTGCTGGAGTCCTAACATCTACACTAGAGTCTTCATTGTATCGTTTGATGGTACGATATACGAATCTTTTGGTTATATTCAAATTTTTCAGTATATCAAAAAATTTAATTGGCGTGTAATCGCAACTGCAACACGGTCTTTTTTAAGCGTCCACTCCATATGTAAAAATGAGTAAAATTCTAAAAAGTATACAGTTTTATTTTCATGAATAATTCGAATTCAATAAACTTTTTTGTGGCCAGCATTCTAAAAGGGTGCGTTTGGCAGAAAAAAGCGCTAGCAAGCGCTTATAAGCGATGAAATAGTTTTCGGCCAGGCCACGATTGCTACTTCAGTAGCGCTGACACAATCCGCCATTTTGCTTATTTAATTTGTTTGTTTTGAAGTAGAGTTGATAAGTTGTTTTGTGCAATATTCGTTTTAAGTAATATAATGACATGAATAAACATATCATGTTATTAAAAATTCATGATTGGTAAGTTTTTAATATGAATACTTTACAAACATATATTTAAATTAGGTTAGGTTCCCCCGTTAAAACTAACATCGTGTCCTGGAGGAAAATAGCTACTTACGATTTGACAGCGCTTACCGCTTACGATCGCCATTTTGCTTACAAGCGCTTGCTAGCGCTTTTTTCTGCCAAACGCACCCAAAGAAAAGTTTTTACTGTGTGACAATACTTATGACCTGACTAGGTATGTACGTTGGTACGTGGGTGTACATGGACAGTCTGTTAGCAACATAAACATTATTTTCTAGACTGGGGAGAATCTTTTTCAGATGTTGTTGTACATCTAGTGTATCCATGATATTACTGCTATTAGTAGATTACTACAGTACAATCTACTCAATGACTAACATAGGAATGATCAATTATGTGATTTCTAAATATTAAATTGCATTTTTTCCGTTATACAAAACCTATTTGAGTCATCAATACACTGAATAAGACGCAACACGAAGAATGTGAGATAAGGTTGTTGACGCATAAAGTTATTATCAATTCTACTGTAGAAATTCTTTAGATTAGAATTATTACTTACTGGTACTATATAAGACCAAGCAACTGCAGTCATGGAGTTAGTGTATGGTCGTTTGACCGCAGTGTATCTATCAATAATACATTTGTTACTTCAACGCATCAAAGGCCATAGATGTAAGTGTTTAATCTATTGACAAACTTACCTTTCTTTCTGTTATTTTTTTACGTGTGCATGATTTTGAACGAAAGGCCTGTTGGTCTAGCGGTTAGTGACCCTGACTGTTATGCCGGAGGTCGTGGGTTCGATTCCCACCCAGGACAAATGCTTGTGTGATGAGCACGATCATTTGTTCTGTGTCTGGGTGTAATTTATCTATAATATTTATGTATTTAGAAATATATAAGTATGTTTATCAGTTGTCTAGTACCCATAACACAAGCTCTGCTTAGCTTGGGACTAGATGGCGTTGTGTGATAGTTGTGGAATATTATTATTATTATTATTATTTAGTGTTAACAAATTATATTTAAATATTTTGTGTGTGTATATGATTAAGCCGTGGTAGCTCAGATGATTAGCGCAAGCTGTAAATTTTACAGTACGTAACGCGGGTTCGATCCCCGCCGACACCAATTAAATTGTTAATTGCAATTTTAAGTGTTTATTCTATTGACACACTTACTTTTCTTTCTGTTATTTTCTTACGTGTGTATGATTTAGTGTTAACAAATTATATTTAAATATTGTGTGTGTATATGATTAAGCCGTGGTAGCTCAGATGGTTAGCGCAAGCTGTAAATTTTACAGTACGTAACGCGGGTTCGATCCCCGCCGACACCAATTAAATTGTTAATTGCAATTTTAAGTGTTTATTCTATTGACACACTTATTTTTCTTTCTGTTATTTTCTTACGTGTGTATGATTTAGTGTTAACAAATTATATTTAAATATTGTGTGTGTATATGATTAAGCCGTGGTAGCTCAGATGGTTAGCGCAAGCTGTAAATTTCACAGTACGCGACCCAGGTTTGAACCCCGCCGACACCACTTAAATTGTTAATTGCAATTTTAAGTGCTGATTTACCACGTGCTCGGCGGTGAAGGAAAACATTGTGAGGAAACCTGCATGTCTGAGAAAATTTCGAAGGCATGTGAAGTTCGCCAACACGCATTGAGACCGCGCCGCGGACATTTCCTAGCCATAAATACAAAGACAATAGCAGAAAGTAAAAAGTTAAAAAATACTTTTTTGACAATGACAGTCATTAGTTGATCATTAGTGAATGTGATTCTGTTTTCTTAAATTACAGGAAGAAAAGAGCAGAAGGAAGAAATGGGATGATGGGAAGTAATGAAGAATGAATTGTTATGTGAAGTTTGTTGGAACAAACATATTTTAGTCACGTGTAAATACTTTTAACATTTTGGTTCAAAATGACACAAAATCTAAAAAATATTAGATACATCATCGACATGGACGGATTTTACATTACATATCCTCATAAACATTTTCAATGTAGAGAAATGGCTATTCTAGACGTAAAACTATCTAATAAAAATGATTCGTTTATCGATCGTTATTTGTTTCGGCCAAGTTATCCTTTCAATTATTTGTCGCCAAAAGACAAAAAAACTGTTCGTTATTGTGAAATACACGTGCACGGCATTCCATATTTTGATGTGACCGAAGAATTAAAATGTGCCTACAAACAAGAGAACATCATTCCCATACTAAATTGGTATATTAGAAATTTGTGCAAAGACGAAGTGATCGCATACAAAGGTGGTTCAACAGAAAAACAATTTTTAAAAATATTGACGACGAATGATAGAATTTTTAATATTGAAGAATACAAATGTCCAAAATACAATGATTTGGTAAATGTCATAAATTTAAACAAACGTTATGTGTGTAATAATCATATATTTGCAAAAAATAAACACAAAATTTTACATTGTTCTTGTGACGAAGTGTGGGTTTTTTATAAGTGGTTATTACTTGAAAATAAAATTTTAAATTAATCATAAATTTTGTTTGATTTCCCAAAAACATTAGTTATAGTATACTATATAATACAAAATTGGTTCAACAGAAAAACAATTTTTAAAAATGTTGACGACGAATGATAGAATTTTTAATATTGAAGAATACAAATGTCCAAAATACAATGATTTGGTAAATGTCATAAATTTAAACAAACGTTATGTGTGTAATAATCATATATTTGCAAAAAATAAACACAAAATTTTACATTGTTCTTGTGACGAAGTGTGGGTTTTTTACAAGTGGTTATTACTTGAAAATAAAATTTTAAATTAATCATAAATTTTGTTAGATTTCCCAAAAACATTAGTTATAGTATACTATATAATACAAAATTGGTTCAACAGAAAAACAATTTTTAAAAATGTTGACGACGAATGATAGAATTTTTAATATTGAAGAATACAAATGTCCAAAATACAATGATTTGGTAAATGTCATAAATTTAAACAAACGTTATGTGTGTAATAATCATATATTTAAAAAAAATAAACACAAAATTTTACATTGTTCTTGTGACGAAGTGTGGGTTTTTTACAAGTGGTTATTACTTGAAAATAAAATTTCAAATTAATCATAAATTTTGTTCGATTTCCCAAAAACATTAGTTATAGTATACTATATAATACAAAATTGGTTCAACAGAAAAACAATTTTTAAAAATGTTGACGACGAATGATAGAATTTTTAATATTGAAGAATACAAATGTCCAAAATACAATGATTTGGTAAATGTCATAAATTTAAACAAACGTTATGTGTGTAATAATCATATATTTGCAAAAAATAAACACAAAATTTTACATTGTTCTTGTGACGAAGTGTGGGTTTTTTACAAGTGGTTATTACTTGAAAATAAAATTTCAAATTAATCATAGATTTTGTTTGATTTCCCAAAAACATTAGTTATAGTATACTATATAATACAAAATTGGTTCAACAGAAACCAATTTTTAAAAATGTTGACGACGAATGATAGAATTTTTAATATTGAAGAATACAAATGTCCAAAATACAATGATTTTATATTTATGACATACATGTTACGTATGTTGAACGCGAAATACAGACTACTAAGGTACTACTAAAATACGTACCATATAAAACTGTAATTACACAATATTAATGTTGACGACGAATGATAGAATTTTTAATATTGAAGAATACAAATGTCCAAAATACAATGATTTGGTAAATGTCATAAATTTAAACAAACGTTATGTGTGTAATAATCATATATTTGCAAAAAATAAACACAAAATTTTACATTGTTCTTGTGACGAAGTGTGGGTTTTTTACAAGTGGTTATTACTTGAAAATAAAATTTCAAATTAATCATAGATTTTGTTTGATTTCCCAAAAACATTAGTTATAGTATACTATATAATACAAAATTGGTTCAACAGAAAAACAATTTTTAAAAATGTTGACGACGAATGATAGAATTTTTAATATTGAAGAATACAAATGTCCAAAATACAATGATTTTATATTTATGACATACATGTTACGTATGTTGAACGCGAAATACAGACTACTAAGGTACTACTAAAATACGTACCATATAAAACTGTAATTACACAATATTAATGTTGACGACGAATGATAGAATTTTTAATATTGAAGAATACAAATGTCCAAAATACAATGATTTGGTAAATGTCATAAATTTAAACAAACGTTATGTGTGTAATAATCATATATTTGCAAAAAATAAACACAAAATTTTACATTGTTCTTGTGACGAAGTTTGGGTTTTTTACAAGTGGTTATTACTTGAAAATAAAATTTCAAATTAATCATAAATTTTGTTTGATTTCCCAAAAACATTAGTTATAGTATACTATATAATACAAAATTGGTTCAACAGAAAAACAATTTTTAAAAATGTTGACGACGAATGATAGAATTTTTAATATTGAAGAATACAAATGTCCAAAATACAATGATTTGGTAAATGTCATAAATTTAAACAAACGTTATGTGTGTAATAATCATATATTTGCAAAAAATAAACACAAAATTTTACATTGTTCTTGTGACGAAGTGTGGGTTTTTTACAAGTGGTTATTACTTGAAAATAAAATTTTAAATTAATCATAAATTTTGTTTGAATTATTTACACCAACACTTTCATTTTTTATTTTTCACCTTAGAACTTTAGACGTGTAATGTTTCACTTTATACATCCGTGTACTGCTTTTGTTTTGTGGCAGGACCAAGTGTATGTGGGAAGTCAAATTTTGTAACAAATTTCATAAAAACTATCATTCGTCGTCAACAATTTTAAAAATTGTTTTTCTGTTGAACCAATTTTGTATTATATAGTATACTATAACTAATGTTTTTGGGAAATCAAAGAAAATTTATGATTAATTTAAAATTTTATTTTCAAGCAATAAACACTTGTAAAGAAACCCACACTTCGTCACAAGAACAATGTAAAATTTTGTGATTATTTTTTGCAAATATATGATTATTACACACATAACGTTTGTTTAAATTTATGACATTTACCAAATCATTGTATTTTGGACATTTGTATTCTTCAATATTAAAAATTCTATCATTCGTCGTCAACATTTTTAAAAATTGTTTTTCTGTTGAACCAATTTTGTATTATATAGTATACTATAACTAATGTTTTTGGGAAATCAAACAAAATCTATGATTAATTTGAAATTTTATTTTCAAGTAATAACCACTTGTAAAAAACCCACACTTCGTCACAAGAACAATGTAAAATTTTGTGTTTACTTTTTGCAAATATATGATTATTACACACATAACGTTTGTTTAAATTTATGACATTTACCAAATCATTGTATTTTGGACATTTGTATTCTTCAATATTAAAAATTCTATCATTCGTCGTCAACATTTTTAAAAATTGTTTTTCTGTTGAACCAATTTTGTATTATATAGTATACTATAACTAATGTTTTTGGGAAATCAAACAAAATTTATGATTAATTTGAAATTTTATTTTCAAGTAATAACCACTTGTAAAAAACCCACACTTCGTCACAAGAACAATGTAAAATTTTGTGTTTATTTTTTGCAAATATATGATTATTACACACATAACGTTTGTTTAAATTTATGACATTTACCAAATCATTGTATTTTGGACATTTGTATTCTTCAATATTAAAAATTCTATCATTCGTCGTCAACATTTTTAAAAATTGTTTTTCTGTTGAACCAATTTTGTATTATATAGTATACTATAACTAATGTTTTTGGGAAATCAAACAAAATTTATGATTAATTTAAAATTTTATTTTCAAGTAATAACCACTTGTAAAAAACCCACACTTCGTCACAAGAACAATGTAAAATTTTCTGTTTATTTTTTGCAAATATATGATTATTACACACATAACGTTTGTTTAAATTTATGACATTTACCAAATCATTGTATTTTGGACATTTGTATTCTTCAATATTAAAAATTCTATCATTCGTCGTCAACATTAATATTGTGTAATTACAGTTTTATATGGTACGTATTTTAGTAGTACCTTAGTAGTCTGTATTTCGCGTTCAACATACGTAACATGTATGTCATAAATATAAAATCATTGTATTTTGGACATTTGTATTCTTCAATATTAAAAATTCCAACATTCGTCGTCAACATTTTTAAAAATTGTTTTTCTGTTGAACCAATTTTGTATTATATAGTATACTATAACTAATGTTTTTGGGAAATCAAACAAAATTTATGATTAATTTAAAATTTTATTTTCAAGTAATAACCACTTGTAAAAAACCCACACTTCGTCACAAGAACAATGTAAAATTTTGTGTTTATTTTTTGCAAATATATGATTATTACACACATAACGTTTGTTTAAATTTATGACATTTACCAAATCATTGTATTTTGGACATTTGTATTCTTCAATATTAAAAATTCTATCATTCGTCGTCAACATTTTTAAAAATTGTTTTTCTGTTGAACCACCTTTGTATGCGATCACTTCGTCTTTGCACAAATTTCTAATATACCAATTTAGTATGGGAATGATGTTCTCTTGTTTGTAGGCACATTTTAATTCTTCGGTCACATCAAAATATGGAATGCCGTGCACGTGTATTTCACAATAACGAACAGTTTTTTTGTCTTTTGGCGACAAATAATTGAAAGGATAACTTGGCCGAAACAAATAATGATCGATAAACGAATCATTTTTATTAGATAGTTTTACGTCTAGAATAGCCATTTCTCTACATTGAAAATGTTTATGAGGATATGTAATGTAAAATCCGTCCATGTCGATGATGTATCTAATATTTTTTAGATTTTGTGTCATTTTGAACCAAAATGTTAAAAGTATTTACACGTGACTAAAATATGTTTGTTCCAACAAACTTCACATAACAATTCATTCTTCATTATTTCCCATCATCCCATTTCTTCCTTCTGCTCTTTTCTTCCTGTAATTTAAGAAAACAGAATCACATTCACTAATGATCAACTAATGACTGTCATTGTCAAAAAAGTATTTTTTAACTTTTTACTTTCTGCTATTGTCTTTGTATTTATGGCTAGGAAATGTCCGCAGCGCGGTCTCAATGCGTGTTGGCGAACTTCACATGCCTTCGAAATTTTCTCAGACATGCAGGTTTCCTCACAATGTTTTCCTTCACCGCCGAGCACGTGGTAAATCAGCACTTAAAATTGCAATTAACAATTTAAGTGGTGTCGGCGGGGTTCGAACCTGGGTCGCGTACTGTGAAATTTACAGCTTGCGCTAACCATCTGAGCTACCACGGCTTAATCATATACACACACAATATTTAAATATAATTTGTTAACACTAAATCATACACACGTAAGAAAATAACAGAAAGAAAAATAAGTGTGTCAATAGAATAAACACTTAAAATTGCAATTAACAATTTAATTGGTGTCGGCGGGGATCGAACCCGCGTTACGTACTGTAAAATTTACAGCTTGCGCTAACCATCTGAGCTACCACGGCTTAATCATATACACACACAATATTTAAATATAATTTGTTAACACTAAATCATACACACGTAAGAAAATAACAGAAAGAAAAGTAAGTGTGTCAATAGAATAAACACTTAAAATTGCAATTAACAATTTAATTGGTGTCGGCGGGGATCGAACCCGCGTTACGTACTGTAAAATTTACAGCTTGCGCTAATCATCTGAGCTACCACGGCTTAATCATATACACACACAAAATATTTAAATATAATTTGTTAACACTAAATAATAATAATAATAATAATATTCCACAACTATCACACAACGCCATCTAGTCCCAAGCTAAGCAGAGCTTGTGTTATGGGTACTAGACAACTGATAAACATACTTATATATTTCTAAATACATAAATATTATAGATAAATTACACCCAGACACAGAACAAATGATCGTGCTCATCACACAAGCATTTGTCCTGGGTGGGAATCGAACCCACGACCTCCGGCATAACAGTCAGGGTCACTAACCACTAGACCAACAGGCCTATCGTTCAAAATCATACACACGTAAAAAAATAACAGAAAGAAAGGTAAGTTTGTCAATAGATTAAACACTTACATCTATGGCCTTTGATGCGTTGAAGTAACACAAATGTATTATTGATAGATACACTGCGGTCAAACGACCATACACTAACTCCATGACTGCAGTTGCTTGGTCTTATATAGTACCAGTAAGTAATAATTCTAATCTAAAGAATTTCTACAGTAGAATTGATAATAACTTTATGCGTCAACACCTTATCTCACATTCTTCGTGTTGCGTCTTATTCAGTGTATTGATGACTCAAATAGGTTTTGTATAACGGAAAAAATGCAATTTAATATTTAGAAATCACATAATTGATCATTCCTATGTTAGTCATTGAGTAGATTGTACTGTAGTAATCTACTAATAGCAGTAATATCATGGATACACTAGATGTACAACAACATCTGAAAAAGATTCACCCCAGTCTAGAAAATAATGTTTATGCTGCTAACAGACTGTCCATGTACACCCACGTACCAACGTACATACCTAGTCAGGTCATAAGTATTGTCACACAGTAAAAACTTTTCTTTGGGTGCGTTTGGCAGAAAAAAGCGCTAGCAAGCGCTTGTAAGCAAAATGGCGATCGTAAGCGGTAAGCGCTGTCAAATCGTAAGTAGCTATTTTCCTCCAGGACACGATGTTAGTTTTAACGGGGGAACCTAACCTAATTTAAATATATGTTTGTAAAGTATTCATATTAAAAACTTACCAATCATGAATTTTTAATAACATGTATATGTTTATTCATGTCATTATATTACTTAAAACGAATATTGCACAAAACAACTTATCAACTCTACTTCAAAACAAACAAATTAAATAAGCAAAATGGCGGATTGTGTCAGCGCTACTGAAGTAGCAATCGTGGCCTGGCCGAAAACTATTTCAGCGCTTATAAGCGCTTGCTAGCGCTTTTTTCTGCCAAACGCACCCTTTTAGAATGCTGGCCACAAAAAAGTTTATTGAATTCGAATTATTCATGAAAATAAAACTGTATACTTTTTAGAATTTTACTCATTTTTACATATGGAGTGGACGCTTAAAAAAGACCGTGTTGCAGTTGCGATTACACGCCAATTAAATTTTTTGATATACTGAAAAATTTGAATATAACCAAAAGATTCGTTTATCGTACCATCAAACGATACAATGAAGACTCTAGTGTAGATGTTAGGACTCCAGCAGTGATAAAAGCTGTAAAGGTGCGAATTCAAAGAAATCCCAAACGTAAGCAGAAACTGTTGGCCCTTCAGATGGGGTTAAGCAGAACCACGGCGTTAAATGAAGACTTAGGGCTTCGGGCATATCGAAGAAAAACAGGACATCGTTTGAATGCTCGTCTAATGGATCTGAAACTGAAGAGATGCCGCGCTTTGTTGAAGCAGTACGCGGGAAAAATATCGGGAAATTCTTTTTTCGGATGAAAAAATTTTTACCGTAGAAGAGAGCTACAACAAACAAAATGATAAGGTGTACGCACGCAGTAGTGAAGAAGCGAGCAACCGCATTCCGCGTGTCCAACGGGGTCATTTTCCATCCTCGCTCATGGTGTGGTTGGGAGTTTCTTATTGGGGCTTAACAGAGGTACATTTTTGTGAGAAAGGTTAAAAACGAATGCAGTTGTGTATCAAAATACAGTCCTGACGAACCTTGTGTAACCTGTTTCTCATACCATGTTCAATAACAGGCACTGGGTATTCCAACAAGATTCGGCGTCAGCTCATAGAGCGAAGAGCACACAGGACTTTTGCCAGCTCCGTGGCGTAGTGGCTTAGCAATGAGTGGCTGTGCTTGGGGGTCGCGGGTTCGAATCCCGCACGGAACAAGTATTTGTACGACCTACAAGTAATTGTTCCGAGTTTGGATGTTTGTCCTTGTGAAATTTGTGTTTGTAAACTGCCCCCACGATACAGGAGAAAAACCTAGTGTGGAGGTAACGTTCTTTAAAAACAAAAAAAAAAGACTGGCTGGCGGCGCGTGAAATCGACTTCATCCGACACAAAGACCAATCCAGATTTGAATCCGTTAGATTACAAGATATGGCAACACTTGGAGGAAAAGGCGTGCCCAAAGCCTCATCCCAATTTCGAGTCACTCAAGACATCTTTAATTAAGGCAGCCGCCGATATGACATGGACCTCGTTCGTGGTGAGATAGACGACTGGCCGCGCAGATTGAAGGCCTGTATTCAAAATTACGGAGGTCATTTTGAATAAACTATAGTGTCATAAGAATCTATGTTTTGTTAAGTTCATTTTGGTATATAAATGGTTACATAATGAATAAACTTGTTTCAATTATTTTATATTAAACATGTGATAGAATTTATGACCTGACTAGGTAATATGCAATTTGGGTACAGATGATAAACCAGGGTCACATTGGGTAGCTTTATATATCGATACGAATGACGTCGGTGAATATTTTGATTCATATGGACGGGCACCTGTACGAAATTGTAAAAGATGGAACTGGAATGTTGATAGGACTTCAGTTTGTGGCGAATATTGCTTAATGTATTTGCTATATAAGTTTCAGGGATGTTCAATGCATAGTTTTACGAGTATATTTACAGAGAACACATTGTACGACGATATGTTAGTGGATGAGATGTTTCGCTCCTATTTTATAGATAATAAGTAATAAGATTTTGTATTTTATAAATAAAAATTTTAACAAAATTAGGTAATGTGTTTTATTGTAGATTCAGATTAGTGTTGTAGATAGGAACAAAGGAGTATAATACAATAGCATAAGCCGACCCACACGCTGCGAATAATAGATAATGACGGTAGTCAATCGACAATAGATAAGTAGATAAGGACAATGGAGCGCTAATGACGGTGGAGGCTCGCAGCGGATATCAATTAGATAAGAGTTAATTGATCTGCACATCTCCGGAACCGTGCATCCTACGCAAAAATGGACCGCAGATTCGTGATCAGAGCATGCCAAAACCCTTCTTTTTTTTTTTTTTTTTTTTTTTTTAAGGATCGTAAGTCGACGAACGTCGTACTTGTACCACTCGTGACTCAGTGCGCCAGAACTGGTACAACCTTTCTACAAGTGCGCCAGAACTGGTACAACGTAACTACTGGCAGCAATATATGAATATGATATACAAACCTCTGCTCGCAGCTTCGAATGTAAACGCTTTAATGTTAACTATATTTTCCGTGGTAAGTCCTATATTTCGTCTGAAATGTTGTGTATTTGTGTACAAAATTTCAACAAATCCGTTTCGTTTCAACAAATTCGTTTATTTAATGCGTGATTGAGTTAAAAGTTAAAACATTTAAACATCTTCCATAAGTATTCACATAATACATAATATTGGATTTCATGATCGAATACTCAATCGCTAGGCAATTTTAAGTTGTTTTAAAGTCTCGTGCCTCGGTGCCACAGAGACTTCGATTTAAAGTGGTAGAGTCGACACAATACTTGACGGCATCTTAAAATTTAGTAGCGTCTGAATGTTTGGCCATAAAACGAGACTAATGTTTAAAATAGACAAATTTAAACTAAAAATTTTTTTTAGTTTTTTCTTATATAGAATGTGGGTGACAAACGAGCACACAGTCCACCTGATGCTAAGTGGAATGCTGTGGCCCATAGACATCCACATTTATCCTCGATTAAGAATTAAAATGCAGATACGTTGCCAGCCTTGAGGACTAAGATGGAATGCCTCGTTTTCAGTAAAAAGGGTATGCGGTTCTCTACACTCACCATACGAAACACAGTAGCATTGAACTGCTGTTTTACGCTGGTATTCTGTGAGAGATAGTCCTGGCCCGGTCGAGCCGACCCTTTCGTACTACAACTATAATATAACTGCAACATGGCTCTACCACGTAGAACTAGACTAAAAATAATAACATAGTTGGGAACTAAATCCAAATTTGAATTAAGAATTATGGTGTAATTATTACAAGCAAGGGTGTTGTTCGGTATCAGTACATATATGTGAATCAATGTCAATAAATTTTAATTATTATGTGATGTCGTGTTGAGGCGGTAATACCTAGGCGACTGGCGACTATGGTACATGCCAGGAAGATCTTACGGCTTCTAAAAGGTGGCGTATTAACCATCTTTAAACGTGAGGCTCGGAGAGCAGCATCAAAAGTTATGAATCCACCAGCAAAGTATAAGGACACATAACACCAGCTTAAAATATGATGAGTATAGAGAACCGTAGACCTTTTTAACTATGAATGAGGCATTCCATCTTAGTCCTCAGAAGTAATAATACACTCACCGGCACGGAAACTTGGCCAAGCGGTTATCTCGCGATAGCAAAAGCTTTAAGTGTTTCTGATGAATGTTTGTTATGCAAGTATGTCAAAAAATGTTTACCCTCAAGTTCAAGAGGGTAATTCATTATGTTTAAGTGCACCATGACGAATTCTTTAATTTTTAGTTGAATCGGGTCATTTGAGCGACTAAGTTCACATTTTAAATTTGTGTGTTGTGAAAAGTTTACTGTAAGGTTATTCAATTATTGTGATCTTGTGTCTTAATTAAATAACTAAAGGTGCTTTAAAGCCAATAAAAATGCCATTAACACCAGCACAAGTTGCACAAGCAGTAGCATTAATTGACCAAGGGCTGACACAGCGTGAAGTTGCTATTGTGCTTAACGTACCACGGTCCTCAATGCAGTATTCACTGAAACGATACCAGGAGACAGGCCGCTACACCCGCAGGCCAGGCAGTGGGGGCGTAAGGTGCACATCGGCCCGGGACGATCGTTTTATTGTTATGGAGATTTTGAGAAACCGCTACCTGACCGCTGTTGAGATACGCCAGCGGCTCCAAATCGCAAGAGGCGTTAATATTAGTGAGCGTACGGTGAGAAGACGAATGGAGGAAGTGAATTTAAAAGCTCGTAGACCAGCACGAGGTCCAGAACTTCTCAGACAGCACCGAGTAGCCCGACTTCAGTTCGCAAGAGAACATGTCAATTGGACCCACGAGCAATGGGCTAGAGTGTTGTTCACAGATGAGTGTCGAATAGCTTTACGTGCTCCAGACGGTCGAGAACGAGTGTGGAGAAAAAGAGGAGAGAGGTTTCTACCCATTACCACCACACAAACTGTGAGTTTCCATGGAGGCTCAATAATGGTATGGGGAGGTGTAAGTTCCGACGCACGTACAGAGTTGGTCATCGTCGATAATCGGCTTACAGCTACTCGATACATCGAGGAAGTTCTTCAGGAGCACGTAATGCCTTATTCGGGATTCATTGGACACGACCAATTCCTCCTCATGCACGATAATGCACGCCCGCACGTCGCACATTGTGTAGAGGAATATCTGGAAGAGGTTAGAATACAAAAATTACAGTGGCCAGCTCGTAGCCCGGACTTAAATCCAATTGAGCATGTATGGGGTATGCTCAAAAGAGATATAAAGTCCAGCTCCAAACCGCCACAAACTCTAAATGAGCTCCGAAATGCAGCGCTGGCCGCTTGGGACAGCATACCGCAAGTTGATGTCAGAAACATCATTCAAAGCATGCCAGATCGAATGCAAGCGGTTATCAGGGCTAGAGGAGGAAACACCCGATATTAAAACTGATAGACAATAAAGAAACAGACTTAATTTTTAACTTTGTAGTGTTTTTAAAGTGACAATGGAAAGATGTTAATTTTAGTGAAAACATGTTATCTTGAAAAGAAAAATTTCGGTGAAGTAAACATTAAATTTCTATGTTCCAAAACCATTAGAGACACTTATTGAATGCATCTACCCTTAATTTACTGTTAAAAAAACGTTTCAGTGCAAATAATCAGCAAATTCACGAGTGGCCAAGTTTCCGTGCCGGTGAGTGTACATCTGCATTATGATTCTTATCCGAGGATAGATATAGATATGTATGCGCCACAGTATCTACTTACCAGCAGATCGACTGTGTGTTCGTTCGTCACCCTAATTTTATTTTAAAAATAAAAACAAAGAAAACATGCCAATAACTAGAGGGCTAACCCCTGCCCAGCAGTGGAATTTTGAGGCTGATTAAGATAGAGAAGAAGTATCATTTACACAATAATACGTAATCATCATACAAAAATCTCAGTCATAATCATACTTGTATAGAGAACAAACTGGTTCAACCAAAAATAACAAACTATTATAGTAAGAAAACATTTAAGTATTTGGTAGTTAAAGTGTTTAACAAAATAGATCTGTTAAGAGAAAAAGTAAAAATTAGTAAAGGATCACCTAAAAGAAAATTCAAAAACATTAAACCATAACAATATAATATATAAGTATTAGGCATTCAATGCATATAATTAAAGTTATATGTATATAAGGTTATAAATAACAACAAGATATCATAAGTTTATATACATAATACATATCACTAAATTATACAATTATGTATTATTGTGGCCAATATTAGTAGTACTTACGGTGGGGTTCATTGTTATGTAAAAGAGCGCCTCTCGCCATCAAACGTAAAAGTTTGTATATTATAAATTAATTAATAAATAAAAAAAAATACTCAGGTTACATATATTCAGTTCGCGGTTGAAGCGAGTGTCGCCACATTTAATTACGTTACAGCTCCATTGTGTGGTTACATGAGATAATACTGTAATTGAAACACGAGTAGTTCAATTCTAACTAATAAATCAAATGATGACTTAAGATCTTCATTCATAGAGCTGAGCAAGAAATTTGAAGAGGGTTTTTAACTATCTTTATTATTTATTTATTAAATAAATGTATACATACGGTATGAGGATATTCGCAGTAGAACCAAAAAAAAATTAACCATTAGACTATGGCACTGTTAGGTAAAGATTGTATCGTAAAAATGTTCGCTTTAGTGTCTTAATCTAGAAAGAAATTAGAAAAATAAGTTTGTTTGGACTAAGGAATTAATTTCGCACAGATATCGAAAGTTAAACATTGTGGATCCAAATCCTCCATTTTAATATGTATTTAAATAAATAACTAAATAAAAAGAACTGTCGTGAGCTGTTCATCGTGTTAAGAAGTCAAAGGTTAGTTAACGGAAATATAATTAATATTACTATAAAAATTATAATTATTATTGTTTTTCTTTAATAAGTTAATTATTATAAAAACACAAAGAACTCGACTGCACAGCTACTACAAAACATATATTTTATATTCAATGACTCGGTCTAAAGACTTTTGGTGGTATTAATGGCATAGCTAGCATCATTTTTAAGAAAACTTATTGCTGTTTTAAACGAAATATCTTTAGTAACACCGGTTGGGGTGTAAGGCATTTCTAACAAAACACCTGCGTGCTGTCACCTGCTAAAAAACGAACGCTCTGGTGAAGGACAGTTTAATAAAAAAAAAAACGGTCTATCCATTCGAAAATTCTAAACTTTATTTCCGTAGAGAGATAATGGGTAGTATCGGCTTTGCGCTCACGAACTTACCCACAGTGGTAAATCTTAAAAGTATCGAGGATGTACATTTTGAAGAGGTACTGATAGATTTCCTTAAAATTAAATTTTTTTTGTCTTCGGTATAATTACCTAGGTAGGTAATATCAGTGACTTAAAAAAACTAAAACAACGCTTACCATCACCTGGGTTAGTAATAATAATAATAATAATGTCCACCAGACAGAATTTCGGCCACGGCGGCCAGACGCAACGGAGACTAGCCATCGGCGCGGGCAGGATTATAGTGCCCAAGTGTATGCGCAAGCACCACTCTATATTGCCTCACTAACATAATCCGATGGGACGGTAAACCGACACGAACGGAGAGAGAATAAGGCGCAGGACCAACGGCTTTACGTGCTTTCCAAGGCACGGGGTTGAGACACCGCCAACTTCCTGACTCCGGGCAGCTACTGAGAATTTCTTAATGGAAAAACACAATTACTGATATTTTATTGGCCAGACTCGGGATTCGAACGCAGGACTCATGACCAGCAGTCGCACTACTATAATCAATAGACCAACAAGACAAGGGTTAGTAATCAAGCGCTGACTTATAATAGAAAG
The DNA here is from genome assembly GCA_036936625.1 of Parnassius smintheus behrii. Classification (NCBI taxonomy): domain Eukaryota; kingdom Metazoa; phylum Arthropoda; class Insecta; order Lepidoptera; family Papilionidae; genus Parnassius; species Parnassius smintheus. Next base: position 37,012,505 of record JAUPFT010000021.1, read on the forward strand.
TAAAAAAAAGTTGTATTGATCCTAGTGGGAATACTAGATCTTGATATTACTGTATTGTCATCGGTTCTTAATGTGTCTGCTCAATTTCAGACTATTAAGACGCCAGGAAGTGGGTAAAAACTAAATTAAAAACTCTATTACATACATACATAATATATATTCACATACATATATATATATATATATATATATATATATATATATATATATATATATATATATACATATGTAACTATATACAACGAATAAACATTAAGGTCAAGCTATTAAAAGCGCGTTAATAATGTTATTAACCGACCCGTAAACATTTCAGGGCTGAATGGAGTTTATAAAACAATTTTAGACTTTCTTTTATTTATTCATTACCCATCTACAATCAGTGCACTGCTGGACATAGGCCTTGTCATAGATTGTCTCATAGGGGTGGTTCTTCCCATAGTTACCACACTTAGCTGGTGGGTCAGCAAAAAATAATATTTCTTTATATAAGACAAGTACGTGACGTCAAACCACACACACACACACACACACACACACACACACACACACGCCACTGATAAGACAACGACTTCATCTGATAAGAACGTACGCGCAGTTTGTTTATTCAAAATAAACTAAAATTAAAGAGAAATCGTTCGCTAATTCTGCAAGGTACTTCCTAAAATTATCCGATAATTTAAATTATTAAAAAAAATGTGTTATTTAACAATTATAAAGGCGATATAGAATAAAAATTGAGGTGCGCAGGATAGGAAAAAATAGTTTTTTTTTACTATACCCAAAGGACAGCGCTGTTATCACATTAGAACCACAGTCAGTATACCAGCGTGAAACAGCAGCTTAATGCTGTTGTGTCTTTTTAAGGTGAGTGTAAGGAACCGGAGACTCTTTTTTACTGAAAACGAGGCATTAAATCTTATTCCTCAGGAGTGATAACGCATCTGCATTTGTCCACCAGGTGGACTGTGTGTTCGTTCGTCACTCTTATTATAAAATCATATTAGAGCACAATTATACAAGAATTGCTCGTTTAAAGGTAAAGGATACATGTAGACACTAAGTCAATTAAAATACTTTTATACAACTATTAAAACGAAAATAGACTTTGTTGAACAAAATCTAGGACCGGGTGCGACTAAATCTAGTCCAGTTTAATCCCCAGAAGGCACAAGTTTGCGCGTTTACCGCTAAAAAGAACCCCTTCGTCGTATCTCCTTAGTTTCAAGGCACTTCTCTTGTTGCCTCAGCCAGTATCGGAATCCTCGGCGTCGACATATCGATTGACTCGTGGTCACTTGGAAGAGAAGGCCAAATTGGCCTCTAAAAAGCTCGGCGTGCTCAGCAGCACGGGACAGTATTTCATGCCGCTCACCGCCTGCAACTTTACAAGGCCCAGGTTCAGCCGCACATGGAACACCGTTCCCATCTCTGCGCCGGGGCTCCCCAGTGCCAGCTCCTTCCATTTGATCGCATCCAGTGCAGAGCAGTTCGAATCGTCGGCGACCGAGCTCACTCCTACCGCCTCGACTCACTGGCACTGCGAAGAGATGTTGCCACGGGGAGTGCTGTGAGGAATTGTTCGGACTAATTCCAGCCGAACAGTTTCACCATCGCACATTGCGACAAAGCTCGCGATACCATCCATACCATTTGAATCACTGGCGGTCCACCACTAAGCGATTTAAAGGAAGTTTTCTTCCTCGCACAACTTCCTTGTGAAATCGACTACCACCAGAGATTTTTCCGCACCGATACGACTTAGGGGCCTTTAAGAAAAGAGCCTATTCCTTTTTAAAAGGACGGCAACGCATCTGCAATACCCCTGGTGTTGCAGCTGTTCATGGGCGGCGGTAATCACTTACCATCAGGTGAGCCGTATGCTCGTTCGCCCCTCTCCTATAAAAAAAAATCAATGAAAAAATTCAATCACGTCATAATTTCTTAAGAATAATCATCATCATAAATTTCCTTATAGATTATTTGGCATAGTTGCCACGCTCTGCAGGCGGCTTGACACTTGGCAATCACAGTTTTTTATTATTATTTAAAAATGTTTTTAAAAAAATGTGGCAGCCCATCTCCTATTTCAGTTTCCCTCTGTTGTCGACAGCCACGCGGCTATAATGTGGGAGTTATGGGAGTTTCCATAGTTTCTTGCATAGTTCTTCCACAAAACATAGTTATATAATTTAAAAGGAATTCTCGATTAAGTTATCAGACAGATCTAAAGATAACACATTCAAATATAACTGCATCAATCACAGTCAATACTTTATTACGTAGGTGGTAATTCTACTCATACGCCGTAGCGCTGTTAGATGTTGAACGGATGTATTGACAAAACACAGGGGCAATCAATCACAATAGAGCTAATAATCAATCATCTGGATTGTAAGAATATCAATGGTGATTGTCACTCGCAAAATTCACATTTCACAATACAGGAAAGTTGACGATTTAAAACAGAACATGATGTAAACGCACATATGATATATTGCGTTATTTTTTTCTTTTTGTCTATTCTTTATCTTTATTTTTCATTTATTATGAAAAAAAAAAACAATGACGTATACAAAGCCCTCAATCAGGGCTCGGATAACGGTATATTTTTCGAAACGGTTTCGTCTTTAATATCACAAAATTTATTTTCTTTATGTCCGAACGAAATCATAATAAAAACGTTTATCAAGAGAACAATTTTTAAATCGTTCTCGTTCAATAAAGCGTTTTTAGCCATTTTAAACCGTTTTTTTTTTCATTTTAGGAATACACATTACGGAAAACGTATTTCTTCAGAATTACAATTCGTTGAACCATGCATGCGCACTTACATACGTGTACGTAGAAATATTGAAAATTGAAATAAATACACAGAAACAAATATGGACATATGGCTCGTGACGATATGGAAATAAGGTAAATGTTACATAATCAAAACATTGTGCTGAAAAATAAATATCTTGTACCTTTAATTAAAATGTTAAAATAATATCATAATTTGTCATAATCATAAATACTATTGTTAGGTAAAAAAAGCCAGGGAGCAATGAAAACTCAATGTCCCGGAACGTATAGACAATTTATTCAATATAATTATTAAACCCTATATGCATTTTCAATAGTCGAACCATATCGTGATATAAAAATGTGTAGCGACATCTAGATAGATGATTACAAGATACAATAATAGCATGTTTGTTTAAGATCTTAAAGAACTATATCATTCCTTACTAACAGAATGTCTTACATCCATGATTAAAACTACTTTTACGGATTTTATCGCGTTTATTTTTACTTTTTATTTTTAATTCCCGACGTTTCGGGCGCTTTCCAGCACCCATGGTCACGGGGGACTGAGATGACTGACGTCCCGATGTCATTGTTAAACCCGGAGTACCTTCAGCTTTTTTAATTATTGTTTATGGTCCGATCCATGCAAAATGAACTAACTCTGTCTTGAGGTCTTGCAGTGGTATGCTTGGGTTTAGTTTTAATTTTATTGATTATAGGATCCCAAGCAGGTGGTAGTACCCAGCCTCCTTCTCTATTGAAATTAGGATGTTTTTTAATTTCAATAGCCTCACGTATCATCCTTGGTAGGGATCGGTGTTCTTTCGCGAGGATTTGTGGTCTATCAAATCTGATGTAATGGTTGGGGCCGTCTAGGATATGATCACAAACTGCAGACTTCCCGGAACGTTGATGCTTCACATCAGCTATATGTTCTTTTACGCGGGTCCTAATTGATCTTTTGGTTTGTCCTATATAAGAGAGACCAGATTCACAATCAAGCTTGTACACTCCTGCATCTTGTAGAGGAATATGACACTTGACGGATGGTAGGAACTGACTAATCTTCTTCGGCGGCTTGTAGAATGTTCTAATAGAAGCTCGCTTCAAGATATAGCCAATCTTGTCTGTGACACCTCTGACATATGGTAGTACAGCAGGCACACGCTCGACTGTGGCTGGCTTCACTCGGTTACTGTGACGTAGGCGCGGGACCCGAAGCTTGTTGTCGTGCAGAACTTGCTTGACGTGCTGAAGCTCGGCGGCCAGGTGTTTGCTGTCACAGATCCCTCGTGCTCTCTGTAACAAAGATTTGCCCACGGTAGCTAACTGTGAAGGATGGTGGTGAGATTCACCGTTTAAATATCGGTTTGTGTGGGTCTTTTTCCTATACACAGTGTGACCAATGGTGTTATTAGGATTTCTGATGACTAACACATCTAGGAAAGGTAAGGAATTATTTGCCTCTAACTCCATAGTAAATTGAATTTTAGAGTTTATGGAATTAAGATGTTCTAAAAATGCAGTTACTTTGTCTGATGGTAAAATTGTGAAAGTATCGTCTACGTACCGCTTGTAGATCCTTGGTGTAACAGGTGCAGTAAGGAGGGCTTTCTCCTCAAAGTCTTCCATGAATATATCGGCGACAATGGGAGATACAGGTGAGCCCATCGCCACACCATCTACTTGCTTGTAAAACTCTTCCTTCCACAATAGATAGCCAGATGTAAGGCAATGTCTTAGTAATACTGCATATTCTGCTGGCATGTTATTTTCCTCTAGTTTCCTAGTTATAATTGAGATGCAGTCTTCAACAGGTAGGGATGTAAATAGAGACTGAACATCAAAACTGACCATGGTTTCATTGTCAGTAAGATGTAGGTCTTTTATCTCACTGACAAAATGGTATGAATCCTTAGTGTGTGCTCTTGTGTGTCCTCTGAGTGGTGATAATATTTTAGCTAAGTATTGAGCCAATCTGTAAGTTGGCGAATCAATCTGACTCACTATTGGACGTAAAGGAGCATTCGGTTTGTGTATCTTTGGGTTACCAAAGATACACAAAACAGACAAAGTAACTGCATTTTTAGAACATCTTAATTCCATAAACTCTAAAATTCAATTTACTATGGAGTTAGAGGCAAATAATTCCTTACCTTTCCTAGATGTGTTAGTCATCAGAAATCCTAATAACACCATTGGTCACACTGTGTATAGGAAAAAGACCCATACAAACCGATATTTAAACGGTGAATCTCACCACCATCCTTCACAGTTAGCTACCGTGGGCAAATCTTTGTTACAGAGAGCACGAGGGATCTGTGACAGCAAACACCTGGCCGCCGAGCTTCAGCACGTCAAGCAAGTTCTGCACGACAACAAGCTTCGGGTCCCGCGCCTACGTCACAGTAACCGAGTGAAGCCAGCCACAGTCGAGCGTGTGCCTGCTGTACTACCATATGTCAGAGGTGTCACAGACAAGATTGGCTATATCTTGAAGCGAGCTTCTATTAGAACATTCTACAAGCCGCCGAAGAAGATTAGTCAGTTCCTACCATCCGTTAAGTGTCATATTCCTCTACAAGATGCAGGAGTGTACAAGCTTGATTGTGAATGTGGTCTCTCTTATATAGGACAAACCAAAAGATCAATTAGGACCCGCGTAAAAGAACATATAGCTGATGTGAAGCATCAACGTTCCGGGAAGTCTGCAGTTTGTGATCATATCCTAGACGGCCCCAACCATTACATCAGATTTGATAGACCACAAATCCTCGCGAAAGAACACCGATTCCTACCAAGGATGATACGTGAGGCTATTGAAATTAAAAAACATCCTAATTTCAATAGAGAAGGAGGCTGGGTACTACCACCTGCTTGGGATCCTATAATCAATAAAATTAAAACTAAACCCAAGCATACCACTGCAAGACCTCAAGACAGAGTTAGTTCATTTTGCATGGATCGGACCATAAACAATAATTTAAAAAGCTGAAGGTACTCCGGGTTTAACAATGACATCGGGACGTCAGTCATCTCAGTCCCCCGTGACCATGGGTGCTGGAAAGCGCCCGAAACGTCGGGAATTAAAAATAAAAAGTAAAAATAAACGCGATAAAATCCGTAAAAGTAGTTTTAATCATGTGTAGTGTTCGCGTAAATATAAGAAATCATTATGTCTTACATCCCTTTAGCTTCCTACGGAATAAACCGTTTAATTACGTTTCTCACATTACGTTCTCATTTCCTTTTTGTCCCGAACAAAATGTTATACAAGGAACCATTCCAAACGTTTTAAAAACGTTATTTTTAATAACGTTTTCGAGCCCAGCTCTAATAGCTAATAATTTATTTTCAACGAACCTAAGTTGACAGTAAGTTGCTCTATTTTTTGTAAAATAAGGGTGCCAAACGGGCACGCACGCATCATTCCTCGAGTTAGAATCAAAATGCAGATGATGCACTGTCACCCCAGCGGATTAAGATGGAATACCTCGTTTCCTGTAATAAGTAATAAACCGTTTAATTACGTTTCTCACATTACGTTCTCATTTCCTTTTTGTCCCGAACAAAATGTTATACAAGGAACCATTCCAAACGTTTTAAAAACGTTATTTTTAATAACGTTTTCGAGCCCAGCTCCAATAGCTAATAATTTATTTTCAACGAACCTAAGTTGACAGTAAGTTGCTCTATTTTTTTGTAAAATAAGGGTGCCAAACGGGCACGCACGCATCATTCCTCGAGTTAGAATCAAAATGCAGATGATGCACTGTCACCTCAGCGGATTAAGATGGAATACCTCGTTTCCTGTAATAAGTAATAAACCGTTTAATTACGTTTCTCACATTACGTTCTCATTTCCTTTTTGTCCCGAACAAAATGTTATACAAGGAACCATTCCAAACGTTTTAAAAACGTTATTTTTAATAACGTTTTCGAGCCCAGCTCTAATAGCTAATAATTTATTTTCAACGAACCTAAGTTGACAGTAAGTTGCTCTATTTTTTTGTAAAATAAGGGTGCCAAACGGGCACGCACGCATCATTCCTCGAGTTAGAATCAAAATGCAGATGATGCACTGTCACCCCAGCGGATTAAGATGGAATACCTCGTTTCCTGTAATAAGTAATAAACCGTTTAATTACGTTTCTCACATTACGTTCTCATTTCCTTTTTGTCCCGAACAAAATGTTATACAAGGAACCATTCCAAACGTTTTAAAAACGTTATTTTTAATAACGTTTTCGAGCCCAGCTCTAATAGCTAATAATTTATTTTCAACGAACCTAAGTTGACAGTAAGTTGCTCTACTTTTTTGTAAAATAAGGGTGCCAAACGGGCACGCACGCATCATTCCTCGAGTTAGAATCAAAATGCAGATGATGCACTGTCACCCCAGCGGATTAAGATGGAATACCTCGTTTCCTGTAATAAGTAATAAACCGTTTAATTACGTTTCTCACATTACGTTCTCATTTCCTTTTTGTCCCGAACAAAATGTTATACAAGGAACCATTCCAAACGTTTTAAAAACGTTATTTTTAATAACGTTTTCGAGCCCAGCTCTAATAGCTAATAATTTATTTTCAACGAACCTAAGTTGACAGTAAGTTGCTCTATTTTTTTGTAAAATAAGGGTGCCAAACGGGCACGCACGCATCATTCCTCGAGTTAGAATCAAAATGCAGATGATGCACTGTCACCCCAGCGGATTAAGATGGAATACCTCGTTTCCTGTAACAAGGATCGCTATCGGAAGGAGGCTATCTAATATGGCGAGACTATCTAATAGGCTATGCTAAGTAGCATACGACACACAGCAGCATTAAGCTGCTATTTTACGCTGGTATTCTGTAAGCGTGTGGTCCTTTCCCGGTCGAGACAACCCTTTTGTGCTACAACCATAATATAGCTGTAGCGTAGCTCTTTCACGTAGAAAATAAAGTGGTGGCGATGATACGCGACTGGCACTTATTTTCTATCGGTTGTTGGTTCTGCAAGCTACATGGCACTAACAATCCTTACTTAAGCTGTGAACATCCTCGTTAAGAAATCTATCACACAGTCCATCCCCCCTTAGCCGTCTCAAAGACGTTGTATTCGGCCAGGATATTTTAATAAGAAATTTAAAAGAAAAAAAACGTAAAATTAAAACGCATTAAAAATAGATCTGCAAACAACAGTACACCGTCATCTGCCTGCTACATCAAACGGACGTCCGATACAAATAGGCATACGTTACGCATACGGTACGCTACAGTTGATTATAAATATAGCGACCGACTCTACATTGCAGCATCGTGTCGTCAGCTTCAAAGTCAAACAAACGTTCCCGGCGAGCGTCTTTCAGCGTTGCATATTGGCACAGGGTTGTCACTTCACTGTTTTATTATAGGTTTTTCATCGATATATGTAGTTCTTTGGATGAGAATGTCCTACTAATTTAATACAATCATATGATTGTTATAAAGGTGAAAATAATACATCACACCATTTCATCACGTGCGTGTAATAAACGAGCTCAATTTTTAGAGGCTAACGGATCTTAAGAGACCTATTGTTTTTAAAGAAGAAACCATACTGATTCCTTTCCTATAAGTACTTAAATTTATTGCATGAATAAAGAAAAGCGTGGAGTATGTTACTCAAGAACTAACCTTCAAAATAAAATAGATCTAAGGCTACGTAAGAACAGTTGAATCAAACATTTCATAACAAATATTATTACAAATTCGATCAATATTTAAAACACAAGGTTGTATACATTAGTTATCAGCAGGAGTTGGTTATTTGACGGTTCCGTGGCGCAGTGGCTCTGCATTGAGTTGAGACACTGAAGGCCGCAGGTTAAAATCTCACACAGAACAAGTATTTGGATGGTCTACAAATAAAAGGGTCTGGACTGGCCTTGTGCAATTTATGTTTGTAAACTGCTTCCGCGATACAGGAGAAAATAAGATTTTTGCGTAGGCGGTAACGTTTTTTTTTTTACGAAAAATTTTACCAAATTGTAAACTAAAATTACGATTATTTACTTAAACGACACTAGTTTTCTCCCAGTCCTTCACTGCTACTGGAACTGGTAGTATCTACCACATCCATACCTAGGTTTAAACTAAACAAAACTTAATTGTTTGCTGTGACTTTGTTTTAAATGGGTTTGAAAATAAGAAACATTGTTTAATTATTTATTAAATTTAAGCGAATAATACACAAGGAATAATAATTTTATGCCCATGGTCACGGGTTGGAATAGTGTTTGACATTCTGATGTCATAGCTACTATAGGAAGAAATATTATTGATTTAAATTACAAGTAAATATAGTATTAAAAAAATGTAAAGAGCGGAATGTAAACTAATTGAGACGACCCTGCGCAAGTACCGCTGCCAGAAACATTTAATTGTAAGAGACTCATGTCTATTTATACACGACTGAACCCGCTCGTCGTACGTCCCACGAACAGCGACAATTGGAACAAAATTCTTAGTTTGTAGATAAAATGTTATTAATTATTATTCAACTTCTTTACATATGGGAACTTCTTATTAATCTCTACGTGGTAAAGCCACGCTGCAGCTATATTATATGTAGTTGTGGCACGAATGTGTCGGCTCGACCGGGGAAGGACCACGCTCTCACAGAATACCAGCCTCAAACAGCAGCTTAATGTTGCTGTGTTTCCTTTGGTGAGTGTAAAGAAACGGATATTCTTTTTACTGGAAACGAGGCATTCCATCTTAGTACTCACGGGTGACAACGCAACTGAATTTTGATTCGTAATCGAGGATAAATGTAGATGTCTATGGGCTTCAGCAATCACTTACCATCAGGTGGACTGTGTGCTCGTTTGCCACCCTAATACCATTTTTTTAAAAAGACTGTAGAGCCAAACTATAGTGTATTACACTACAGTTGCAGCAAAAAAAGGGTCGGCTCGACCGAGAAGACTGCGATGGTATTCTGTGCTACAGAATACCATCGTGAAATAGCAAGGTAATGCGGCTGTTTCGCATAACGAATGCGCAACAAAACGAAACTTGTAACGAGTCATTCCATCTTAATCGTCAAGAATGCAAAGCAACGCACCTGTATTTTGAATCTTTATGGAGGAATGTGGATAACTATGAGCCGCAGCATTCACTTCCCGTGAAGTGTACTGTACTGTGTGCATTTTCGTCGCCTTTACTTGTATAAAAAAGCTCCTTAAAGGAGGCGCTAATAACAAACATTACCTTTTTTTTATAGAAGAGGGGGCAAACGAGCATGTGGCTCACCTGATGTTAAGTGACTACCGCCGCCCATGATCAACCGCAACACCAGGGGAATTGCAGATGCGTTGTCGGCCCTTTAGAAAGGAGTAGGCTCTTTTCTTGAAGGTCCCCAGGTCGTATCGGTCCGGAAAAATCGTCGGTGGTAAATTATTCCACAAAGAGGTTATACGCGGAAGAAAACTCCTTTTGAAACGTACAGTGGTGGACCGCCAAGCATCCAGATGATGTGGATGGTATCGGGACGTTTGCCGCGTAGTGCGTTCACGAAATTTGGCGGCTGGGATTAATCCGAACAATTCCTCAGAGCACTCTCCATGGTATATGCGAAAGAAAATACAAAGGGATGCAACATCTCTTCGCAGTGTCAGTGAATCGAGCCGATCGGAAAGCACTCGGTCGTCGACGATTCGAGCCGCTCTGCGCTGGATGCGGTCAAGTGGAAGGAGCTGGTACAGGGGAGCCCCAGCCCATAGATGGGAACAGTATTCAATGTGCGGCCGAACCTGCGCCTTGTAAAGTTGCAGGCGGTGTGCCGGCATGAAATACTGTCCCTCTCTGCTGAGCACGCCAAGCTTTTTAGAGGCCAATTTGGCCTCCCCTTCCAAGTGACCACGAAACTGCACGTCACTCGATATGTCGACGCCGAGGATTCCGATACTGGCTGAGGCAACAAGGGGAGTGCCTTGAAACTGAGGGGATACGACAAAGGGGTTCTTTTTAGCGGTTAACGCGCAAACTTGTGTCTTCTGGGGGTTAAACTGGACTAGATTTAGTCGCCCCCAATCCGAGACTCTGTCCAGCAGAGACTCGACTTCAGACACAAGTTTGTCCCGGCACTCAGAGACGTTTTCCCGAGAAATATTGACTCGGCCGGTGTAAAGAGCATCACCAGTGCTGTCATCTGCATAGCAATGAATGTTACGGGTTTGCAACATATCATTGATATGCAGAAGAAACAGCGTTGGCGATAGCATGCAGCCCTGTGGAACACCTGCATTAATAGGCTCGGAACCTGGAACAATAGCCCAAACTCACCACACTAGGTAGACAAGTTGGTGCGCGGACCCCGGCATAGTATCGCAGCAGCAATATTTTCCACTGTATGCACTGCATTTTAACAACGTATAATATACCGCTATTTGTGGCCAGAACCTCGCTTTGTAATTAGGAGGGAGTTATTTTTGCTGGGCACAGACTCATTGTTATGTAGGCTTATTCTAATAAGCGTTAAAAAGAAATGAGTCCAGTGAACGCTTATCTGGTGAAGTGTTGGTGTAGTGGCAGACCTCACATTTTCAAAATATAATTAGGGTTTCCTCACGATGATTTTTCCTCACCGCAGAGCAAATTAGCACGCAAAATTGCAATTAACAATTTTCTTGGTAACGGTCCTGATTGGGATTGGGAACTCGGATGATTCGCATACCGTGAAAATGAAATGTACGGCGAGCGCTTAACACCTGAAGTAAATGTTACTAACTCTACTATCGGTATTGTATTACAATAATAAGAGTCTAAGAGCTTGGTCTTTTTTATAGAAGATAGGGCAAATGAGCATACGGTTCATCTGATGTTAAGTGACTTCCGCCGCCCATGAACATCCGCAACACCAGGGGAATTGCAGGCGCGTTGCCGGCCCTTTAGAAAGGAGTAAGCTCTTTTCTTGAAGGTCCCCAGGTCGTATCGGTCCGGAAAAATCGCCGGTGGTAAACTATTCCACAGAGAGGTCGTACGCGGAAGAAAACTCCTTGTGAAACGTACAGTGGTGGATAGTGGTGGTCTGTCATCTGCGCAGGAATACAGTAGCAGAGTGTATCCCGCAAGCACAGGCGCACTCACTATTCTCTCACTCTTATAATCCGATGGGACGGTAAGCCGACACGACCGGAAAGAGATAAGGCACAAGACCAACGGCTTTACGTGCTTTCCGTGAAGAAACACCGCCAACTTCCTGACAGCTACTTAGAATTTCTTGACCGAAAAACTTTTTATGACCCGACCCAGGATTCATATTTCATACTCGGGACCTTGTTGTATTTACGAACTAGACCAACAAGGCAGTCAATAATCACAATAAAATAACATGCAATTAATATCACAATATTACAATACAGACTCTTATACATATCCCTCAATCTATCGTCACTCCACCTGCCATATAACGCAATCTTCCCTCAATTCGAACAGGCAAGCTCAGGCGTGTCTGAGTGACTGACAGAGACCAGTGAACTTAGATCGTAGGAAACAACTTTGACGAGTGTGTGAGTGACACGTACCACTTGTAAACGTCAACTGAGCACGAAAATAAGCACATAATACAGCCGTCACGACTGGCTTATTTCCGGCATCGAGTTTTTTCCAGGGACGTAAAAAAAACCAAGTTTATACAAATACACGTATAGTTTTGTTACACTAGTTTTATACATTTCCAGATTTAAAACTTATAAAATATATGCCAGTTTATAAGAAATAGAATTAAAAAACACGATGATCTTGATATTATTTTAAATTCGTGTAAAAACTGACAACATATAGGCGTTGCTTACATTCTAAAATCAATGCAGATATCTTTCATAAAATGTTCGAATACATTTTTTGTGTATTATTAATAAAATACCTAACTTAAGGCTGAGCACATTTCTCCTCTTGCCTTTGTCAGGGTTTTGGATTTGCTCTACAACTATTTTAAAATGAGCTATACGGCTCTATTATTAATAATACACGAAAATAATCCTTCTAAAAATTAACAATAGAAGTCATAATAACTTTAGACACAATAAGTAATTGTAATATTTTACTGGCTAGATACAACTCTGGAATACTTATAATCACTCCTACATATCGCTGATTTTTAATTATTAAGTTTATTAATATATTATAATAGTTATTTTTAGGACTGTGAATAAATCAACCCTGTTAAACCTTGTTGTCAACAACTTGTTTTAAAACATTCTAATTATATTAAAAATAATGTCAATAACTTATAATCACGTGTGAAAAAATCTATTGAAAAGGATGTCAGTTTCCATCGTCGAAAGATGCAATATAATAGCAGTTTTGGTACAGATTGTAAAAGAGGTGTTTGAGGTGTCTCAAAAATCGGTTTTGTATACGTGCTGACAGAGTTCTGTAAAAATATTTAATAATAATAAAATCAACCAAAGAACCTTTTTAGTTTCGCATTACTTTCTGAGTGGCCTCATATATTGCTTAGTAACTTGTGGGTAATGATTATGAAAAAATTAAATAGCAATAATTAATTATACGCTGAAGTACGTAGTTGTCCGTTAAACCAAACAAAATAAAAAAGCAAATCCCTTGAGTCAAAAGCCATTACATTAATATTTACAGCAGTACATTCGTAAAACATTTCTCTTTAACTCTAAAATTTTAAAAATACTACTGCAAAAGCTTAATTCTGTTTTTGAAATTGGAACTGTAAATTGTTTAACTTAATTAAACGTTATAAAACCTGACGTAACATTTAGGTGCCACTTAACATGAAGCTGTACAAAAACCTACTAAATTGTTTAATGAAACTACTGTGCGATTAAGATTACAAGTATAGATTTATATTAAAAGTAAACATTTATAATGTTTTAGTAATTTTTATGAAAAATTTTGTTACGAAGGTTATAGTCTAAAAGAAATTTAGTGCGGTCTGTTAGTGGATGCTTAATAATCATTTTAGTGAAAATATAAAAAAAAATTTACGTGGTAGAGCCATGCTGCAATTATATTAGTAGTATATTTGTAGCACGAATGGGTCGGCTCAGCCGGGGAGGGACCACGCTCTCACAAAATACCAGCGTCAAATAGTAGCTAAATGCTGCTGTGTTTCGTATGTTGAGTGTAGGGAACCGGAGACCCTTTTTACTGGAAACGAGGCATTCCACCTAAGTCCTCACGGGTGACAATGCATCTGCATTTTGATTCATAATCGAGGATGGATGTAGATGTCTATGGGCCACAGCAACCACTTGCCATCAGCTGGACTGTGTGCTCGTATATCACCCTAACCTATAAAAAAAGAAAATAAGTTCACAGATAATATCATTTTCTTCTAAAGGAAACTCAGAAGAAATACAAACTCGGAAATTTGTGGGTTCAAATCCATCATTCGACAAATCCACTGCTGAAAGTAGGCCTCCCCCAAGGAATGCCATCGGTTGCCGGCTGTTGTTACCTGCCTAAAAAGGCTGTAACGCACCTTTTTAAGTAGGTATTAGATTTTTATTAGACAAAGCTTAGTTGGCTATCGAAGTTTTTTAATTGTAAATATGCAGTTACTATAAAGATACGGTTGCCAATATTCCGGTTTGTATTCCACTGTCGCCTTTTACAACACCCCCGTTGGGATTGAAATCCGGAAAAACGGACCGGGAATCCGGCGGATCCGGCATCCTGAAACCTTTATCGCATTCGGCACTAATATACCGGATCTGCTGTTAGTAATTTATGACATAATAATACAAGTAAAAACGATACAAGTAACAGTAAAATAGTACAATAAAGTTACAAAATTAGATGCTTCGAATGCGATACGCGCAGTATGTGTGCATGCGTGCGAGTCGTTATGTCGTATGACAAAGAAAAAAGTCGTATGATTAGAAATGAAAGAATAAAGTCATACGATTAAAAATGACAAAAAAAAAAGAAAACGTTGAAGAAATATTAGAGGAGAACGTAGATTTACCTTTACTAAAGAAAGACTTGACAACATTACAGGAAGAACTACAATTACAATCCTGCAAGAAACCACACGTTATAGCATATATATACTAAAAAAGAAAAAGATTTTGAAAGAAGAAAATTACTGCGTTTAAAAGTGAAGGGGTTCGAGGAGACTAATTATCAACTATCCATGATTATTTGCTAACAATAAAGCCGGCAAGTATAAAAGCGGAAACGGCTTTTTCGGCCGCAGGCTATATTTGTAACTCCATTAGAAGTCAACTGCGAGATGACACAACATTATTTTGTTTTCTTAGATCCTTCGTTCAATATCAAAATTGATAATATAAATACCAAAATAATAATTACTTTAAATAATTGTTTATCGTAACTTAACCAAATTGAAGAGCTATAATTATAATACAGTATTGTGATAATTGTGCCATTTATTAGACAAATTCATCGAATCATGATGGTGTCTATCATAACTATAAGATTTGTTAGTTAGCATTTTCAAACAAATACTTTAATAATTATTATGATCTCAATTCCCATCTATGTAAATTACGGAAGGTTAATTAAATTAGATTTTATAAAGTTACTGTGAAATTTAGGAAGTGAAAAATTAAAACCATTCATTGCGTTGTTAAAATTTTATTAATTACTTGCCCTACACTAATAGATTTTAATTGTTTTTTACTTCTTGTCTAATCTTAACATTGGAAATAAAATTTTATATACACGTTCTTTTAATAAACTACCTATAATAAGTTAAATTACACTCCGGCCGGATCCAGTTGGGTCCGGTTGGATCGATATTAAATCCGGTCGGATCCGGCCGCATTGTAAATGATGCCGGATTGTAATCTCTACACCCACGAGACGATTAGGTATCTAGGTATTAGGAATTTCATTCTAAAATCTAAGACAAACTTAATTACCTATTTCGAAATATTTGAAATTGATCCGATATTTGGAAGTTTAAATTTCAATACAATTTAAAGTTTAAAGCCCGATTCTACATTAAGGAGGCCTGTACGTACACACGTATATAAGTATTTCGTCTAGTATATCGAATCAAACAGAAAATGATGACATCGCCTCAGACCCAATTTTATTCGACTACGAGTAGTTTTTTTAAAACATAAAGGTACAGTTCTGTGGCCGACTGTAGGCAGCAGCAGCAAGCAGTGTTGTCGTGACACAACTGGTTCTATGAGATACGTTCTGTAGCTAGCGATACGTCGTTTAGCGCAACGGGGCGAGTGGCAGACATGTCCGACAGAACACTCGTACCAGTAGTAACACCTGCAGTCGGGTTCGGAACCATGACTGCAGCGACTTGACGCCACATGTCGCTGCGACACGTCGCCTGCTGCTACTGCTTGCAGTCAGCTACGTAACTGTACCTTAAACAATCTAACTTACAAACATTATCTATATGGGAAGTTTATATTGAGGGTAAATCAAACGCCCTTTTTTAATTAATACGTATTAATATATGTTCATAGATAGTGTAATATCATTTCAAATTTTTTCTTAAGTAAAGCATATATTATTACTTCGCAGTTCCAGATAGCTTCATTATTAGAAAGCTTAGAGTATATACATAACCATTATGTATACTCTAAGTCTTATTTAAATAACATGAACCAGGAAAGTGAAAGCTTTGATCATTGCTTTATTACGCATATTGACTACAACACTCTAAGGCGCATATTATATCTCTTTAATAATAAAATATTTCAAAGGTCCTTATATTTATAATTATTACTAATTTAATAATCATCAATAATAAGTATCAATATACACTGAATTTCGTCTATGCAACTACCCTAATTAGATACGGTTCGTAAAAATAATTCTATTATAAAACCATGAGTCAAAAAATCATTAAATTTTGACTTGTCTAAGGCGCATATTATATCTCTTTAATAATAAAATATTTCAAAGGTCCTTATATTTATAATTATTACTAATTTAATAATCATCAATAATAAGTATCAATATACACTGAATTTCGTCTATGCAACTACCCTAATTAGATACGGTTCGTAAAAATAATTCTATTATAAAACCATGAGTCAAAAAATCATTAAATTTTGACTTGTTTAAATATCTTATGAACATCTAAGAAACTACTCAAAAAGTACACTTGAACGTACTACGTAGAACGCTAAAATAATAAATTACTCTTTTTGTGTCAGAGCACATAGTCTACCTGATGGTAAGTGGTTAGTAAAGCATAGACACCTACGGGCCACAGCAACCACTTACCTGTTACACACTTACGCTTACATGTATCCTCGATTACGAATCAAAATGCAGATGCGTTGTCAGCCGTGAGGACTAAGACGGAATGCCTCGATTCCAGTAAAAAGGGTCTCCGGTTCACATCACTCACCATACGAAACACAGCAGCATTAAACCGCTATTTTACGCTGCTATACTGTGAAAGCGTGATCCTTCCCCGGTCGAGCCGACCCAATCACGCTACAGCCATAATATAGCTGCAGCCTGGCTCTACCACGTATAAAATATTTTGACCGGTATCATTTGTATGTGCGCGTGTGTGTATTCGTGTGTGCATGCGTGTACTAACTTGTATATAATCATCAATCACTGAATATAGAAAAACTTAATAAGAAATATACAAAGACGGCGGTCAAATAACAACAATCATATATCCTCGTTACAGTTTATCGGAAAATGTGAAAAGATCTCAAGTGACCATTAAATTCTACGAGAGATTATGGTTTCAAATATGAGCCGTATATTTGACGACGATAAGGGGCGGTACTTATAAAAGAATATTATAGTAAGCGTACTGTTTTGTATATAATATAGTAGGACTTTGAGCTATAACTCCAAGTGAATCCCGCTAGTAAGTGGATTACTGGTAAGGATTTTTTTTCTTTTATAAATTCCCAAAAACACGAGTCATAGTCAACGGACTCCACTTGGCGGTGATTTTTTTATATGATAGGGTGACAAACGAGCACACAGTCCACCTGATGGTAAGTGGTTGCTGTGACCCATAAACACCTACATGTATCCTCGATTACGAATAAAATACAGATGCGTTATCATCCGTAAGGACTAAGACGGAATGCCGCATTTCCAGAATAACGGGTCTCCGGTTCTCCACACTCACCATATGAAACACAGCAGCATTAAGCTACTATTTGACGCTGGTATTCTGTGAGAGCGTGGTCCTTCCCCGTTCGAGCCGACCCTACAACTATACTACTAATATAATTGCAACATTAAACGATTCTGTGGCATTAAAACTCATCAAGTTGGCATCTCCTCAATCGAAGGTCGCCTTTATGGTTAATTTCATCGGCTGCGACGAAATTGAGAACGGCCGGTCCTTGGGACACAAAGGCAATTACTAACAAATTACTAACAAAAACTTATAAATTAGGGTTTCCAGTCGACTGAATATATGACGCGTACCTGAACTATTTATAACGTTGTTCAGTTACAGTCTTGGGAAATGGTGAAGTAGGTTAGAACACGCACGCGAATTTAGGCCTTGTGCGACCTAAAAGTACTTGTTAAATAATAAAACGCCCCTTATTTAAAATGTATAAAGGTTCGAAAATACTTAATTATCTTTTAATAAGGCTCGGTGATTTTAAGGGTAAAAATAAGAACTAAGCGAAGCGCGCGATGTTAATAATCTCATAAAAAATTAAATAACTAGATTAAGCTTGTTAACTCTGGCGTCTGCTTAATCTATAAAGCATCAAGTAATGAAATAAAAAATAAGTTGTTAAAATATATAATCTATATAAAGCACAAAAAAGTTTCTACCTATGTTCGATATAGACTTTGAAACCATCCAACCGATTTCGATGAAATTTTTTGTGTGTATTTGAAGGGGTCCTTAGATGGTTTATATTCACATTCGGACTCGGTAGGTGGCGCTGTTGTTTAGATTCACTAACTAATCCCCGTAATGCGCGCTTTTTTTCTTTTCTTTGAGGAGGAATGAAACATATAAACTTTCATCTTTAATGATGTTAAGATTTAATGGCAAGCCTTGGATTGTTCTCGGAATGTCGAAAAACTCTGCTAGGTATCATGTTAATTTAACCCCTTCGCCATCCCGTGTATGTTGTCTTACTATTATTGTGTCTGAAAATCGGACAGTGAAAGTGTTTAAAGAGATGTAAGTTTGCGCAGGAATTAAAAGATTTAATCCCTCTTTCGCCTTTCCATCCTCGGACAACCAGACGGCCGGCGGGTCTTTAAAATTAAATTAAAAAATTAAAAATTTCCTTTATTTCCAAAAATCCTATAACAAAGATTTGTCGAGTCTTCCCTTTAAGTAGTCAGAGACACTTGTGTTGGGAATAACTCGCTACTTCCCTTACGGTTGGCTAAATAAGATAAACTAGGTAGGTATATTATATCTAAAAGGTGAGTTTAGGATAGTATGGTTTACCTTTTTTTTATTTTTTGATCTCAACCCCCTGTTGACGATATCCTGCCTTCGAATTAAACGATTTGTACGTCTTTTGTTATTCGTACAGCAAAGGAGTGGAATAATTTTCCAGCGTCTTTCCGTCAGATCTGGGTGATCTGGGTGTCTTCAAAGCAAGAGTGAACAGGTTTTTGTTAAGCTAAAACAGTGCTATTTACTTTCTAGATCTCCACAACGCTCATTTTCCTGGGCGGTTCTCACCGGCCAGACCATCGACCGACACTAGCTGAGCAGTCAGAGACGGGGTCCGCACTCCCCCCTCGAACACCGGTTAGATAGCTCAAATACGCCTAAAAAGGCGACATGATGATTGGTAACAATACCAAATCATAAACCATTCATCATCATCCTCACGTCATTGCCTTTCCCTTTTTAATTAGCTCGATTACTCTCTTATTCATTACCTTAACCCTGAGTCAGATGAAGCTGTAAGAGTCGCATAGACTAACAGCGTTAACATCCAGAAATCAGACTAGACTCAACGCTCAAAATTTAAAAAAAAATCCGAAGCAGTGGTAAAAGCAAATATTTTTACTTTTACCACTGGTAAAGTCATTTTTCATTAAGTATTACTTATGTTAAATTAATATGTTTAATTATAATGCTTAACTTCTAAATTAAAAAAAATCTATTTTTAACTTTATTTCGGACAAGAAACAATTACACTTAGGAGCTTACTTCAAATAAGAAACAAAAACAAATTGCTTTTCAAAAATCATTATAAAGAAAAGAAAATCAATCAAATTAATCTTAAATACTAAGCTAAACTATTTCTTTTGAATACGAAGCCTACACTTTGATCTTAGACAAAAGGCCGAGAAGTGATTAGCATGATAGTTTATGGTAATTAAGATACCATTACCCGCTAGCAGTATTGCGTCGCGACTTGATGTCTCTCACTATAATATTGTTTAATACAGAAGCGTAGCGTGCTATGATTCAATGGGATTATGTTCACTGCCGTTACGAGTAAAACTTTTCACAAACCACTAAAGAAGGGATAGACAGAGATTATGGATTTCCAGTTTCCACTGTTAAATAAAATGCACAAGTTTTCGCTTACCGGCAGGAGTCTAGTACCCGAGAAACTTTGCTTTGCTCGGAGTCTCTCTACGTGATAAACTTCGTAATGAGAATATACATATATTTACAGCACAACTAGAGTAACCGACATAGCCCAAAGGATCCGTAAGCGGAAAAAGCGATGAGCTGGCCTTAAGTCGAACACCAAAATTTTCTAATTTCTATAAACATCAAAGTACAAATATCAAGTAAAAAGTACTAATAACAAGGATAAGTAAGAAACATTGCTACCACCGATTACTACTAACTACTATTATTAGCTAGTACGGCCAACTAGCAGCGATACGAAAGGTAATTTATCTTAAAAACGACTGTGGAGTTGACAATCTATTATCTACCTCTTTCCATCTTGTGTATTTGTCGTGTCTCATTTCCGGCAAAAATAAGTCAGGGTCAAGTCGGGTTCGCCAACATTCGGGAGACCATTTTAGTAATTGTTGTTTATTAAATTATTGCTATTTTGTTTCGTTGATAATAGTTTTTTGTTAAGAGTGGTCAATGATGGAGCCACAACCAAGTACGTCGAGAGATAAATCAACAAATTTTACTTTTCCGAAAAAGAAACGTCCAAAGGTATGTATAGGAATAGGATATATATGAATGTTGTTTAGTAGTTTTAATTAAATTTCTTGGTTCGGAGTGTACTTTAAAGTTATCTTAAAGTTGTTTAAGAAAACAGCAACTGTAATAATAAAACATTTGGTATCGCTTCTCGTTGGCCGTAGACCGTAGTATAACTACTATTAACAAGAACTCCAAAAACTTAAAATATTTCACAAAAATCACGAATTTACGAGTTTTAGAAACCATTACATGAAAAGGGAAATCTTTTCAATCTTCCTAGTTTTAAAGGTTGTTTTTTTTATTCGAAGTAAATTATTTGACCTTTTTGAGTAGGCCACTTGGTCTACTCAAAAGGGTCAAATAATTTACCATTTGAGAGGTCTAGCAATATCACAAGTTCAAGGTGGAAAGCTTAAGTCAACTAGAAAGTTGTTTCAATAGGTATATTAAAATCTTCATCTCATTTTTTATTTATTTAGGACTACTTCTGAAGAAATAAAGCCTAATTTATTTAACAAAAAAATATAATTTACTTTAATTGGTTCAGCCGTTTCCGAGATATCGTAAACATATCGAGAATATATAAAAATAATTTGAAAAATCCAAAAGTGCACGGCCCACACGCTTATAATGTTAAAAATTAAAAGAGACGAAAACAGTGACGACAATTTTTACAATAAAAAAATTTTGTTGACTCTGCAGGCCATCCCCGGAGCTTCCCGCTAATTTCAATATCAAAGCGCTCCAAATTCCACTTACTATGACATCATTTCCTTGTGCTGTACCTAGCATTAAGCACGTACCATGCTCTACATGACTTCTCTACTCTTATAACGACGTTTCTTGCGTTTGAAAGAGTCACAATTACTTAATTAAGAAGGTTCAGCCTATAAACGTCCCACACGTGGGCACCTCGTATTTCTGATATTGTTTTAAAATAAGCAAGGATTCCACTGCGCTGCCTTGACGCGTGTTGGCGGACTTCACATGTCCTCGAAATAATTTTTATTTTCTAGGTTTCCTCACGATGTTTTCCTTCACCGCCGATCGCGAGACCTCTGCTTCTGCATCCGTAACTGCGGAAGTTCTGCACGCTTTTTGACATCCGTTTCTGCTTCTGTTTTCGCATCTTTCATAATTTGATCGGAGCTTTGTTGACGGTACACCTTTCACGAAAGGTGCCGACCTCAAATTGACAATGAGATGATATAGGTACACCAGTAGCAAGAGTGATAATCTCTTAAAAGATTTTATAGACGTAATCCACCTTCAAGTGTATGTGGTGGAAATGAAATACAAACAAATATCGTAATCTTTTGCCGTTAGTTCGCTAGTGTTTATCAGCTCCTCCAAGCAGCGTCACCAGTATACAATTATTTAGCAAAGCTATTCTTAGACATGAAGAAAACCGAAACAGATTTCTAGGTGTAAAAGCGGCCAAATTAGTTTTCATAAAATATAACTTATCGCTACCTAATTTTAAATTTTAATTAAAAAATTGTCATAAATTGTACTTTTTACGTCGTACGTATTTACACTTCTGCTTCGGCATCCGTTTCCGTTTCGGTTTGTGTAAAAATTTTTGAGAATTCTGTTTCTGTTTCTCCTTCCGTTATGACATTTCCGATGCATCAGTATATATACACACATATATATATATATATATATATATATATATATATATATATATATATATATATATGAATATTTCGCTCGTTTACATAACTATTGGGTTATGCAATGTGTAGTTTAGTGTTTGTTTGTGTTACGACAGGGAAACTGTTACAACATAAGAGCAGAGCCACGCTACGCCTATTACAACTGTAGCACGAATCAATCGGGGGAAAACCACGTACGCACAAGATCATCATCAATATCATTAGCCTGAAGGTACTGCTGGACTTGGGGTTCTTCCGATTTTCCTGCAGGCGGATTGACGATCGCAGTACGAGACGTTAAGCGCTGCTGCCCGTCACCGGTTTGGATATTTTTCATCAGACTTAAACGACATAGTATACCGCCATATATAGAAATCTATAAGATGTTACTTGCGTTACCATAGTCGCATCTTCCGACACCAAAGGGAAGAAATACTACCGGACGGTAAGCCACAATCGCGGCATACCGTGTGGTATATATGGTATGTGGTATATTATATATGTGGTATTTAGAATACTACTAACCGTGTTGTAATGTGGGAAGATTCGAGGAATAAATAATAATACGTCTAGTGGTCTTGACTGTAGGTTTATTACTAACTCTCTCTTATTCTATCCTACATATATATAAGCACACACTACAGTGTGGTATATATATATATATATATATATATATATATATATATATACATATATATACATATATATATATATATATATGGTATATAGAATATTATCGTGAAATTACAGTACTAATGCTACTGTATTTCATATGGTGAGTGACGCGGTGACGAGATCCGAATGCGCTTTTCAACAGTATTCAAAAAAGGAGGTTCTCAATTCGACTGTATTTTTTATGTGTGTTACCTCAGAACTTTTTTCTATTGAAAAAGCCCGAGAACCGATTTCAATGATTCTTTTTTATTTGAAAGCTGGTGCGTCTCATGTGATCCCGTATAAATTTAATCAAGATCTGTCCAGTAATTTTTCAGTTATTCTCAATAATGCGTATTTAATTGACTTCCACTACAATGATGATGTTCTCATTTCATTTACCAACTTCAAAAAAGAGGAGGTATTCAAATCGACTATATATTTTTTATGTGTGTTACCTCAGGACTTTTCTCTGGATGAACCGATTTTGATGATTTTTTTATCTAAAAGCTGGTGCTTCTCGTGTGGTGACATATAAATTTAATCAATATCTGAGCAGTAGTTTTTGAGTTATCTTTAATAATGCGTATTTAATTGACTTCCAATACATTGATAATATTCTCATTTTAATTATATTGAAGTCGATTGTACAACATTTTTAATTTTACCACTTATTACTGGTAACGAGTCATTCCATGATAAAGGATATTCTTTAGGTCACCCTTAATTTAACCTTTACGTGTATAAAATATAAGGGTGAATGTCTTAATTGTGAGGTTAATCCCACACATGCAATCTTCGCAGTATCATGACTCAGATGAACTTTTAAAGGAGTTGCATGCCGGTTAATCAAATAAAAACATAACAACGCTAAGGTTAAGTATACAATTGTAAGCTTTATGGCACTTGATTTACAGTTTAAATTCGAATTGATCACTACAATGTACAGAAATATCGCTAGTTGCACAAATAACTTAAATAAATAAAAAAATAATAAAACAGAGTAGTTCATTCGCCACTTTGAGTTCATAATAAAATGACTAATCGTTTAAACTAGACAATTAGGTATATCTATTGTATAAGAAGACGACAGCAGTAGGAAGTTGCAATTATTATCTTAATTAATTCGCCCTTAAAACCAGCGACAGTAGCGTAATCGCTCTGGTACAGACTGTAAAACTTTAAAGTCCTGGATTTGGGTCCGATATTCGACTGCTGTCGTAAACTACTTCCACAACTTGATCGTTTTAAGCTTAGTGGTAGTGGTTATGAGAACTGAAGGGAATCCTTTAAAACAGAAATAATATTTTATAATGTTGTTTTAGTAGGTTGTGGTTTCGTATGGTGAGTAACGAAATCCTGATAAAAAGTTATCTAATCTCTTATATACTGGTAACGAGGTATTCCATCGTTCTCCTCACGGGTGACAACGCATCTGCATATTGATTCTGTGGCCGTGAAAGGTAAAGGGGAGATCTCCCGCCGGGCAAGGTGTTCTGTCCGGGGAGCGGCCAACGCTCCGTGTGATAGTTCGGAGATGTTATATATATATATATATATATATATATATATATATATATATATATATATATATATATATATATATATATATATATATATATATATATATATATATATACTGTTTATGATTCGGAATTTTGATAGCGCGATTTAGGCTTCGGTGTGTTTCGCTAGTGGCGCGACGTCAGCGCCGCCACAATTCTTACTCGAGGATAAATGTAGGTGTGTCTATAGGCCACTACATCACTTACCTTCACGTGGACTGAGTGCTTGAAGCGAGAGTGAAACTTATGAACACATATTACCGTTACAGCCGATAAAAGTCTACTGCTGAACATAGGCCACCCCCATAGATTGCCCCATAGGAGGACGTTGCCATAGTTGCCACACTTGGCAAGCGGGTTGGCAACCGCGGTTTTTATATTTAGTCGTTATTAGGAAGACGCTGCTGCCCGTCTCCTGATTTGTTTCCCTCCGTCACCGCCTACAACACCCACGGGGTATGGGACAGTGGGTATTCTTGCACCGCCACTACGCGATAACACCCCTTCCCATTTAGCAGACTTCGCCTTACTACGGTAGTCAAATTCGTGGCTTGGTAGATAAATTGGTCATCCCATATTTAAGTTCTGGTATTTTAAACTGCAGTGTCTTTTTATAACACATGAATCTGAAATCAACGGAACGAGGTATGGCGATAATAGATTCTCTTTATATACACAGGAGGCTTAAGAGTCTACTGGGTAGTGGGTACTCCAAAAGGTAGTGATTTCAAATTGAATGCAACCGCATTCAATTTAAAATCACTAGCACAAAACTCCAAGTTAAATGAAAGGAACACATTATTCAGCGGCGAGTGATCCATTCAGACAGAAGTAAATGCAGGCAGCATCGTCCGTAGAGTTCTACACAATGCCTCGGTTTAATCTAAATCAACCTGTAACTAAGGAGTTTTCGAGCAAAATGGCGTCAAGTAAACGATATCAGTGGTACGTGATAACTATATACAAGAATAGATTTTTTTTGTTTTTAAAAAGCCTTACCCCACACTTAGATTTTCTTCTGTATCGTCGAGGCGGATGACATTCAGACGCGCAACAGTTATTTGTAGGCCCTACAAATACTTATTCCGTGCGGGATTCAAACCCGCGGCCTACAGCGCCGCAACTCATTGCCGAGCAACTACGCCACTGCGCCACAGGGTCGTAATTTTTTTTAATATTTAGTTAAGTTTTTTATTTGTAAAATTGATGTTCCGCTAGTTGCAACAATAAATAAATATTTATAACTCTATTCAAAGATCACAAATGGGATATCGACGTATTCACTATCTAGTATTAATTACTCAACTACAGTTATAAACTTAAGACGGAACTTAGTTTCATTCGGGACGTTTTCGCTTCATCAGGACAAGTTTTAATTGACTCAGCGGCTCAGCTCTATATGAAGCTTAATCCGTTCCATTTACAAAACCAATATGAAACACGTTTGCAACAATTTAAAAAGTTGCAAGAATAAAACATGTCTACGTACTTCAAATTAAATCTTGTATTGATTTAAAACAAAGTAGTTTTTAGTTATGTGCTCATGTATACATCCTACAATAAAACAGGTTCTATATAAAAATTTATAATAGCGACTAAAGTAAAAAAAATACATTGGTTTTACAGTTATAAGGCAACTACTGCATAATTTAATACAACTATTTTTACCTAGTCGCGTTAATATAGGAACCGTAAAATGAGGTAAATAGAAACAGGTCTGTTTATTTAATTAAATAATTTCTTGTTTTTTCTACAGCTCGGGAACGTGTTTATTTTAACTGTTTATTATATGCTATTATTCTCCTTTATTTTGGCAATCTTGAAAAACAAAGAGACAACTTTATCCAATAGCCAGACTTGTTTATTATATACACCCCGCGATTTCTATTCACAACTAAAAAAGGTCTAAGATTTTACGTCCTAGTAACATATAATAAAACCAGTATTACATTATGCTTCGGGACTAATGTTTAATTAAACTAGTCTAATATAATATAATGTATTATCTTCTATCGACAGCGCAGCGTTACGAAGCGTCTTCTGCGCATTTTGTTTAAAAAAGAATATCAGTAACGCTGTTAACATTATTAATATTCCCGTTAATCACTTTAAGTAAGCTTCAAATGCTGTCAAGAGTGGTTCAGGACAGCAGTCGATGGTGGATTCGAACCTACGACTTTCCGAATTTGGAGTTACCACTCTTAACTCGTAGTCTTGTCGTACAACTGCCGAAATATTCCCTCAAATTAACTAACATTGGTTGAATGATTTCTTGCAATGTCAGTTCCAAAATGCATTTTTTATAATCGCAATATAGGTAAAAATCTAAGGTTACGATATATGCGATATATATACGTGGCAGACTACGCTCTCACAGAATACCAGCGTAAAATAGCAGCTCAATGCTGCTGTGTTTCGTATGGTGAGTGTAAAAAACCTGAGGGCCTTTTTATTGGAAACGGAGCATTCCATCTTAGTCCTCAGGGGCGACAACGCATCTACATTTCGATTCTTAATTGAGGATAGATGTACATGTTTATGGGTCACAGCATCCACTTCCTATCAGGTGGACTATATGCTCGATAAGAATGACCTACGTAGACCTATATAAGTGCACACGAAAAAAGTGTCGCATCATGCCGCGTAGGGGCATATCGACAATCGTCAAGCAAGCTATTAAGTTTACTTTAAGATCACCATGGAGACAAATCTAAAGATAGACACGATGTCGATTACAGTTAAACCTCGAAACAGGCGGTTCAATTAAGAAAAAACCTTGAGAGTGCCGTATCGAATAGCATGACACTTGTTTATCTTTTTTTTTTAATTATTCTTCGGCGTTTTTGACAAATTCAGACAGTATTTAGAATTCTACTCATTTTACGAACATTTATATCGCGTTCAATTTTAACTTTTGTAATTTCTGATGCTCAAGTTCCTCAGGACTAAGGTGTTTGAAACCTTGATGTCACAGTTAACGAAAGCCATCTTCAAACTTTGAGTATTCATTAAGTCACGATCTCGGCCGCACCCTGCCACCATTCCCGTGACCATAGGCGCTATAGTGCCTGACACGTCGGAATCCCTTAAATTTAAGAAATCTTCAGTATTCAGAACTATCACCATACTTAAATTTACCAAGAGTAGGCGGCACATACCTATTACTAGATAGTATTATTATTTATTCTGTACTATTATCATGAATAAGTAAATACCTTTCGTATTTTCTACGATGGCTAAGGCCTAAAGCGAACTTTTATATAACATGAACGAGTGACTGTTTGGTATTTGATAAAATCAAAGAGCGGCCCGAACCTTGAAATGTTCGGGGGCTTTCATAAAAATCTGTGTCGATAACGCGTACACATTTACAAGGCTCGTGTAGAATTCAATTTGACGAAACGTGAGCTCGATTCTTTCACGATAGACCTCCATGTCGACAGCATTGCTCAAACTCAAGCTCGACATTTTTCATCCATTAAAAGCAATAAAAATAAAACTGGCGAACGGTCACTTCATTTTTTTTAAAACACCGTACATTGAACCTGCAACCAACTACAACTTCAGACAAAGAAGGCTACAGCGTACTATGCGTTGTCAGCTCTGAGGACTAAGATGGAATGCCTCACAGCCTGTCATTATACTGGATATCCGTTCCCTTTGGACTTGGAACAGCAGTGCAGGCATTGCTGCTTGGCTACAGAAAAAATTCCTACACCTAGTAATTATTTCTAAAATCGTATTAAGCAAAATCCTTTTATAGGTTTTACCTAACTGCCAGAGTTTTTTTTTAATAAAACAAGAGTGACAAAAGAGCACACAGTCCACCTGATGGTAAGTGGATGCTGTGGGCTCTATCTACATCTATCCTCGATTGAGAATTAAAGTGTTTTTTTTATTAGTATAAAAATGCGTTGCCACTTCTGAGGATTAAGATGGAATGACTCGTTTCCAGTAAAAAGATGTCCGGTTCTCTACACTCACCATACGAAACACAGTAGTATTGAGCTGCTATTTTACGCTGGTATTATGTGAGAGCGTGATCCTACCGCGGTCAAGACGACTCATTCGTGCTACAACCATAATATAGCTGCAGCATGGCCCTATCACGTTGAAGGGTAATAATTTTCAAGTGTATATATGTGTTGGCGACGCGCCTATAAGAATATTTCAGTTTATTAAGTCAACCGATGACGAATAACTTTTCAAAGACTTATTGTCCAATACAGATGTTCTGATAAGAAAATGCTTAGTTAAATCTTAAAGAAATGTCGAATTAATGGTATGAAGGTCTTGGGTTCGACTCCCAGGCCGGACTAGTTTACTGTTTTCTAAGTAATATCTTTCAATAAATTCATATAGGGAATTTTATGTTATAAATTATGTTACCGGATTTGTTCCCCGGTTGAAATCGTCTTTCCAACGATGTAAATTCAAAGGAATATTAAAGTGAAGTTAGAGATCGGATTGGTTCCCCGGTCGAGATGATCACTCTGTGCATAAACAGAATTAACGGAAATTAATTG
Source organism: Parnassius smintheus behrii (assembly GCA_036936625.1). Lineage (NCBI taxonomy): Eukaryota > Metazoa > Arthropoda > Insecta > Lepidoptera > Papilionidae > Parnassius > Parnassius smintheus. Next base: position 37,041,788 of record JAUPFT010000021.1, read on the forward strand.
CATAAGTATTGTCTTGTATAAGTATGATATGTTTGTACGAAAACAAATGCCTATTTGTTGTGATTGATTAATGAAAACATTCACTTGTATTGTTATCTGATAAGAAGCATGATAACGAATAAGAATCTTATCAGAGATAGTTTCCTACAGTTTGAAAATTATGTAGAAGCACTTGTTTACATAATATTGTTAAAATTAAGTGTATTTCAGACTTTCATTTTTTCTGATAGCCGAGAGCCGTGCAAAGTTAGTTGTTCAAATAGTGTGAGTTCACGGAAGCACGCTGGCCACGCCCTTAGGAGGCCGAATATGTAAAAATTTAAAATGTTTGTAATTTCAGCAATTTATGTAAAAATGACTTGTAAAACATTTCAGGTTGATTGTACGTGCTAAAAAGGTGAATTCTGTATTATTTTTATGTGAAAATTCCTGTGTATAAGTGAAATAATGATAGTTTTGTATAAGAAATTTAAAAGTGTTTTAAATAGTGAAATAAATAGAGAAAATGTAAATTAAACTATTGTATTAGTTAACATATATATAAATTCAAGTGGGAAACATTGTTTTAACTTTCTGTGTTAAATATTTAAGAAGTTTGAACTTTGAATTTGTGATTAAAGTAGGCATATTTTGTTTTATAAATTAAAGGATTTTTGTGATACGAAAAAATAATGTATATCATGGTGTAGATATTGTTTTGTGCTATCTAAATAGATAACTTGTATTTGTGTATGATTTATGTGAATAAAGAAATTAAGTGAAACGTGAGAGAGTAATAGTACAAATTCATGTTGTTAAGTTGCGCAGGCACGCGAATGGCGCGGCTCACTTTCGCGTATAGTTCTGGGGGTAGCTTAGTGAACGGGTTTTATTGCAATTCGTTCGGGGTAATAGTTCGGAAAAACAAGAAAATCCTTCGGGAAAAGTGAAAACCAGCAGTCAAGAAGAAAAAGTGTAGGGAAGTGATAGGGAAAAGTGATTACTCTCTCACGGAACGGTTTGAAGATAATTGCTGTTTTATTCCCAAGTAATTCATCCCTAAAGTTATACAGTCCACATCGAAGAATTAAGGCGTCGGGACCGGGACGACTTCGGAAGACCCGTAATCCCCGTCTGAACCTACTTGCTGAAAAGGAACGAGGTTATCGCCCTAGTGTGTTACTCCGTTGCGGAGATCACATACGTTGTTCCCGAACCCAACGTAGGCGTTATAGGAGGCCGGATCGAGAGAAGCCTCGATTCCTCCCTTTTGTTTCTTAATCGAAAGTCGAGTTCCGTTAGGTTCTTTTTCAATTGGACCTTCGGAGCCGGATTAAAAGGACCACCCGAACCCCGCCAGCTGGATCAAGGAACCAGCTGTGGACTGCTGGTTGTGGAAAAGAAGACCTTCGGAGCCGAGTGAAGATCAGCAACCGAAGGAAGCCGGAGGTTTGAGCTGAAGCAATAGGACCAAAGGCCAGAAGACCAGGACGTCAGCGCTGAAGGACTGGACCTGGAACTACCGGAAGAAAGAAAACCGGGATTGCGGCCGGGGGCGTGTGCTCGCATGGGGCACGTATCGCAGCCGGGCGCAGGTGTCTTGTGAAGGCACTCATCGTGGCCAAGCAGGGCTTGGCATTTTTCCTGTCGGACGACCGTGTCTGGCATTTTCCTGTCGGGCAAGCGTGCTCGGCATTTCCTGTCGGACAATCGTGTCCGGCATTTTCCTGTCGGGTCATCAGGGTGCAGGAAGAAGCATCCACCGCTGCTGCTGCCAGGCGAGGGTGCGCGTGGGCACCTGACTGCATCGCGGCCGGAGGAGGGCGCTTGGACGAGGCGTCACCGGCAACTGGGCGGCGAGCACAGCATACATCCCGACCACCCAACGGTGCCAAACGGTTGGGCTCTGGCACAACACCTTCGGGTGGAGCAGTTCTCTCGAGCGAGACTGCGCTTGCACTACCGCTCGACTGTTTCGTCATATTCCTTGGCGGGACAGTTCCTAAACCTTTCCTCCATTCCATTCCTGCACGACTCCATCCCTGGACGGCTCACTTCGGTAGGCCCCGTCCAGGATTGATAGGGCTGTTAGGGCTGTTAGGGTGGTAGTAGGGTTGTAGGGTTGGGAGATAAAGGGGGGGAGGGGTAGTGGTGTTAGGTTGGGGTGTAGAAGGGTTGTAGGTAAGGGGTTGTAGGGACCGTAGGGACAGTTAGGGACCGTAGGCCAACAATCACCTTCCTGCAAGATGAAGAAGGCACAAGACCAGACAGGGAGAAGCGAAGGGAGCAGGACAAGGACAGGGCTCTCAAGAAAAGCTAAAGAAGCGGAACCATCTGGAGCGACCACAGCTACTGCGTCAAATGGAGCAACTCCTTCAAGTGGAGCCACCACCGACACGTCCACACGCACGTGGGACACAGGGACGTCCGTGGCAACGACAAGCAACAGGACGGACACCAGTGGTACGCAGGCCAGCACCGCACAACAATCCGTTATATCCAGGAGTGAAACGGTGGTCGAAAAAGTAGGTCAAAGGACCGAAGAAGCGGCATCGTCAAGGACAGTAATCGGGCACACTAGTGATAAAGGGTCACAGAGAGGTAGTAGGTCATCGCGATCGGCGAGGCTGAAAGCCGAATTAGAGGCACGGATTAAATTCGAATGCTCAGAGCTCGAACGAGCACAGGCAGCTGCTGCCTTAGCCAAGTCTCAATTGGAGCTGGCACGACTCAACCGAGAAGAGGAGATCGACTCGAGTGAGGATGATGAAGAGCGGAATACTCAGGTGGAACCTTTCGTAAGGAGTTGGGTTCAGCAGACCATAATGAGCGCGCCGGTTAGTGTAGCACAACCCGATGTTACTGATAAGGAAGCGTGTAAAGGATCACGCCGCAAAGGGGCGGAGATCGAGCGCAACCAAGGAAATGCACAGAAAACACACGCGAGTGAGGTGTCAGAATTGACCGAAGCGATTGTGAGTGCAATAAAAATAGCTGGTAAAGATAAGTCTTCCCAGCTTCATTTCCTCCAGGAATTACCGGTGTTCGATGGAGACCCGGGTGAATGGATAATTTTCAAAACGGTGTTTGAAGACACGAGAAGCCAATTTTCAGGGGTGCAAAATGTCGCACGCCTTAGGAGGGCATTAAAGGGCACCGCTAAGGAAGCGGTTAAGTCGTTGTTGTTTACTTTGTGTGAACCGGAAGAAATAATGAACGCTCTCGAAAGAAGATTCGGTAGGGTTGAGATGCTCATTCTAGCCGAAATCGAGAATGTAAAGCGTATGCCAAGATGGGCAGAAGATTGCCGGAATATAGGATCTTTTGCAAGTCGTATTACGAACGTGGTTGCCACGATACAAGCGTTGAATCAACCACAGTATTTGTACTCACCGGAGTTAGTGAGCCGCATAGTGGAGAAGCTCGGAACTATGATTAAATTTAAATGGTTTGAATATCGAGCTCAGTATCCTTTGGAGCCAGAGTTACAGAAGATGGCCAAGTTTTTAAATTTATTGAGTGAACAATTTGGAGCGTCCTTAAACAATGAAAATGCGCCTGAAAAAAGGAAGCGTCCTGAATTCAGGAAGCAAACTGTACACACTTCAAAGGGAGGTGTACGCAGCTGTGCCGTGAGCGAGCGCTATATGCGCCGAAGTAATTCGAGCGAGCGTCTAGAACGCCGAAATAGTAAAGGGCACAACCGACAGGTGGTTATGACAACCCAGGATAAGCCTGTAAGTCGGGTAACACATAAGTGTGTTATATGCAACAAGGAGCACTCTATAGTGAGTTGTTACAAGTTTAAGAACATGAATATTCACGAGAAATGGGAAGCGGTCAAAAAAGCGAAAGTATGTTTCCAATGTTTGTCACCTAACCATAGGAGGTTAGAGTGCAAAGCGAAAAAATGTGGTGTAGAGGGATGTAGAATGTCACATCATCGAATGCTACACCGATACCCCAATGAAAAAACCTCGCCACAAGGGGACGAGGGGGGTAAAGATGCTCAGATTACAACTGTTAGTACAGCGAATGCACTGGCATGTGCATACTTAAAGATTATACCGGTCGAGTTGTATGGACCTAGAGGAAAGGTCAAGACAACAGCTCTTCTGGATGAGGGATCGACCATGACACTCATAGAGGAGTGGATGGCTCAGAAATTAGCGCCTCGCGGACGTAAAGAGGGATTACGTATCGAAGCCGTGGGAGGTAAGCGAATTAACGACGACAGTTCGTATCGCTTAAACGTTAAGATAAAAGGCATTTACTCGAGCGACTTAGAAGAGATAAGTGTACAAACAATTAAGTCACTTAACCTTTCTCCTAAGTCGGTAAGCCGAGAATTATTGCAACGGTGTTCTCATTTGACACCGATTAAGGATGAGTTGATGTATGAGAGGTCCAAACCTACCATATTAATTGGTCAGGACAATTGGCATCTCATAGTTACTCGTGAATTAATTTCAGGAGGTAAGAACCTACCTGTAGCATCGCTCACCAAACTTGGATGGGTTTTACATGGTCACATATCGGGTGGTATTAAACCGATCAAGATCGTTAACCACATTTCCACCAAGAAGGAGGAAGATATGGATAAATTGATCAAGGATTATTTTAGTTTGAAATCTCTGGGAGTGTCGGCTAGAAAGCCCGCGAACGACCCAGAAGAACGAGCCTTAAGTATTTTGAACAAAACGGTACGTCGTATACCTAATAATAGGTACAAGACTGCTTTGTTATGGCGCACAGACAATGAGTGCATGCCGTCGAATAGAGCGCAGGTTGAAAGTCGCCTGTTGAATATTGAAAAAAAGCTCGACAAAAATAGCGAGTTGAAAAAGGAATATGAGAAGCAAATTGAAAATCTCATCATTAATGGTTACGCAGAGAAAGCGAACCATATTCCCATTTCCCCACGTACGTGGTACCTTCCTCACTTCGCAGTGACTCACCCACAAAAAAGGAAAATAAGGATAGTTTTCGACGCCGCTGCAAAGACGGGCGGACGTTGTCTCAATGATGCATTGTTAACCGGACCGGACTTATTGAAGTCGTTGTTCGGAGTTCTGCTACGATTCAGAGAAGGAAGCGTGGCAGTAATGGCAGACATTAAAGAAATGTTCCTGCAAGTGAAAATCCGGGATGAAGACAGGGATAGCCTTCGATTCTTATGGCGGCACAATCGTGACGCGCCACCGGAAGAGTATAGAATGACGTCACTCATATTTGGAGCGGCATCATCACCATGCATCGCTATATATGTAAAGAATAGGAATGCGCAGGACAACGCACATATCTATCCAGAAGCAGCTTCCGCTACGGAAAGCAATTTTTATATGGACGACTATCTACAGGCATTTCCCGACGTGACGACGGCCGAAAGGATAGTAAACGATATGTATGAATTACATAAACATGCTTCTTTCCAACTGAGGGGATGGGCTAGCAACCGACCCGAAGTTTTAAGTAAAATGGAAAATAAATATAAGAGCGACAGTGCTTCGCTGGGAGATAAAGAGCACACAGAGCGCACGTTAGGTTTGATTTGGAATATCAAACGGGATATAATAAGTTTCTCCACAAGTCTTCGTAACACACCGGAAGAGGTGATGGAAGGTTTACGACCGCCTACGAAGAGGGAGATAACTAGCGCTGTGATGTCAGTTTTCGATCCTTTGGGACTCGCATCACCCATAACGATTCAAGGGAAGTCGCTGATCCAGCAAGTATGGAGGACAGGCATCTCTTGGGATGAAGAAGTTTCACACGAATTACACGTGTTATTTTGTAAATGGATATCGGAAGTGAATAAATTAGGTCATTTAGAGGTACCTAGACCCGTTGCTGAAGGCATCGGCAAGGGGGAGTTACACACTTTCACGGATGCTAGTGAAAAAGCATACGCTGCCGCGGTGTATTACGTCACCACGGACGAGCTAGGAATAAGGCGGATTACGCTGATCGCCGCAAAGGCAAGAGTAGCGCCATTGAAACCAATTTCGATTCCAAGGCTTGAATTGCAAGCAGCTCTTATGGGCAGCAGGCTGGCTGCCTCGGTTAGTGAAGAGAGCAAGTACGAGATGTCCGAGAGAGTATTTTGGATAGACTCACGTACAGTGTTAGCGTGGATTAAGTCAGATCCTCGCGCCTTTAAACCATTCGTTGCTCATCGATTGGCTGAGATCGAAGATCACAGTAAGCCATGTGAATGGCGATGGGTTCCAACGTCAAACAATGTGGCAGACGACGCCACTAGAAATTTTCCTTCCACCTTCGATGTAAGTCATCGCTGGTTTCAAGGACCTGAATTCCCCAGGAAAAGTCCTGATTTATGGCCCAAACAAGTGGACACCATAAAAGGCTTAGAAACAGGTGAAGAAAAATCGCCAAAGGGCGTAAATGCGTTAAGAAAGCAAGAACCGTTAAGTCTACCCGACTACGGACGATTTAGCAGCTTTAAGAAATTCCTTGGGGCAACTACACGCACCTTACAAGCGGTAGAAAAATTCAAGAGTTTAAGAAAGTCGGTTAAAGGACCCGACGACGCAGCCGAAAAGTCGGTTATGTGTTCCAACAAAGTTTTAGCAAAGTCGGTTAAAGGACCCGATGGCGCGTTGGACATAGCGCTCTTGAAAAAATCGGAATTATTAATTTGGAAGTTCGTTCAAGACGAGTGTTTTTATTCGGAAATAAAATGCTTGAAAGCAGGCAAAAGTGTTGAAAGAAGTTCACGCTTAAGTAAATTATCTATGGAAATAGGAGAAGATAACTTACTCCGTTTAAATGGACGTTTACCTTTCAAGTCTAATTTGACCGAGGAAAGTAGAAAACCTGTCATATTGGACGGTAAACACGAAATCGTTAAAATGATGATTAGAGAAGTTCATCATCATTTTGGACATGCCAATCACCAGACGGTGATGAATGAGGTGAACCAGAAATTTTATGTCTTGAACTTACGTAATGTAGTACGTAGTGTGTCACATCATTGTCAATGGTGCAGGACATACAGGTCAAAACCGCAGAATATTCCTCTGGAGAGAATAGCTCATCATGAACCACCTTTTACATGCTCAGCTGTGGATTATTTCGGTCCTATGAGTGTGACTATAGGAAGGCGACACGAAAAACGTTGGGGTGTTTTATTCACGTGTCTGACTACCAGAGCAGTACATCTGGAATTAGCAGCCTCATTGACACCAGCGTCAATGATAATGGCGTTGAGACGATTTATCGCCAGAAGAGGAAAACCAGCCGTTATATACAGCGATAACGGGACAAATTTCAAAGCTGCGAATAAAGAATTATTGAAAGCATGCGAAGAATGCCATGAGGGCGTGAAAAATGAGTCATTTAAGAAATACATTAAATGGAAATTTATACCTCCGGGAGCACCGCACATGGGTGGCGCCTGGGAGAGGTTAGTAAGATCGATTAAAATTGCGTTGACCGCTACGCTCAGAGAAAGGAGCCCACGAGAGGAAATTCTACATACGTTGCTTTTAGAAGCAGTGCACACAGTGAATTCCAGGCCTCTGGTAACATTCAGTATGGATAGTCCTGAAGAGGGTTTGACACCCAATCATTTTCTTCTGGGACGCTCATGTGGTGATCGACCACCTGGATTATTTCTAGAGCGGCATCTGACGGGTCAACTCAATTGGAAAGCTGCACAGAGATTAGCCGACCATTTTTGGACAAGGTGGCTGAAGGAATACATGCCTACCTTAATACCGCGAACAGGTAATAACGGAAAGTTCATGGAACCTAAAGAAGGCGATATTGTTTTGATAATAGATCATTCGTTGCCACGAAATACGTGGCCGAAAGGCAAAATTAGTAGAACGTTACCGGGACCAGACGGTCACACCAGAGTGGTTGACGTCATTACTAGCACAGGTATCTTGAGGAGACCTACATCCAGAATAATAGTCCTGGTACCCGCGACGCCTCCCAAATGATGGTGCTAACGCACGGGGGGGAGATTGTTGGCGACGCGCCTATAAGAATATTTCAGTTTATTAAGTCAACCGATGACGAATAACTTTTCAAAGACTTATTGTCCAATACAGATGTTCTGATAAGAAAATGCTTAGTTAAATCTTAAAGAAATGTCGAATTAATGGTATGAAGGTCTTGGGTTCGACTCCCAGGCCGGACTAGTTTACTGTTTTCTAAGTAATATCTTTCAATAAATTCATATAGGGAATTTTATGTTATAAATTATGTTACCGGATTTGTTCCCCGGTTGAAATCGTCTTTCCAACGATGTAAATTCAAAGGAATATTAAAGTGAAGTTAGAGATCGGATTGGTTCCCCGGTCGAGATGATCACTCTGTGCATAAACAGAATTAACGGAAATTAATTGCATAAGTATTGTCTTGTATAAGTATGATATGTTTGTACGAAAACAAATGCCTATTTGTTGTGATTGATTAATGAAAACATTCACTTGTATTGTTATTTGATAAGAAGCATGATAACGAATAAGAATCTTATCAGAGATAGTTTCCTACAGTTTGAAAATTATGTAGAAGCACTTGTTTACATAATATTGTTAAAATTAAGTGTATTTCAGACTTTCATTTTTTCTGATAGCCGAGAGCCGTGCAAAGTTAGTTGTTCAAATAGTGTGAGTTCACGGAAGCACGCTGGCCACGCCCTTAGGAGGCCGAATATGTAAAAATTTAAAATGTTTGTAATTTCAGCAATTTATGTAAAAATGACTTGTAAAACATTTCAGGTTGATTGTACGTGCTAAAAAGGTGAATTCTGTATTATTTTTATGTGAAAATTCCTGTGTATAAGTGAAATAATGATAGTTTTGTATAAGAAATTTAAAAGTGTTTTAAATAGTGAAATAAATAGAGAAAATGTAAATTAAACTATTGTATTAGTTAACATATATATAAATTCAAGTGGGAAACATTGTTTTAACTTTCTGTGTTAAATATTTAAGAAGTTTGAACTTTGAATTTGTGATTAAAGTAGGCATATTTTGTTTTATAAATTAAAGGATTTTTGTGATACGAAAAAATAATGTATATCATGGTGTAGATATTGTTTTGTGCTATCTAAATAGATAACTTGTATTTGTGTATGATTTATGTGAATAAAGAAATTAAGTGAAACGTGAGAGAGTAATAGTACAAATTCATGTTGTTAAGTTGCGCAGGCACGCGAATGGCGCGGCTCACTTTCGCGTATAGCTCTGGGGGTAGCTTAGTGAACGGGTTTTATTGCAATTCGTTTCTCGACATCGAGAAGGCGTTCGACCGGGTGTGGCACTCCGGATTATTATATAAACTACACGAGCAGACCAGTGTCCCCCCTGCTATGTTGCGGTTAATGGCGTCTTTCCTGGAAGACAGGAAGTTTTACGTCTGCATAGAGAACGCCGAGTCCGCAACAAAATCCATCAGAGCCGGCGTTCCACAGGGCAGCTGTTTGTCTCCAGTCCTGTACGCGGCTTATACTAACGATATACCTACATTGGCAGGCAGGCTGCAAGAATGGGAGGACGACGTTGAGCTGGCGCTATATGCGGACGATAGCGCCTATTTCACCTCGTCCAGAAGAGCCCATATAGCCACTGCCAAAATGCAGCGTCTGCTGGACCTGCTGCCACCATGGCTAAATGAGTGGAGGATGGTTGTCAATGTTGGTAAGACAACCGCTCTGCTCACTCGCCGCCTTAGGAACTTACCACCACCACTGACTCTCAACGGCCAGGAGATAGCGTATGAGAAGGCCGTGACTTACCTTGGGTGCCGGATCGACCGGGCGCTGCGCATGACTGCGCACGTCGACTTCGTCGTCCGCAGAGCCAGATGTGCGCGGGCGATGCTCCGTCCGGTCCTGGCATCCAAACTACCATTGAAGACTAAGATCCGGATATACAAGATGTATATCCGGACTATTACCACCTACGCTGCTCCGGCCTGGTACGCGCTCCTGAGCACAACCCAGAGGCGGCGACTGCAGGCCCAGCAGAATCTGACATTAAGGACGATTGTCGGAGCAGGTCGTTACGTCCGGAACGACGTAATAGCAGCCGACTTAAAAGTCGAGACCATCACTGACTTCGTGGCCCGGATGGCGCGCGGCTTGTTCGACCGTGCCGACAACGGGCCACACGAACATCTCAACGGCTTTGCGCCGTTGCACACTCGGCCACCGGACGGGCGACCTCTTCCAAGAGAACTCCTCTCTATATGTGATTAGAGAGTTGAGTAACAACCCACAATGCCGCTGAAAGGCCAACTTTGACTTTCACCGGATAACCTCTCTTTTTTCCGTAGTAGGTTAACTACGGAAAAACTATACACACCACATAAAGAAGACAACCTCCTAATTTTCCATAGTCGGGTAAACGACTATGGAATAAATACCACCATACACGGACATTCCGGTTATATAAAATAAAGCCACCTACAATAACAGGTGAAGTAAAGGACTGCCCCATAGTAATGGGGCATGAGGATCGTCCGGGCAATGGGGTTTACCCCGAGGCCCGATACCTGTATTGCATCTCGGTGCAATCAGACGACAAACTGGCTTGCAATTCGTTCGGGGTAATAGTTCGGAAAAACAAGAAAATCCTTCGGGAAAAGTGAAAACCAGCAGTCAAGAAGAAAAAGTGTAGGGAAGTGATAGGGAAAAGTGATTACTCTCTCACGGAACGGTTTGAAGATAATTGCTGTTTTATTCCCAAGTAATTCATCCCTAAAGTTATACAGTCCACATCGAAGAATTAAGGCGTCGGGACCGGGACGACTTCGGAAGACCCGTAATCCCCGTCTGAACCTACTTGCTGAAAAGGAACGAGGTTATCGCCCTAGTGTGTTACTCCGTTGCGGAGATCACATACGTTGTTCCCGAACCCAACGTAGGCGTTATAGGAGGCCGGATCGAGAGAAGCCTCGATTCCTCCCTTTTGTTTCTTAATCGAAAGTCGAGTTCCGTTAGGTTCCTTTTCAATATGTATGTTTGTAAGTCTATTTCTTTGGCACGTTCTGAAGCCTTAATAGATTTTATCACCGAAGAAAGTTTCCTTCCTCAATCAAGACGAAACTAACGACACCCCATCGTTAGTTTCGTCTTGGTTGAGGAAAGAAACTTTCTTATGCAGCGTTGTTTTTTTTTACTGTTTAAGGTGATGTGTGCGCCAAAAGCAGATTTCTCACGCTTTATAGGTGTGCAGAAAAGCAATTTTTTGTCATTAAAAACTACGAATCCACATTTTTTTTTATTTATTACGAAAGTTTAAAATTTTTCTTACTGAATTATGTTGACCAAAACACGATTGATACATTTTGGCTCGATAGAAAAAGATCGCAGTTTCCTCAAAATCTACAATTTTAGGTACGTCCACTAAGTGACAAAGCTGTTTCATTCGAATGTAATAAAATCAATTTCAAATAAATTCAGGCTTTGTGTTCACCAGTAAATACGTGAGTGAATAATGGATTTATTTTTCAACAAAAGAGTATATATAATTTTAAAAAGAAATATCAAATAAATATTTGGCGATTAAATAGCACGCGGGTCGACCAAACACCCGCCAGTCGCACCTAGTATAAAGCGTGAAAAATCTGCGCCCACTTCACCTTTAAAGCACTGGGCATGTCGAAAAATATATTTATTTGTTGACGACAGAGTATTCAGGACAGGATTCAGGACAGGATTTCTGACAGGATATTCAGATTTCTGGTACAGTAATCAACAACCTTTTACAGTTTATTTAACAATATTATACAGTTACTTTACAGGCACAGGCCTCCTCTCATTTTGAGAGGGTTTTAGGGAAATTAAGTAATTAACGGTTTTTAAACATGTCCTTGAAATATTTTTCTCCTCAGACATGCAGGTTCCTTCACGAGATTTTACGAGGTTTCCCGCCGAACACGTGGTAAATAAGCATTTAAATTGCGATTAACAATTTCATTGATGCAGGCGGGAATCGAATGCGCGTTGTTTGCGCACTTTTACAATTTACGATGAGCGCTTTACCCTTGAACTACCACGGCTCTTGACTGATGATTAGTATAATATATCTGTCTGTGTGAGTTAAAAGATTAAATACCTTAAACATCTTTTTATGTAAACCACTACGATGTTACAAACTCATTTCGCCAAGTCTACTAGGCCGACAATCGCACTTCATAGTTCAAGTCGAGCTATGATTGATCAAAATGCGAGCCGAGACACTATAATACTCTGACCTTTAAGTTAAATACAGTCTTTCTATTTTTTATAGAATAAGGGTGACAAACAAGCACACAGTCCACCTGGCCATCAGGTCAGGCCTGGCCATAGACATCAATATCTATCCTAGATCCTCCTCCTGAGGGCTAAGATGGAACGTATCGTTTCTAATAAAAAGGTTTCCTGTTCTCTACACTCACCATACCAAACAAAAGAATTAAGCAGCCATTTTACACTAGTACTCTGTGAGAGCGGAATCCTTCCGCAGCACCGCGCCGGCTGTACCAGCCCATTCTACTAGCTATACAGCCTTAAGGGGAAATATTAAAAATACTACCTTAAATCGCTTAGCAAGATCCTCCGTTATGCCGAAAATATTGCAGCATTAATTTTGAAATAAATATATGGTAAAGTTGAGGATTAATGTTAAGTTACTATGTTAGACGAAAACACGATTCCGTAAAATTTCTCGATAGAAAAAAAATCCAACGTTACCACCAAACTGAACAATAAACCGCTTCTATTCATAAAATACTTTAAATTAGATCATGAAACTTTGCATACTAACTGAACTTACTATAAAGCAGGGCTTATGTTTTTTTTTAAATTACCATTATTTTCACTGTCGAAAGAAATTACCTAAACTATCGGCGTCTTTAAGCTTGTTTCCTGCCGCCCGGCCCGGTGAGAGTCGCTTCGGCCTTTGAAGGGGGAAGATGGGTGTGATGTACGATAAGGATACACATTACGCAACAGGACGACGTAAAATAAAAAATAAAAATATAAATTTCTTCGCAACCTTCCGCTAAACAAATACAATGATGTGTCTTAACTGGATTGAAGAGCACCTCCCGCCCTCCCTCAATTACATGCACTAACTCCGTCACCACTAGTCCCAGCACCACTACTCCCAACACCACTATTCCAGGCAAGACACACCATCGACGATAATACGACACGTGTTTCGCCTCTGCACGAGGCATCTTCAGGTAATGTAGGCTCTACGGCGGCTGACCGCTAAGTCCACGACGACGACGACGACGACGACGTAAAATTAAAATGGGAGATAATCGTAATAAAAATAAGAAGCGACTGGGTCGGCGTAAAGAAACAGGCATAAATATGATAAACCTAATGAAATAAGTATCTAACGACCTATCTACTTACAGTATTAATTAGTGATTACAAACATGTCGGTAAATAGCAAACGACGCGCGGGGAAGTGAAAGCGAAATTAGAATTTGAGCTGAGTTACTATATCCCCTTAATATAGTTACAACATGAATTTACTACGTGTAAAATTATATTTCCATTACATACTATCTATGTATTTGTGAAGGTCGCGGCGCGCTATGCCAGTGTATATTTAAAACACAATTACGTTCCAAATTCTATAATAGTTTTTTCACACTAATTACTGTGACTGCTGAATTTTAAAAAAAAAACTTTGACATGCATGTTACAAATTCGTCAAAAATCTTATCGAAAATATTTGTATTTGTTAATACATTTTCTGTTTTTTTTTTCCTATTTTACCTGTATAATATATTTTCAGGCATCATTTGTTACGCGTTCATAATATATCGATGAAGAGCTTTCTTTGCTTAATGGTGTAGTTAGTCAGTCATAATATATTTTCTTCTGTTTACGCTCATCTAAAACTCCTATGAACTTTAAAATCTACCACCGGTTCCGAGAGCGATATCTCTAGAGATGTAAAAAATCTGGATCATGAGTTGAATTCAATAGCAAAGAATGTTACAATTTTTTTTAATTAATTGAAAAAGTTTCAACGAAACAAAATTTTACGGATTTTATCGCGTATTTAACTTATTTTATATTCCCGTGCCAGAGCAGTGTCGTGGTTAAACACGGCTACCCTCAGTTTAAAATTATTAATTTTTGAACTGATCTACGCAGATTGACCTTAAAGTATCTTGAAGTCTTGCAATTGTATGCTTGTTTTGGGATTATTAATTTTATTAATTATACGATCCTAAGCAGATGATAGCACCCAACCATTTTCTCTATTGAAATTAGTATGTTTTTTTTTATTTCAATTGAAGAAATTTGTTTATTCACATACTATGAAAGTTGGCTCTCGTTCTGACATCAACTCCTTTATCGACAAAGCCGATAACTCCGAAAGTCATTTGTACTGAACTTGATCCCTTTTTCACATTTATGTTTTTGTTGGGATATAATATCATCCTCCACGCTTAACAGCTTCTCATTCGCCAGGCAGACATTTCTTTGCTCTAAAACCCTCAGAAATAAGGCACAGGCATATAGAACATATTATATAGTAACCTTACATTTTAAAATCATTAAGAGCCTGTATTTAGGTTATATTGTTATTGTTGGTGGAAAGTTCAAGATTGGCATTTTCTAGGAAGCCCTCCTCGCTCTGTTCCCCGACACTAGATGGCGCTAGTGCCAGGTACCAGACATCAACTTAGGCGCGCAAGAATATTATCGCCATATGTATATAATAACAGCATCATAAGTCTTCCATTGTGTGAGCAAAGATTTTCTGCAAATAGCAAAATAAAAAAGAATAGAAAAATATATGATTGTACTCTGAACAAACACTTGAAACTGAGACGCCTATTTAAAACACCATTATATCTAATCAGCTTACGTCACGTTCAACCGACGACGCCCTGTCACTCGAACGCAATGTGGAACCGTTCAATAGGCGATGCTACCGGAATATAACATGAGCTATTAATAAAATTCTCCGTAGTCGGTGATAACAACGCCACTATGTGATTGACATAGAAGAGTGATAGTGAGTCATTCATAAATAGCACAATGCTCTTGAAAATTATTGAGTATTGCTATGCAATCAAAATAACTAAGTTGATCACGCTCTTAAGACACATTATCTGAAGCTGGAGTCGGGAAGACTTGTACTTCCCGTTTCCCGACCGGTCGCGACAAGTGTGTGTTTTCGTCGTCCAGTTGAAAGATGGATGACGTGTACAAAGACACGACTTGTAATCCGGCCGGCGTTGCTTGGATGATATGTGTGTCGTCGTGGGCCCTTCCACTTCCTTCATTTTCTTTCTCTCTATCTATCCAGCCAGTCCATGCAGCCCTGCCTCCAAGCTCCTTAGCGAATGGAGAGAGGGCTTAATCCTCACGATGACAGCCGGATAGACGCTCCCAATAGCACAGTACCAGACGTTTCGCACCTTTGAAACTACTTCCAGTCGCCGGTCTTAATATTTTACTCCTGGCGTAAACGGGAACGGAAGGCATTAAATCTTGTTGGTAATTTGCCTCTTACAACACCCAGGGGGGATAACATAGCGTAAGGGAATCTCTTAAGGCGCCACCTCGACATACATTAAAAAAATAAAATAAGACATACAATGGAAGCATGGACGATAAAGAACGATGAATGGTAGTTAGTTTTTGTAAACCAGCACACATTTCACCTGATAGTAAGTGGATAATGCAGCCCAGGTGATAGGTATCTAACCTGCAAAAAGATGAATTGTGACCCCCGAGGACCATAAAATACTATAATACACAATAGAATGGCTGTCAACTTTATTTTATACTTACGAGGCTTGGCGTCGCCAAATCCAATTCGCTATATTGACACACTGAGTAAATTTACACATTTCAGACTTTTGATTAATGTTCAAGATCATCATTAAATTTTAATACTTACATATTTATTTGTAAATAGGGTGCAATTTGACATTTTCTAAATAATTTGCATGCGAAATTTGGAAACGATTGTAACGTCAAAACACATCTCGTGTTGACATTTATACGTGTGAATTGACGTGTTTTTGACATTTTAATGGCTACGCGGGCTTCGCTACTCCCCAGTTCTATTATGTGTGTATTATAGTATTCTATGACGAGGACTAAGAGGGAATAGGTACATCACTACTAGTAAAAAAGGTCTCCTGTTCTCTACACGGACCATATGAAATACAGCACCATTAAGCTGCTTTTTATGGTGGTATTCTGTGAGGGCTGATCCATTCGTGATCTATAGTATTGTTACAGAGTAGCTCTACTACGTTAAAAGCCTTCAAAAGATTTACGAAAAATTATCTATGACCACTCAGCATAAAACAAAAGATATAGGTACCAACAAGAACAATTTATAATACGAAATCGGACGGACACGTGTAAAAACAAAAATGTTTGTTTTATGTCGTTGTATGTATACTCGACAAACAGGATATCGACCCACCGGTGATCGGCGAACGGTGTATCTATTTCAGGTAAAAAATATTTTTTTACCTCACACTCACACGTCCTTGTTTAAGCAGGCAGACAGAAACCCTGACTTCGAGTGATGCGTTCGTGAGATAACTAGCTGAATTATAATTTAAAACCAATTTTAATAAATTTCAAGAGTCTCATGGTTGGATGTATGATGATGAAGTATCATTACGACATACTCTGATTTGATATAATTTTATTGGTTCACTTTTCAGAGCCGTGGTAGCTCAGGGGCTAAATTTCACGATCTCCGCAAGCACCAATGAAATTTTTAATGGCAATCGTAAGTACTGATAGAAACATCGTGAGGAAACACGCATGTGTGACAAAATTATAAAAGTATATTTCTAAGACGTATGAAATCCTCTCACAACATTAAGGCATCGAGGCCGACACTTCCTTGCTCTAAAACCTTCTCATATATGAGGCATGTCTACTGGGCAAGGACTTAACTTTTTAACTGATTTCGCTTTTCATAAATTGGGTAAATCTTAGCGTAAAAACTGAGTGCAAGCGTGCAGTGGGGCGGGGCACTCAGCGTGTAAACAACACATACTCTCAAATTGCAGTGCAGCTAGCGAGTGGCGTACATTCAAAACGTATGGAAAACGCACACGCTATCTAATATTTTAACCTAAGCCTTTATGTGAGGACATGTAGAAAAAGACAAGACGTCCATAACAAAAATGCTCTTTTATTCAAACATTTAAATAGTTAGACGCGCCTTCATCTTGAAAACTGTAGCATTATTTTTGGATGTGTTCGTTTGCAAGACGCTGACGCGCGCACATTAATGCAATAGTGTCATCTCTTATTATCTTACAGAAATTGTGTATACTACTTTCTCTGTCGCACAAATGAGCACTAATTGCGAATGAGTGAGCTCACTTATTTGAGAATGGACACATTTCGGAGTGGTCATACTATGGTAAGGGCGCATGTAACTATTTAAATTTTTGCTTTTATTGCACCGCTACGTCACACGCACCGCCGAACGCTCTTAACTGTGGCATTATCTAAAGACTTAATCCAGAACATCACGCGGACCATGCGGCGTGACACACAATCACACAATTCGAGTTTAAGCACATGTAAAAATTAAGGTTTTTTCCATATTTTGGATATTGTATATATATCGGTCTTAGGCCTAAGCACTAGTTAAAATGGCGAATGACACGCTGAGAAGACTAGATTCTGAGTGATACAACTCATTTCTGTCTAAGCTAAAAAAGGTAAAAGAATAGTGCCTACGGCCAGACTAACTCGCTTGGGTAGGTAATATTCTTTTAACTTTTATAAACAGCAAATAGTATTGCTATCACTGCCATGTTCCAGTCTAAACCGTATAGAGTACTTTTTTATAGAATAAGGGTGGCAAACGAGCACACAGTCCACCTGATGGTAAGTGGATGCTGTGGCCCATGGATACCTACATTGATCTTCAATTAAAAATCAAAGGGTCTCCGGTTCTCTACACTCACCATACGAAACACAGCAGGATTAAGCTGCTATTTTACGCTGGTATTCTGCGAGAGCGTGGTCCTACCCTGGTCGAGGCGACCCATTCGTGCTGCAACCACATATAGTTGCAGCATGGCTCTACCATGTAAAAAATTATGAAGACTAAGATGATATGGAGGCATTCCATCTTAGTCCTCTAAGCTGACAACGCATCTGTAACCTTATTTATTTTTAAGTCAGTTGCAAGTGACCATGGACTGCAGAACCCACTAACAGGTGAACAGGAAATGCGTTTGCCGCTTTAGTATTATAAAAAATGAGACATTTATATCCAATTGCGTTCTGTAGTGCTAACTCGATTTATAAATATTTAACTGTCGTATATAATTATGTATGCGTGCCATACCAACCACAGAGTAGTATTGCGATTGCCAAACGTCGCTACTGTTCGCTACTCTTACATATTATACCTTTTCTTAAGCACGCGTATGTCTCCGGAAATTACACAATCCAATTAAAATTGCGTAATTACGTAAAACAAAGGTGAGCACGTTAATAAAGAACGACAGTAGCCTAATGGTCAAGCTATAGACTGCGAAGGTAAAATGTTTCACGGAATTCCGCTACTTTCATGAAACCCTAGCACAAGCAATTTAGTTGAACTGTATAACTAGAGTATTGGTAGCATTGTCAATATTCTTTCAAAAAATAAACTCTTTTTTTTTGAAGTACAACTTCTTTGAGTGCGACTTGAAAGTAGCTTGATGTTTTTTCGGACGGTAGTGACATTGAATAAAATCTATAACCCGTATTCGCAGTTTCTGCATTTATGGAGGAAGTGACTGACTTTTTGTAGGTATTTATGATATTGTTATAAGCACATTAATTATATCTTATATAACTTTTTTTGAATTATTATATCATAGATTAATAATCAATAAATTATAAAAATATGACCAATCAACAATAATAAATAAGTAATAACAATTAAAAAAAAATAGAACTAAATATTAACATTTTACGAAAAGGTTACACACGCTCTCATTTTTAACATCGAAGAAATATAAAATGAAAGACGTCCTAGTGCCTACAGCACAGTACAATCCAGTAGCTGGATGACTTCCAGACCCTTTAAACTGCGCCCAGTTACACCAACGGACTATGGCGGGCACAGACAACGTAAAATCGTTTAAAAAAGAGAATACCTACCTATTATTTCGTCCCGCGGGCCGCGGGCGTCGTTTTAAGAGGCGATTATCGGTGACCTAATTCGATAGCTTTTTTAATAAGCGACATGACATACTAACTTATAAACCTGATGGTTACAGATCTATTATCACTTATGGGGAGTAAGCTGTAACGCCTCATAGCAGAAATAGTATAACCTACTCTTTTAAGTCACAATTCCGGGACCAGTTACGAGCCTGCTAAAGATAGCGATTATGCATGACCTTCCCAATGGGAAAGAATCGTGTTCAAGTGAAGTGTTAAGGGTAAATAACACTTAGTACTTTAAATTTAACAATGTACTATACAAGGATACTGGAAGAGGAAATTAGTCAGGCCTGTTGGTCTAGTGGTTAGTGACCCTGACTGCTATGCCGCAGGTCGTGGGTTCGATTCCCACCCAGGACAAATGTTTGTGTGATGAGCACGATCATTTGTTCTGTGTCTGGGTGTAATTTATCTATAATATTTATGTATTTAGAAATATATAAGTATGTTTGTTTATCAGTTGTCTAGTACCCATAACACAAGCTCTGCTTAGCTTGGGACTAGATGGCGTTGTGTGATAGTTGTGGAATATTATTATTATTATTATTATTATTATTATTAAAAATGATAAGGAGCATCATCCTGGAAATAACTTGAAAACTGCGGTACAACTACAAGCACTATTGCCAAACCTGGTTTACGGCAATATGAGGCAATTTATGGGGAGGTCAATGTTAAGCAGTGAACTTTCGATAGGCTGTTTATATGAATGCTGCAAATGATGAAGACCGTCCGTAGTTAATTACTCGAAGAACATGACTCAATCTAGTGAGTCAAAGCAAATGCTTAGCGGCTTAGATAACGCGAGGCAATAAAATTGTGTTTATTTACGTAGCCCCAGTAAAGGGGTTGTTTGGCCGAACTGCATAGATAGGTATAATCGAGCAAGAAAGTATTCCCGTAGAAAATATTTCTCTCACCGAATGATGCCTGATTTAGAACATAATCATCAATCAAAAACTTCTATTTACAATATTATAATCAATTTTCATCACTTAGGTTTCTGGTTTATCGCAGCATAACTTAAAATTAAAGGACCACTTTTAACTATATTGTTAATTTGTTATAAATGTATTTAATTTAATGATTTCTTATATTTATGCGTACATTGATTAAAACTACTTTTACCGATTTTATCGTGTTTTATTTATTAGTACCCGGTTGACCGAGCTTTGCTCGGTATTTTTTGCTCGATTTTTTTTTAATTCGTGTGTTTTGGAAATTATATTTAGATACAAATTACATACTGATGAAATTCGAATAATATTTTTTGATCTTAGCGACATAATAGAAAAAACTGAACTGGTTATTTGAATAAAAAATCATGAGTGCAATTAGTTTAATTTAAATTTTCGTGTTTTTAAAAAATACTTAAAAAAGGGCTCGAAAAAATAGATTTTCTCAAAAAAGAAAGAAACTTGAAGAAAAAATCAAAAAAGTCGGTCGGTCGGTCTGGGCTCGAACCGGCGTTTCACGATTTTGTGACGGCCCATTTTACCAATTAAGCTATTCATAATCATTAACAACCTGTCAAAATTTACCTTCTTATTCTAACAATATTGTAGCAGTTTTTCATTGCCTAAAAAGACGGACAAAAAGACATTTTCTAAAAATAAATCCTAGCTAGATCGATTTATTATCCCCGAAACTCCCTGGACACTAAATTTTATGAAAATCGTTGGAGCCGTTTCCGAGATTCCGATTATATATTTATATATATACAAGAATTGCTCGTTTAAAGGTATAGGATAACCATGGGTGCTGGAAAGCACCCAAAACGTCGAAAATTAAAAATCAAATAAATTAAACGCGATAAAATCCGTAAAAGTAGTTTTAATCAATGTATTTATTTTATTTATAATAATAATAAAGGTAACATAGAACTAGTATCCATAGTAAAATATTCTTAAAATAAACATTAAAAATATTTCAGAATAAAATATTTTTTGTCGAATATGTGTATTTAATCATCGTAACATAAGATTCAGGGAGCGTTTTGTCTATTAATGTTTATTATTTAAAAATCAACGTAAGTAAATCAGAGTAAAGTACTACGTACCCGGGGCTAAATCGCTCGCGGTTGATTTCACAGTATGCGAACAACCAATGTTCAATCTCCGCCGGCACAGATGAAATTAATAATTGCTATTCTAAATACAGATTTACCACGTGCTTGGTGTTGAAAAAAAATATCGTGAGAAAAGTTGCATGTCCGAGGGATAAAATACACCCTCTCAGAGGAGAGAAAAAATCTGGGCCGAGCTGTGTTAAAAATTATCAACAAGTATTCAAAACTAGACAACAAAACTAGTATTATAGCATCACTAGTATTAGCAGCATAATTACGAAATATATTTTTTTCTACTCGACTGTACCGTTATAAACTACAGTCTATAGTTTGTTTACACTTCGCTGTCCTAATTTGAGAGTAGCTGGAAGCGGAAAAGTACACACGTATCAGCTGCTCGTCTGCTTGAATATTATGTAATGAATACTATGTTCATTCATTATATCACGATAGTGTATTAACTATGACCGGCTTCCATTACCTTAGTCTTTAGGAGAGTACATTAGAAGAAACGCGTAAACTGTAGCTTTTAGCGATTAGTACTCTACTCAATTTGGTACGATTCTACATCGTTCATTCAGTCTTTGCCATTGTAATATTAGGAACTCACCTTCAAGCACTTGAGACAGAACGTATGCTGGCAGGGCAGCACGCGTGAAGAGGTGTCGAGCCTCTCCAAGCACACGGAGCACTCCAGAAGGTCGTTCAATAGACCCTCATCCATTCCGTTCGGAACCTGAAGAATACGCATACGACATTAATAAAGTATACAGCATATACACGTGCAAATGAAATGTGTACCAGCCTACGTGCATCACGCTGCAGGGCACAGGCCTCCTCTCATTGAGAGATTTTGTGCAGGAATGAGTAAAACTAACTGTAGAAATATTTTCAACTATCAGAGATTCAGGTATGTTCGCTATTTTTTCTTAACTATGTTAGGGATCGAACACATTTTGGTCGAGTACTATAAATCTATACCAAACCCCTAACCTACAACGACAAATATTTTTTTTATTTATTCCTTACGGCCTATAAAAGTCCACTGCTGAACATAGGCCTCTCTCATATATTGTTTTAATAGGGGGGGGGGGGGGGGATAATCACCATTAGCCACGATAAGCAAGCGGCAACCGCAGATTTTTATTTTTTAAGTTTTAGGAAGATCCTGCTGCACATCTGGTTTATTTCTCTGTGTCGAATCTTACAACACCCACAGGAGAGCGGGCAAACGAGCATACGGCTCACCTGATGGTAAGTGATTGCCGCCGCCCATGAACAGCTGCAACACCAGGGGAACTGCAGGTGCGTTGCCGGCCTTTTAAAAAGGAGTAGGCTCTTTTCTTAAAGGTCTTTTAGTCGTGTCGGTGCGGAAAATCTCTGGTGGTAGTCGATTCCACAAGAAAGATGTGCGAGGAAGAAAACTTCTTGTAAATCGCACAGTGGTGGACCGCCAACCATCCAGATGGTATGGATATTATCGCGAGTTTTGTCACGATGTGCGATGGTGAAATTGTGCGACTGGAATTAATCCGAACAATTCTTCAGAGCACGGTGGATAGTGGTACCAATACCGCCTTCAAAGCGATACGTAGATACTTTCGATTTATCAATAAAGTGAGAAGAATAGCAGCTTCATCGCAATTCATGATAGATACACGTTCGTCAAGATCAAGTTGCGCAGATGCCATAGTCTCACGTAATTGCTACGACTGGAATACGAATGTACGCAGTGTAGCGTTCAGTCGCTGCATCGAGCTTTTAAAAAGTGATTTCATCGCCACGACTAGAGTTTGCATATGTGCGAAACAGAGCATTCGGACGCAGCAACAAGCTTTCAAAAGGCAACTAAATGGCCAACCGCAATGGGCAAAGTATCGTGTTTGCTTTGGCCTTTCGTCAACTCATAAGGGTCTAAAAATTAAACTTATAATAAAAATAAAGGCCAACTTCAAATAACTAGGTCAAAATAATACTAAAAATAAAGAATATGGATACAGGTTTTGTATGGTATACGAGTATCGGTTAGTAGCAAGTACTTAGGAGGATACCTTGAAAATGAATCAAAGTTTCGGGGGCGTGGCTTATTCCTTTGTCGGTGAAGCTAACGGACGACTGCGGGAGTGTCAAAATGAAAGTGATGCAATGACTTCATAGTACGCAAATTATGATAGCCATACCGAGCAAGCGCTCGGAAAAAAACTAAGTAAGCGCCAATCAACATTTTTATTTATTTTAACAAAACTTCGTTATGGATTAAAAAACTGGTTTATGAGAACTTAGATATGATTATTTACTATGCTTCAAAAATAATTCCATAAACTTATTCGTAAAAATATTGTGGTGTCATCAAGAAATGTAAATAATTAGAGCCTACTTTGCAATTTTTTTGTATCGAGAAAATTACATGATATCGTGTTTTCCTTTTATTAAAACTAAGGTCATATAGTCAAAAATCATATACCAAAATTTTGGTTTGTAATCTATAAAACTTAAAAAAATATGTTAAATAGAAAAACCACCAAATTTTCGAGGTATCACCTTAATAGTAACTTTTAGTTATTATCTTTTCTTGAAGATTGTTTAGATCACTGTTATTACATAAAAATATTTGTGAAAAAATATGTCAATAAAAATTTATTAACTTAAAAAAGTAAATAAATTTTACAGTCTAATCTCTATATAAAAATCAACTGATGTCCGTTAACCTTGCTGGACTCACTCCTGTAAAATTGCATCACGTCATAAGCAGGAGTGATATCGGGCCTGGGCTGACGCATCAACGTCTCGGGATGCAAACACTAAACAGAATTAAAACTCCGCCTCCAGGTCTTTGAAGTGTCATTGCCAAAGCAGTCAGAGCACATCACATAAATTAGTTCGACTTCCTTCGAGAACACGTGCATTCTGGTCTCTCGCAAAGGCTGTGCAAGGGAATTTCTTCAGCTATCTCTACCACAACTGCAAAGAGAGGACGACTCACTAGCCCATGCCGCAAAGGAGAAACCCGATCTACTAAGCTCTATGTTTGCGTCCAACTCTACCCTCGATTACGGGGGGAGCACACCGCCGTCCATCGTCCGGTGTGAGTGCTGCATGCAGGATGAACTGTTTACACAGCATTCGGCGCGCAAAGGACTCTTCTCCCCGGACGCCAACAAGTCGAGTGGGCCTGATGGGAATCCCACCTATTGTGCTGAAGACGTGTGCTCCGAAAAATACACGTTAAAACCGGCACCGGTTTTAACGTGTCTTTTTCGGTACTTCTACTCCATAGGCGTAGTAACGAACCCATGGAAGACAGCTTTGGTGCACCCGATCAATAAAAAAGGCGACTGCTGAGATCCGTCTAACTACAGGCCTATCGCTATCACCTTCTTCTCCAAAATAATGGAAACAATTATTAACTGCCAACTCACGAGATACCTTGAGGTTCACCAGCAGATTTGTGACCGTCAGTACGGTTTCCGTCGGGATCGCTCAGCTGGTGATCTTCGGGGTTACCTAAATCATAAATGGGCGGAGGCAGCAGTGTCTAAAGGTGAGGTATTAGCCGTTAGTTTGGACATAGCGAAGGCCTTCGACCGAGTTTGGCACAAAGCACTTCTTTCAAAGCTTCCCTCTTATGGGCTTCCCGAGAAATTGTGCAATTGGATCAACAGTTTTCTTGCAGATCGGAGCATCAAGTGACGGTGCATGCTCTGATTACAAGCTCTGGTGTTCGAAAAGTTTGCGTACTATTCAAAACAACCAACGCTGTTTCTTCTGCATATCAATGATATATTGCAAACCGGTTAGATTAATTGCTATGCGGACGACAGCACTGGTGATGCTTTATACACCAGTCGTGCCAATATTTTTCGGGAAAACGTCGCCGAGTTATGGAACAAACATGCGTCTGAAGTCGAGACTTTTTTGAACAAAATATCGGACTGGGTTTGACTAAATCTAGTCCAGTTCAATCCCCAGAAGACACAAGTTTATATCTTAAACCCCTTTATATCTCCTCACAAGGCACTCCCCTTGTTACCTTAGCCAGTAACGGATTCTACGGCGTCGAAATATCGAGTGACGTGCAGTTTCGTGGTCACTTAGAAAAGATGGCCAAATTGGCGTCTAAAAAGATTGGCGTGCTCAGCAGGTCGGGACAGTATTTCATGCCGGCACACCCCCTGCAACTTTACAAGGCGCAAGTTTGACCTCACATAAAATACTGTTTCCATTCTGGGCTGGGGCTCCCCAGTGCCAGCTCCTTCCATTTGAACGCTTCCAGCGCAGAGCGGTTCAAATCGTTGGCGACCGAGCTCTTTCTGATCGACATGACTCCCTGACACTGCAAAGAGATGTTGCATCTCTTTGCGTATTTTATCGCATCTATCACGATTAATTGTTCGGATTAATTCCAGCCGCTCAATATCACTATCGCACATCACGACAAAACTCGCGATACCATTCATACCATTTGGATGGTTGGCGGTCCACCACTGTGCGATTTACAAGAAGTTTTCTTCCTCGCACAACTTCCTTGTGGAATCGACTACCACGAGAGATTTTTCCGGAACGATACGACTTAGGGACTTTTAAGAAAAGAGCCTACCCTTTTTAAAAGACCGGCAATGCATCTGCAATTCCCCTGGTGTTTCAGTTTTTCATGGGCGTCGGAAGTCACTTCCCATCAGGTGAGCCGCATGCTGGTTTGCCCTCTCTCCTATAAAAAATGTTCTATGAGGTTTAGCCGGCTTTCACTTTTTGATAAAAGTTAATTTTCATTCATGGTAGTACCAGACGTCTTGCACTTTTGACGCTACTGCGTCACGGTCACTAATTTTCAATCTCGCATAAACGAGTATATTGCTAGCTATCGGAAGCCATTAGATTTTTCTGGAATTAGTCCCAGTCGTCTCTTAGGACACCCACGGGATAAAATGAAGTAATGGAACTCATGCCGCAATCACATGTTTAAGAAATATACTTAAGTAGCGCGTATTTTGAACTATATTAATGTTAAACACTCGCTGTCCGTGGTGCAATAAAATGGGGAAACAGGACGACACCGCATAAAATCATCAGAATTGATACCGATGTTTTCTGGATAGCAAATTCTGGCCAACTGTACACTGAATATTGCTGTTTGAGGACAATTTTATGATAGTTTTAGAAAATAGATAAAAGAAACGACAAAATATGGGCAGATTTTTTAACAAAGAAGATTGCCTACACATTGAACCGCTAATTTTGTAAATCCTGTTCATACCAATCAGCGAAGTGAAAGAATAACGTGGTAGGACCTTAGTCTCACAGGATACCAGCGTACAATACCTAGTATATTACAACTTTGTTTCGTATGGTACTACTGGAAACGAGGCATTCTATTTTATTACCCAGGGGTGACAAAAACTGGATGGACTTGAAGGGTCGAAATTAATTGTAGCTAAAAAGTAATCACGAGATCTCTAAAACTATACACCCGATTGACTTGAAATTTAGTATAGTTACTCATTTCGCAATTTAGACGCTCACTAAGAACGGATTTTACGATAGTCTCATCAAAAAAATATTCGTACGCCCAGCGAAGCGAGCAGGTATCAGCTAGTAAGAAATATAATCAAGTACGAATAAATATAATAAGTATATTTAAAAATTAAAAAATTTCCATACTTTTGTTGTTCAGGTATTCACGCCTATAGATCTATTAACTTTAGCTGCGACCTAGCGAATAACCGATCCGTCGTTCTAAGCATTATCAGCATATCCGGTTTCGACTTTTTTAAACCCTACTAGTGATATGACCGTATTCGTATTACATAATGATAACATTACTTACTAGATTAATCCCCTGTAATATATTAGTAAATATATTATCTACCTACTCATCTCCATTCATGAAATGACTCAGCGTACGCTCCACACTCTCAAGTGGATACAGTACGCTACACAACACAATGAATGAAGGAGAACTACTCCAAAATACTTAAACGACGGAAGTCCCGGTCCCCTACGTCCACCTAGCGACTCTAATACCCACTGCCTACCATCATACGACTTCCGGCGACGTATTTGCGTTATAAACGTAGCAACAAAAAGCAAAAACTAATTTCCTACGTTTTATGATCTAATGCGATCCGGAAATTTAGAAAATCGATTACGGCGTTCTAAGAAAAATCAACCAAGGTATGCCTATATACAATTAATGTTATGTTCCACCAGGCTAGAGGCCTCTCTCTCCTCACCGAATTATGTATGTGATAACATTTAGGGACAGTAAATTTAAGAAATTTTTCCTATTTTAGTTAATGTATTATGTACTTTACTAGCTGATCCGTACGGCTTTACCTGCGTGAAATTCGGGAAGAAGCAGTCATTTTTTTTAAATTATAAACTATTTTTAGTCAATTTACCTACTTACTGATTTCATACTGAAAGCCAACTTTTAACAAAACATTGTCTATGTCACTCGGGAATAATGAAGCTTTTTATCCTTTGAAGAATTTTAGGGATCTGATCACTAGAAGCAAATGACAAAAAAAGTACAGCTTATATATTGCCCACTCCTGAGCACAGGCCTTTTCTCATTTCTGTAAGGGTTTTAGGGCATGAAGGCAGCCACCGCGCTGCCCCAAAGTTGGCAAACTTCCCATGTCTACTTGTATTTCTAATATTTTGCTTTATTTCTCAGATGTGCAATTTTTCTCACAATGTTTTCCTTCACCCCCAAGCAAGTCGTCAATCAGCAATTAAAATTACAGT
The DNA here is from genome assembly GCA_036936625.1 of Parnassius smintheus behrii. Classification (NCBI taxonomy): domain Eukaryota; kingdom Metazoa; phylum Arthropoda; class Insecta; order Lepidoptera; family Papilionidae; genus Parnassius; species Parnassius smintheus. The sequence continues at coordinate 37,069,783 of JAUPFT010000021.1, forward strand.
TTACCAGTGGAGATTGAACCCGGGTTGCTTACATAATGTAAATTTACAGCGAACACTTAGCCCTTGAGCTACCACAGCTCCAATCGATAGTTCCAGAGATTTCACTCATCATTCATCCATAATTGCCTATCAAAAATCCACTACTACCCCATAGATTGCCTCAGAGGTATATTTTTTTATAGCATTGAGTGACAAGCGAGCACACAGTCCACCTGATGGTATGTGGATGCTGTGACCCATGAACATCTACATTTATCCTCAAATAGAATCAAAAAGAAAATGCGTCACCCCTGAGGACTAAGATGAAATGCATCCAGTAAGAAGGGTCTTTTGTTCACTACACTCACCATACAAAACACAGCAGAATTATGCTGCTATTTTACGCTGGTATTCTGTGAGAGCTTGGTCCAGCCCCAGTTGAGCCGACCCATTCATGCTACAACTATAATACAGCTGCTGTGTGGCTTTATTACATAAACGTAAATATTTGCTGCTGATGCACTAAGATTCATTTCATATTTGGTAAGACCTAAAATTTTGTAGCTTAACTGAATTTCAGGATTTGGCTGAATATCATGTCATTTACTGAACATTCAGTAGCATAAGTTTTCTTTTTTTTACATAAAATAAGGGTGACAAATGAGCACACAGATGGTAAGTTGTGGCATTCAGAAATTTACAGTTATCCTCAATTAAGAATCAAAATGTAGATGTATTTTTTCCCCATTGGACTGAGATGGAATGCCTTGTGTCCAGTAAAAAGGGTCTTCAGTTTTTTACACTCAGTATACGTAACAGCAGCGTCAAACTGCAATTTAATGCTGGTACTCCGTAAAAGAGTGGCCCTTCCCTGATAAAGCCGACCCATTCATGCTACAACCATAAAATAGCTACAGTGTGGCGCTACCACCTTATATAGGCAGCAGGACCTGACGGCTTATTCCCGGCACTTCTACAGTGGGGGGGGAGGGGGTAAACTCCTAATAGTCAGACTTGTTGCCATAATGAGAGCATGTCTGGCTCTTAAATATGTTCCTAGGGGATGTTATTCTTTCTATATAAATCAGGTTAACAAATAATAATCAATATTTTTCAAATAATATATAAAAGAGGTCTAGCAGGCAAATATAGGATACACACCTACTACATTTAGGTTAGCAACAAATTTAACAAAATTTATAATATATGTATTTACAATTTACAATAAAGTTAAAAAATTAATTAATAATATAATATTATAAATACATATAATAAACATATACACATAATATAATAAATAATATAATAAACATAAAGACACATAATATAATAAATACATAATTATTAATAACCAAAGTTTGGCCGAACTTCCCTCTCGGCGCAGGATTTAACCAAATGTTTAGCCAAACACAACATTTGGCAGAAGCAACACCCCATTACTAGTATTTACCATAGTTGCCTTATTTGATAACCTTTAATGAATAAACATACATACAAATAACTTTATCTCTTTGTTATATTAGTGAAGTAAGTCTAGAAGTATGGAAGATTTTCTTTCGATCTATTTCTTTAGATATTTTCTATAGCAATTTTTTGGGGAAAATTTTTTAAGATTTGGTGGATGACTATAGAAATAAAATTTTAACCTACTAAGGTAATTTCATAACCATTTTGTTAAAGCTACTTTTAACACAGTAGGCAACAGGCAGATGAGGTTTGACACAGATGTTAACTTTATGGGTCCTGTAAAATAATACATTCAGGATGTTGTTGAGACTGCCTAGACTATGCATTGGCTCTTATATGCTTTCTTAGGTGTACATAAACGACATTGCTTCAATTGTAATAAAGCAGTGTATCTCATCACTGAACCAAGTGATAGCAATAACAGCATTCTGAAAATATTGGCTAACAGATATGATGTTGATATATGCACTATTAGACACAAAATATGCAGTTATAAAGTTACAGAAAAATGTGTTCTTTTGGCTAATGCTTTCATAAAATTTTTCACTATGTACCTATATCAAATTTTGTATAAGTTTGTTCAATTAATACCTATGACAGTAATTTAATCATTCAGATTTTATGGGCCAAAAATTGTTATGCATAATAAGCCTTTTCCAGTAGTAAATCTTTCAATGTGGAGCAACATATTAAAACCTCAAGAGTACTATTATATCACAATTTTACTCCAATTATTTCTGAGTTCTATCACAATTTCTGTCGGTGTCATTATATCTCAAAATGCATCTATCTCACTTGTTATATTTGAAATTAATAGACTCATGACTAAATATTGGGTATTTTATTATGCTACTCAATTTTAAGATGTTGTTAAGTCTTGTGGTGTCACAGCCACTTTGACTTAGAGACAGCACAGGACTTAACGGCACACACATGCACACACACACTCCCATAGTTATATTTATTATTATTATGGGAGTGTGTGTGTGCATGTGTGTGCCGTTTTATATATGTATTTGGGTTGGCTTTAGTATATTCATGCCCTTATGGCTTTTACACATGGAAGTTATTCTCCTCAAGATAGGTTAAAGTGTGATATTGTTGATTTTGATATCACAATTGCAGAGCATACCTTTCTCCATAGCTTGCGGAGCAACCCTGAGCTTTCTCATATGGCCAGCAGTGAATGACCATGTCTCAGAACTTTATACAGACATAATATACACAATTTAATTTGTAGTAATCTAATTTAATGGTCAACCTGTATAGGGCTCTTTAATATCTCATTCCTGAGTGTTATGGAGCAGTTAATTCACCGCCCTGCTCCAATGTATATTGGTGGACTTCACATATTTTTAATCTAAATTCATTTGACTGAATAATATGTATATATATATATATATATATATATATATATATATATATATATATATATATATATATATATATATATATATATATATATATATATAGTGATCATCATATAATTAAGAACGCTGATATAAAGGGAAGATTTTTGCAAACTAAGATGCAAAATTTATTGCATGCAATTATTTTTTATTTCTCTCTGTATTGTAAAACCTTTCCATAATACCACTGTATTCATTGATTCTCATGATTAGCTAAAAATAAATAGACAAACTTTTTACACTACTTGTAAACATAGTATTTCTATTTACTGGTTGGTCACATAATTAAGAACGCTAAATAGTTTATACCTTTATTCAAATTTAAATAGAGAACACTCATTCGATTTGTTACTGTTTGTATAATTTTAGCACCATTTAGTGTTGTTAAAGATTGCATCATTGATTCACATGATTAGGTAAAAATAAATAGACAAACTTTTTACACTACTTCTAAATATAGTATTTCTATTTACTGGTTGGTCACGTAATTAAGAACGCTAAATAGTTTATACCTTTATTCAAATTTAAATAGACAATACTCAGTTGATTTGTTACTGCTTGTATAATTTTAGCACCATTTAGTGATGTTAAAGATTGTAAGTGATTGCTTGTTATGAATCAAATGGAAAAAAATAAAAGTTGTGATAAATCTACAAGGGAAGTAATAATAAAACTTAGCCAGAAGAATTGGTCTTATAAAAAGATAGCCAATAACCTGCAATGTTCAAAAAGATGGTTTTCCACGCTGTTAAGCATTTTGCAATGTTTCAAACTACTTCGAATGTTCCACGTGTACCAAAGCAGAGAAACAACTCCTAGGGATGACCGAAACATCATTCGTTTGTGTGTGTTCAATATTGTGTTCAATATTTTGGTGAAAACAACTCTTCAGCAATCTCAGTACGCACTATTCCAAGACTTTTGGTAAAAGAAAAATTGCACGGTAGTATAGCAAGAAAGGTACCCATGTTTAAACTGCCACAGGCAAGCCCGGCTTGCGTTTGCGAGAAAGTATGAAAACTTGACTGTGCGACTGTGGAAAAATGTACTTTTTTCGGACGAGATAAAAACAAACAGAGTATGTTATGATGGAAAACTATATGTACGACGTCCCCTGAATACAACACTCAACCTTAAGTACACGAAAGTTACATGAAAGCACGGTGGTAGAAATGTGAAAATTTTGGGTGCTTTTCTGGACATGGTGTAACCTGTAAAGTTGATAGAAGGTAACATGGAGCAGTTCCAATACAAAAATATACTGGAAGAAACAATGTTACCTTATGCTGAAGACGTTCTACCTGTTATTTGGTCGTTTCAGCATGACAATGATCCAAAGCACACTGTATGCACCGTAAAGGAATTTCTAACAGCGCAATCAGTTTATGTCTTAGACTGGCCAGCTTACAGCCCTGTGTGGTTCGAAGTAAGGAAGAAGGTTTCAAATACACAGTGTGGGAGTTTAAGAGAGCTGTACAACATTTTTTAGAGGAATGGAACTCTATTTCTCTTGTGAAATGTCAAAAATTAATAGAGTCAATACCTCGCCGGTATAAAGCAGTAATTAAAAGCCGTGGATATGCTATTAACTATATATTTTAGGTAAAAATGTATTAAATTGCTTTTTAAATTTTCCACGCTACTTATTAATGTGATTTTTTAAATGTAAGTGTCATATAAAACAATTTCCGAGCAGTTTAATAAATCATTATTAATTATTTGTCCAGTTTCAGTACTATTTGAATGTGTTACGTTGGTAAAATAAATAATATGTAAAAAAATAGTTAGCGATTTTATTCTTTAATCGTAAGCCACGTTGCTCTATTAATGTGGCTATTTTATAACATAACTAGTTGCTTCTCAGAAGGTAAAACATCTCTGTGTATGACAAGATTTAAATAAAAAACTTCTAGAACTTCAAATCGTTCTTAATTATGTGACCACAACTGTATATATAATTGTGAAAGTATCTTCATATAAATGGGTAAGAAAATTGTCAAAATTATATTCTTATTCGCAATTCTAGAAATATATATTTGTAGACCTGTTTCTAACCATAATGTTAATATAGTTAAATCCCTAAAGTTTGTTGTAGATAGTAAACAGTTTCGATTACTTATTTCGAGATGCTGAAAGTTCCTAATGCTTTCATTTAACAAAAAATATTTTGGTAACTTCCCTATTAGATGAATATGTTTGGGATTTACATACCAAACATATTCATCTAATAGGGAAGTGCAACGATAACAAACTCTAATTAAAAATAGCACACATTTTGTTACTGGGACGGAAAGGAGCCAAGGAAAATACAAAACAACTTTTATTGGTTGTATTTTAATTCAACTGACGAATTTCAGCATTCATTTAATTTATGTTATAACTCGAAATGTGAATGACTCACCAAATTGTTTAAATTCCAACTATGCGAGCGGGAAGTCAAACCATCATTGCACGACACGAAACAAAATCAGGCTACCACCCGATCACACACAAATTCAACACACCAACGCTTTGGAATAACACATGATTCAAACAGCACACTACATATAACCGATAAGCGTTGATAATTGGAGAACTATTCCTTATACTATAGTTTTATTACATTTACTGTAAGAATTTAGCACTTATTTACATAAAAATTTCACATACAACTATAATTTTAGCCGCTTTAAATAAGTTACTCTATGACCTCACGACCCAAAGAGTTTTTAATCACTATTCGCTATTCCATTCTAATTTCCACAAACGAAATATTATAAATAGGGATATTCGATATGCACCGATGCCTCGAATTCACTCGATGTTTACAATACGATGCATCGAATTCATCCGATGTTTTGGAAAGTTAAATTGATATACTCGATATATCAATGTAAAGGATCAATACGATGCTTCGAATTCGTCCGAAGTTTCGGAAAGTTATTGATATACTCGATGTGTCAATGTATTTGCATAAAAAATCGAATCAACGATGGTAAAAAGCTAATGGTAAAAAGATATAATTATCTATCACTATCATTATTATAACTTCTAAATCAGAGAAATCAGAGCAACTAAAACATGCTTTGATTTGGAAGTTATGCTCTTAAACCTATTGGTGGCGCTAGTAGGCAGATGTCAATCCCTATTTATGTGGAATAAAGAAATTAATATTAGCCGATTGGCATAACTGTTTAAGCGATAATTTGAAAAAAAAAAGCGTCTGTAATATTTCTATGAGCTTTGAGTAAAAACGTTAAATTACATTTGATTTTAATGGTGTCGTGAATGTGCACACTTTCAGAACGGAATCAGATTATTGTTTATGAAGAAAATCTCATTGTTTCCGTACACGTTCGATTGAACAGATAAGTAAAAGAAATAAAGTAGTTTTTAGGTTCTTATTTATTCTCATGTGAACAAGAGTACTTTTTTAATTTACTAAATGACAGAAAAAATACATATACCTAAATAATTTATGTTGTAAAGATACTTCACAACACAAATTATCTATACGTTATTCTATAAATTTCAAAAATTTCAAAAATCATTCACGAATTGAATCGCGAACCTAATTAGACAAATTTAGTTATAGGTTAACAAATAACAAACAATTTGTATAATTTTTCTTAATCAAATACAATAAATGGTTAAAGTCGGAAAAAGTACTCGATTTTGTAAAAACATCGATGTTTCGTGCATTGGTTGCATTGGAATATATCGATGCACAGTTTCGATGCATTACATCGAAAAGTAACATCGATGTATTTTAAAATTAGACACCCCTAAGACCGTAGACAGAGAAACCTATAACTATAACACAAACTCACACATTATTCACTATTCCTACCTCCTACTCTTTCATTCGGTCAGCCATAGATAACATACCACCTCAGAGTAATTCGTAGACAGAGAAACCTGTAGACAAATTGACACCTTCTATCGCATTCGCACATGAAAAAGATAGATTTATGCATACGTCTTGCATAGAAATAAGATAGAGCAGTGTGATTGTTTGTCCCTTTCTCCGTGCTGCTTTTTTGTTTGAACTTTGACAGCTAGTGATTTAAGGAGTTTACAAGTTGGTTTAAGTGAGAAAAAAAGTGTTTTGTGAGCTTGAGATTGGTGAATCTTGTTCAGTTCAGTTCTAAGAACAATTAAAATTTTTATCTTAATATGTTTAAGAGTCATAAAGATTATTGTATAACCTAAAACTACGTTATCGTCCTTTCTCCCTCGAGGCCACGCTAATCATTGGTCTATTGGTTTCTCTGTCTACGTTACTAGCGTAGAGAGTCTCAAAAACAGAACAAAACCTCATGTATATGGAGTGTACAGGTAACAAGAACAATATCTCATAGGAGTTCTCCTGTTCTCTAACCTCCATGTCTACAGCCCTGTAAAGGAGAGATTATGACATTCATAGAACTATCTTTTTTATCCTGTAGGAAATGTCATATGCGTAAACAGTTCAGTTAGGTTCATGAGTATGGAGCGTAGAGGTAAGAAGTACAGACTGTGTATTAAAAAGTGTCCGTAGAAAACCGTTAAATGAGGGTGGCGCCACTATAGCTACGTGGTAAATTTTAAAGAACACGCCGAAAAATATTAATGGGATATACGACATTTTCGAGGTTACATTTACCTCAAGGAGGTTAGAGAAATGTAGAACGATCGCTACGTACTGAAGAATAGCCCGCCTGTTTTTGAAAATTTGTAGAATTTATAGCAGCGCTGAAGTCGGTGAGTTGTGACTGCGAAGTTGGCTGCTTATAATACGTTAGTACTCTTATTAGTTTGTGGCATGAAGTTATAGATAAGGATGGAGACCACACTCCGAATACCTACTTGAAGCTTAACCTATGTATTACTATCTCGCTCTCTGTGGGCAGACCCTCTCCTTCTAAGTAGGTAACTTTTATTTTATTTTTCCCAGGATATCGCTATAAGTAGTTGCATTACATTAAGTGGTTTATTTTAAATATCTACATGTCTGTTTACTACTAAGATCTAGCCTATATAGATAATATATTTTTGTACAATTTTTGGGAATTGACTGGTTTTATGAAGAAAGGTTTTCATTTCCATGGGCAGAACCGGTATTTAAAATATGACCACGCATTTCCGTTACAACCCGTATAATGCAGAGCCTATTTAGAAAATGTGGAAAATAAATATATCAGAGAATATTTTATAACTACCATTTCGATAATGTATTTTCTAGTTATTGTATCCAATCCTAAACGGTACCAACGAAATATAAAATTAAAATTTATTATAACACTCCGGGTGTTCCATGAATTGGGCAAAATATACCTGATTTACTGTTCAGACAGACTATAAATCTATTTTTGGACAATTATTTAAAAAAAACCATGAAGACTAAAAGAGCTTAGCGGAGCTCCTGCCTTAGACTTCGGACCTTACCCATCAGTGTCAGGCTGCTCTGAGCTGAAATGTGTATAATACTATATTCCACACATCCTGTTCATTTTAAGAATTATCTACAATTCTTAGGAATTCTATATAATGACGGTTTTCATAGATATTTAGTAACATATGTACTATAATAGGAACGGTAATATATAAAAAAACCTCAAAAAAAAAAAACATTTTCCATATTAAAATCATTTATTGAATATTGTCTATTATACATGACTAAATATCATTGCTCTGTGTAGTTTCTGTCTCTTACCACATAAATCACTAAGTATATTTTCTGTATGACTCTTTAAGTGAGCACGTATACGCATATTAAAAAATGAATTAGCTATTTTCTTAACTATCATAGTTTCATGCAAATCATTACAATTAATTGAGTCCGTGATCGGGTGGTTAAACATTTCCTGCAACAGAGGAGTAAAATGTTGTGACACGACATTAATTAATTTGTTTTCAATGTTATTGGCTCTAAGTTGGCCCATCAAATTAGCTCATTGGAAAACTTGGTCACAATATTTTACAATTTTGTAAGCTGCTACCGAAGGAAAATAAAGTTTGCCTCGGTTCACAAACGTCGTAAATGAATTAAATTTATTTACAATCATATGATATGAATGATCTGTTGACACATAGTTAAGTGCTACTAACGCATTATACAATGTTCACAAGAAATGCGGGTAAGAATTTGTTTTATAATGTAGCCAGTTATATAATATAATATATTTTCCTGGTATGGACTAGCATGAATCTTTTCTAAATTTTGAAACATATTTTCAACGTCTTGTTAATATTCTGGTTCTTCACGAGAATTAAATAAACTTTTCTGTTTATTGAAATCGACGACGTGTGTTGTCTCACAGCCATTTTAAAGAAGACATATCCTGAATTTTTTTAGTGTGGCGCGCCGCTTTTTGCTTAAGAATCTTAGTTTTCTTCTCAAGTATTTCTTCTTTACTAGACTTTATTTTCACTTGCACGCCCCTATCTATCTTCGCGGGATCGTCGTCTTCACTGCTGACCTAAGAAAACAAGAAAACTTTGTGAAATCGGTTATTTTTGCATCGTATTGCTCCACTCATAAGGGTCGTAGCGTGATGTTAGATAATCTTCCTGAAGAATTGGTTTTAAAAATGCAAAAAAATATTTTCAAATCTGACTGGTATAGTTCCGGAGATTAGAGAACTCAAAAAAACAAAAAAAAGGATCATATAACTCTTCTACATCATAATGTCAGTACAAATTTACATCACGTAATAGGTTATTAGACCATTAGTAGACAGAAATGATACTCCGGAGCGGGCCTTCATGAGCATGCATAAATGTAGCATCAAACAAGAAGCTTCATGCTTATTGTCGTAGTGACGGTTACCACACTGCGATTGGCACTAAAGAGTTTAAATATGTATGTGTTTTAAGCTATATAATATATTATGTAATGTAATATTAAAGTCATAATAAATACAAGAAAAGTTATGTATTTAGTAATAAAGGAAAAGGAAACTTACAGGTAACTTGTTAAGATAGCATAAATTTTCAAGAGTTTTTTGACATTGTTTTTTACTAGTTGGTCTTCAATATAACAGGCAGTATGTTTCACTCCAATTTCCTTAAGTGCAGAACTACTTTCATAAATGTCAGAACTAGTGCTTGGTACAGCCAGAGCAGCTATTTGCACAATAGACTCTTCATGTAATGCACTTGTTGTCTGCAAATGATAACATATTTTACAAAATGTTGCTTTATATCATACATTTAAACGACTACATTTCTAAATATATAATATATTACGATAAATTAGATAATTAAATTATATTAAATTTTTACCTTGCCTGGTGATACTGTTTCTTGATTTATTATAACAGTAGGAACTGCTGTTGATTTTAAGCGCCTTGTTGTTGAATCATAATCTGATTCTTGAAAATGCAAATTGCAAATCCTTGCACTTTCATAATACTTCATTTTCAATGGTACAATGGATAACCACAAATTTCTCCGAGTACTGTTTTTAGGAAATCTAAAAAAAATATTCGTAATTATTGTAAACGTTAGTAAAGTATCAGAATAATGAGAAACAAAAACTAAATAAAAAGTAAATTATTTGCCTAAAAAAACTAAATAAAAAGAATATATTATTATGTTACTAATTAATAATTTAATATTATGAAATCTATGAAATCCGTCATTATATAGAATACATAGGAATTGTATATAATTCCTAAATTTCATGCATTTCCGGTAACATAATAAGAAACATGTACATATAATTAGTTAAGGACACGGAAAGTCTCAAATACATCCTTAATATGGTCACACTACTTCAGTGCGATTTCTTTTAAACAAAAACAATAAAATTGTTCAAAGTCAATTAAATTCAATGTAAAGCTATTTGATTTTGATAAAGTTATGATTTACTAATATGTTTAGAACTCTGGTAAAAAGTTTCAGCAAAAAATTAAGTGAAAATACAAAGAAGTATGTTTACAAGTATTCAATGCCAGAAGTCACTATTTAAACACTTACGCATGAAATCTTATATCACCTCCTGGACACATTTTTTGCATTTTAGTTTGCATCATTTCTTGAATTATAACATTAATTAACTTTATATGAGACTTTATATAAGAGCCGTGGTAGCACAGTGGTTAACGCTCGCTGTAAATATAACAGAACGCGAGTAACCCGGGTTCGATCCCCGCCGGCACCAATGAAATTGTTAATTGCAATTTTAAGTGCTGATTTACCACGTGCTCGGCGGTGAAGGAAAACATCGTGAGGAAACCTGCATGTCTGAGGAATAAGAAAAAAAATATTTCGAAGACATGTGAAGTTCGTCAACACGCATTTGGGCAGCGCGGCGGACACTTCCTTGCCCTAAACCCTCTCAGAAATGAGGGGAGGCCTGAGCCCAGCAGTGGGACGTATATAGGCTGTAACTTTACTTTACTTTACTTTAACTTTATATATCTCAAACAACGCTGTGAACTGCTAAGTAAACAACCGCCATATTTGTCTAATTTATGTTGACATATAGGGCTAATGTTGCCACATTACCGGACTCTTAGGAAATGGGATTGTAATTCACTGATTCGTTAACCCAAAAATGCATAGGAGACCTTCAATTTTGGAATTTTTAGTGTAACTAATCGTAGTTCAACTATTTATTTATTGGTACATTGTTTTATAGAGCTTAACTTTCGATTTGGTTAGTGTGGAAACTATTTCTAAGAATTTACCAGGAGATTTAAATAAAAACATAGCAATACTGTATTCCACACTAAAAAGAGAAGTCAGACCACAGAGAGTGAGATAAAGATACGTAGGTATTTGACTCAAGCTGTTGTTCCAAGTGTGGCCTCCATCTTTATCTATAGCTTCATGGTTTGTGGTTTATAAGTACAAGTAGATGAAGTTAGTTGAATATAGTACAAATTTTCTTCGTGGCATTGGTGAGAAAGTTTTCATGCTCCGTAATTTTTTAATTTTTGACAAAAAGAAACACGAAAAACTTGAGAAATATTTTATTGTGCGTGGATGTGCAAGTGGTTTAGCACCTGATTGGAAAAATAGACTTAAAATGACTTATTGAGCGAACTTAGCGATCGCAGCGTCTCACTTATGATGTCCATATTCCTGGGACACTATTTTCTACGGCGATCGATCTCCTGTTCTCTACCTCCATGCCTCCATAGTTTTAGACGTATTTTTTAGCTTTTTTATATACCATAGACAATTCAAGTGATGTTAACAATAGAAAATAACAGCCTTATCGATATACTCGCTGTGTCTATGGTTCAATAAAATTCAGGATTTTATTAAAGTTGCTTAAAGTTTTCATTAAATATTAATTTTGGATACCAACTAGGGGAAGACCTGCTACGGATGAAGTGTTCAGCAATGGGACTTAAAAATTTTTGATTAAGAATCAATTTTGCTTCATTTTGTTTCAATTTGGGTGAATTTTGTAATTCAGATCGACCGAGCTATAAAGTTAAAATATATCATAAAATCCACGAAGATAAATTCTGTTTGTTGGCATGCATTGCAAGGCCATTCGTTGGAAATCGATTTTTCGACAAGAATTTACAAAACACTATTTACGTAAACAGCGTTAAATAACTTTAACATTCAACTGCCTACAACGCGCTAGTCCTGACTGTGTAATGTGTATATTATGCGTATGTATTAAAGTTAGTTTCTCTGGCTGGTCCATGGAGGTTAGAGAACAAGAGAACGAACGCTACGTGCTAAAGCATAGCCCGCATGTCCCTGAAAATTTGTAGAATTTATAGCCATGCTGCAGTCGGTGAGTAGTTTCTGTAAAGTAATTTTTTAATTACTGACCAAAAGAAACATTAAAAAATGGTAAAATAATATAAAAATAATAATAATGCAATAATAAAATGCAATAATAATAAACAGTAATAATATTTTTCTATTTATTTTAAATTAATTATATTTATGTATATTTATCTTTTCATTTTTATTTATAATTATATATTTATAGATGAGAAAACTATATAGATCCCCACATAGTAATAATAATGGAAGGCATAGGGAAGTGACGACCACATCGCCCGCTGATGTAACAGTTAAGTAACAAATCTGCTACGTCGGTGCAGTAAGTCAGCGACTTGCAAAGAGGTGTGAGCGCCATGCCTCGGCAGTATTCAGGGTGCAAAGGCCTGTTTGTGCTTACGGCCGTACAATGATACAATGAAACTCCCGTTAATTGGCGCCCAAAAAATGGATGATTGACTGTAATAGAAAGCGTATAAGGCCCCTGCCTGGGGGTCGTAAGGGCGCGTCTGGAGCTGGCGCTGGACGCAGAAGCATGCGGGCCGCCAGCCGAGCGCGAGGTGCTGCAAGTAGCAGCCCCCCGCATCCATCATCCCCACAAGATGGCTTGATGTCGGCAGAGTCCGTAGCGTATCGGGCTCGGATGCATTGCTTTTTTGCTGAGCTGGAGCCGTCTATTCCCGTGACGGAACAAAACCTGGCAGACCGAGTTCGCTCGAAAATATTTGATGATGCCGAGCTGGAACGACTAAGACGTGAGGCCATTCCCTCATCGAATGAATTGGCTATGGTTGAGGATGCATCTCTTCAGGCGACAGACCGACATCCACGCGTGAAAGCCGCCATGAATCCTCCTATTGTGGTTGATTTGGACGATGATGAAATAGTGATGAACCCATGAACTAGAGCAAATGAGGAGTATATTGGAAGAGGCGATTTTAGAAACGCGCAGCATGTCTCTCGAAAATCGACCGCTACTTCCCCGCATACCCCTAAGCAAGCGAAATCAGGCTGTCGTGAAAGCCCTTAACCCAATGCTGGTAATCAATTTGGAAGCCAGTCGGGACATTTGCGAGACGGACTCAGTTCTTTTTTGCGCCGCAGTGGCAGTTTGCCGTATTATTGCCAAACTTCCCGCGGCTGGACGCGCTACTAAACAAAGTAGCGCCATTCCAGCCTGGAGAAAAAGAATTGAGGACCGTATCGAAAAGGCAAGGGCCCTTATCGGCAGACTAACAAGCTTCAGGTCGGGTAATAATAGACCAAGGATTGTGCTCACCGTTAGAATGGCGTTTGCTGTGACGAATATCAGTTTGTCCCAGCCGGATACCAAGCAGAAACTAACGGAGCGCATAGACGACCTGAAGCAAAAGATCGCTGCTTGGGAGAAGCGGATTCGACGATGTACCGAGAGGTCAAGGCGGTTCAACCAGAATCGTCTGTTTCAGAGTGATCAGAAGAGGCTCTATAAATCATTGGAGCGACCAGAGGTATGTTGAGCGGGCCCAGGACCAGATCAGGCTAACACTGTCGCATTTTGGCGTGGCCTGTGGTCAGAGCCTGTAAACCACAGCGATGGCCCTTGGATGGAAGTTTGGTGAGCCAGAGTGCAAGTGTTACCGCCTATGAACCCGTCACCATAACGCCGGAAGACGTGGCTAAGGCGTTCCGTAGGGCCCCGAACTGGAAAAGTCCGGGGCACGACGGGCTGAATCATTACTGGCTGAAGGGATTCGTAGTGTATCACGCTGAGTTCGCCCAGCGTTTCAAGAGGCTCTCGTTCAGAAGAAGCTCCCGAGCCTCTTCACTACTGGGATCACTCGCTTGGTTCCTAAAGATCAGTATACCACAGACAGAGTAAATATCGCCCCATCACTTGTCTACCCACCAATTATAAGACACTGACATCCATTTTGAGCGCGAGAATCACTCGTCACCTGGAGCTAAATCAGGTGATGTCACGCGCTCAAAATGGGTGTCGGGGCGGTGGTCGTGGAACCGAGGAACCACTCCTCATTGACGCGGTCATTAGCAAAGTGGTGAAACGCAACCGTCGAAACTTCTCCGCCGCCTGGATAGACTATAGAAAGGCATTCGACTCGGTGTCCCATACATGGTTAAAGAGAGCCCTCGAGCTGTAAAAGATAGACTGTAACAGTTAAATACTTCCTCGAGCAGTGTATGTGGTAGTAAAGTACGATCTTTTGTCATCTGGGCGAGTGGATGATGGCTGCGGAGAACCACATTAGAATAAGAAGGGGTATTGTCCAGGGGATTGTCTGAGTCCAATCTGGTTCTGCCTCTCTCTGAACCCTCTCAGTACATTACTGGAGGGCTCCGGGAGAGGATTTCAGCTACGGAAAGGGGGACAAAAGTGACCCACCTTTTCTATATGGATGACCTCAAGTTATTCGCCTCCAGTCGCTCCCATCTGATGGAATTGCTAAACCTCACTTGTAAATTTAGCAATTCCATTGGAATGGAGCTGGCGACGGATAAGTGTGCGGTCCTTTTAACAAAAAGGAGAAGGGTTGCTAACTCTGAGGGCATAGACTTATCTATGCCCGTCAACTTAAGGACCCTTTCCGAGGCCGAAAAATACCGATACTTGGGTATGCGACAGAATATCGGTATCGATGAGGCTGGTATGAAACACTCAGCTTGCGACGTATTTTATGCACGCTTGACCAAAGTGCTTAACAGCCTTTTGTCCGGTGTGAATAAGACACACGCATAATAAATTTCGGTAAATCACTGGTTGGACACACTGAAAATCAGCGCCATGAAAAAAAAACTCATGGCATTATGCTGAGTGTGCTCCTGTTCCCAGATGACGCCTTGACACATACGAGTATAGGTATTGTATAGTTTGTAATAAATAGTATATTGTAATTTGTATTGTATAGCCAATATTATTTGTAAATTATGTGTTTTTTTATGTTATCAGTGGTGGCGTCATTATGGAGAATAAACCTTTCTTTCTTTCTTGCATATAACGGTTGTGTCTTGCCTGTTCTCATGTATACCTTTGGCATACTCTGGTGGATTCAGACTGAACTTTACGCCCGGGATAGAAAAGTCCGCACTACCATGACGTCCCACAGGATGCATCATCCGAGATCGTCGGTAATGAGGCTGTACTTGCCGCGAAAGCATGATGGGCGTGGCTTTCTGAGCGCGCTCACCATACATAATCGCGAAGTGTGCAGCCTCCGTCACTACTTCCTGGTGAGATCGGATGATCCATCCTATAATGACGTCATTTCTAGTGATAAAGGGCTTACCCCACTATCCTTGGCCAACGAGCAACGGCAGGACCCAGCAGTGCTTAGCATTTCTGACCGGGAAACCCTATGGAAGGAGAAGGTGCTGCACGGGAGGTACTGCGGGGCTCTACATGAGCCCTTCGTAGATACAGTCGCCTCCCTCAACTGGCTACGTTTCGGAGACCTCTTCGGGGAAACCGAGAGTTTTGTCTGTGTAATACAGGATCAGGTTATTAAGACCAACAACTATCGGAGATACATCCTAAAGCATGGCACCATCGACGTCTGTCGAGCTTGTCGCCATCCCGACGAATCGCTTAGGCATGTCATCTCCGCTTGTTCGGCGCTTTCTAACTCTGAGTACTTGCAAAGACACAGCCTAGTAGCCAGATTTCTACACCAGGAGCTCGTTCTGAAATACGGTCTCGTGGGATGGAAATTGCCGTATTACAAGTACTTGTCGGAAGCCTTGCTTGAAAATGACTGCGCCGGGCTCTACTGAGACCAGGCCATCATCACAGACAGGACTATTCCTACGAATAAGCCTGATATTGTGCTGATGGACCGGGCACAGTCAAGGATATTTTTTGGTCAACATTACCATTCCGTATGACGAGAACCTCGTGAAAGCCGAAACAGATAAACGAACAAAATATCTGGACCTGGCTCACGAGGTGACCGACATGTGGGATGGGCTGTTGACCGAAATTATACCTATAGTCGTTTCCGCAAACGGGCTGATCCCTGTCAGCCCCTCGGGTCATCTGAGGCGACTGGGACTCCGTGACGGACTGCTCCGGGCTCAAATGCAGAAGGTGGTGCTCCTCGATACCACCCACATTGTCCGCCGGTTTCTTTGCCTTTCCCCCTAACCCACGGCTGTTTGGTCTCCCCTGCCGGGGGCTTCCATCTGGTTTGGCTTTTATTTATGTATGTTTTTTTTAATGTACTTAATTTATTGTTATTTATGTATATTTATCATTTACTTTCGCAATTATATATTTATGGAACCCAACCAGATAAGAAAACTATATAAATAACCCAAAATAATAATAATCATGTTCGGCGCTTTCTTACTCTGAGTACTTCCACAGGCACAACCTAGTAGCCGGAATTCTACACCAGGAGCTTGCTCTGAAATACAGTATCGTGGACCGAAAATTGCCGTATTACAAGTACTTGCCGGAAGCCGTGCTCGAAAATGACCGCGCCAGGCTCTAGTGGGACCGGATCATCATCACGGACAGGACTATTCTTGCGAATAACCCTGATATTGTGCTATAGACCGGGCACAATCAAGGATATTTTTAGTCGACATTACCATTCCGTATGACGAGAACCTCGTGAAAGCCGAAACAGATAAGCAAACAAAATATCTGGACCTGGCTCACGAGGTGACGGAAATGTGAGGTTGTTTGCCGACCGAAATTATTTCTGTAGTCGTCTCTTCGATTGGGCTAATCCTGGTCAGCCTCTCGGGTCATCTGAGGTGACTGGGACTCCGTCACGGACCACTCCGTGCTCAAATACGGAACGCAGTGCTTCTCGATACCGCCCGCATTGTCCGCTGGTTTCTTTCCCTTTCCGAATAACCTACGGCCGTTTGGTCTCCCCTGCCGAGGGCTTCCACCTGGTTGGGCTTTTATTTATGTATGTATTTTTTATGTATTTATTTTATTTTATTGTTTTTTGTGTATATTTATCGTTTTCTTTCCCAATTATATATTTATGGAACCCAACCAGATGAGATAACTATATAAATAACCCAAAATAATAACGTTCGGCGCTCTCTTACTCTGAGTACTTGCACAGGCACAACCTAGTAGCCGGAATTCTACACCAGGAGCTTGCTCTGAAATACGGTCTCGTGGACCGAAAATTGCCGTATTACAAGTACTTGTCAGATGCCGTGCTCGAAAATGACCGCGCCAGGCTCTACTGGGATCGGACCATCATCACATACAGGGCTGTTCTTACCAATAAGCCTGATATTGTGCTAATGGACCGGGCACAGTCAAGGATGTTTTTGGTCGATATTATCATTCCGTATGACGAGAACCTCGTGAAAGCCGAAACAGATAAGCAAACAAAATATCTGGGCTTGGCTCACGAAGTGACCGAAATGTGAGGTGGTTTGCCGACCAAAATTATTCCTGTAGTCGTCTCTGCGATTGGGCTAATCCCGGTCAGCCTCTCGCGTCGTCTGAGGCGACTGGGACTCCGTGACGGACCGCTCCGGGCTCAAATGCAAATGCAGAAGACAGTGCTCCTGGTCTCCCCTGCCGAGGGCTTCCATCTGGTTGGGCTTTTATTTATTTATGTATTTATTTTGTTTTATCGATATCTATGTATATTTATCATTCTCGTTCACAATTATATATTTATGGAAACCAATCAGATGAGAGAACCATATAGATACCCCAAATAATTATAACAAATGAATAATAACTAATAATTTATATCTGTGATAATTTATAATATTTATGATAACTAAAATTGTAAAAAACATAATTTATAATTTATTTATTAATAAATAGTAATAATTTTGTTATTTTCTCTTTTTTTTCCTTTGAATGATGTTATAATCGTTTCAAACTAGCGCACAACAACCTGTTTTTATTGTGACAACTTAGCGATCGCATCGCCTCACGTATTTTGACCATATTGCTGGGACACTTTTCTACAGCGATCGTTCTCTTGTTCTCTAACCTCCATGATCTGGTCTGTGGTATGTATTTTACCATGGAGGTTAGAGAGAAGTAGAACGATCGCTGTAGAAAATAGTGTCCCAGAAATATGGACAAAATAAGTGAAGCACTGCGATCGCTAAGTTCTCTCAATATAAGTCATTTTCAGTCTACTTTGCCAATCAGATGCTAAAGCACTTGCACGTCTACGCACAATACAATATTTCACCATTTTTAATGTTTCTTTTTGTCAAAAATTAAAAAATTACGGAGCATGGTTATTTACCCACAAATGCCCACAATTGTTCGTTCTGATCTCTAACTTCCATGCTACGTAGTAAAGCATAGCACGCCTGTCTTTAAAATTTGTAGAATTTATAGCGGCGCCGCCATCGGTGAATAGTTTCTGTGAAGTTAGCTGTTTGTGAGTACAAGTAGATGAAGTTAGTTGAATAATGTACTAATTTTCTACGCGGCATTGGTGAGAAAATTTTCATGCTCCATAATTTTGTAATTTTTGACAAAAAGAAACATTAAAAAATGGAGAAATATTATATTGTGCGAGGATGTGTACGTGGTTTAGCATCTGATCGAAAAAATATACCGAAAATGACTTTTATTGACCGAACTTAGCGATCGCAGCGCCTCACTTATGCTGTCCATAATTCCGGGACACTATTTTCTACGGCGATCGTTCTCCTGTTCTCTAACCCCCACGTATGTTACCCTGGGTGACTCGCGAGCAAAGACAGAGAAACCTATAAACAAGTTGACGCCTTCTTTCGCATTTGCACACAAAAAAAGATAGATTTATTCATACGTCTTGCGTAGAAATTAGATGAAACAGTGTGATCGTTTGTGTCTTTCTGCGTGCCGGTTTTTTTTTGTTTAGCAAACTACACTTTGCTAAACAACTTTGACAGTTCGTAGCGATCTAAGGAGTTTATAAGATGGTTTAAGTGAGAAAAAAGTGTTTTGTGAGCTTAAGATCGGTGAATCTTGTTCAGTTCAGTTCTTAGAACAATTAAAAATTTTATCTTAATATGTTTAAAAGTCACAAAGATTATTGTATAACCTGATACTACGTTATCGTCCTTTCTCACTCGAGGCTACGCTAATCATTGGGTGCGTTTGGCAGAAAAAAGCGCTTGCAAGCGCTTGAAAGCAAAATGGCGATCGTAAGCGGTAAGCGCTGTCAAATCGTAAGTAGCTATTTTCCTCTAGGACACGAAGTTAGTTTTAACCGGGGAACCTAACCTAATTTAATTAAATATATGTTTGTTAAGTATTCATATTAAAAACTTACCAATCATGAATTTTTTTTTATAGAAGAGGGGGCAAACGAGCATGCGGCTCACCTGATGTTAAGTGACTACCGCCGCCCATGATCAACCGCAATACCAGGGGAATTGCAGGTGCGTTGCCGGCTCTTTAGAAAGGAGTAAGCTCTTTTCTTGAAGGTCCCCAGGTCGTATCGGTCCGGAAAAATCGCTGGTGGTAAACTATTCCACAGAGAGGTTGTACGCGGAAGAAAACTCCTCTTGAAACGTACAGTGGTGGACCACCAAAAATGAATTTTTAATAACATTTATACGTTTATTCATGTCATTATATTACTTAAAACTAATATTTCACAAAAGAACTTGTAAACTCTACTTCAAAACAAACAATTTAATGAGCAAAATGGTGGATTGTGTTAGCGCTACTGAAGTTAGCAAACGTGTCCTGGCCGAAAACTGTTTAGTTTCGCCATTTTGCTTACAAGCGCTTGCTAGCGCTTTTTCTGCCAAACGCACCCATTAGTCTATAGGTTTCTCTGTCTACGCTCGCGAGTGACAGAAGGCTGTCTATGGTCTACTTTAGGGATGTTCTATTGTGCAGAAACATCGATGATGACATTGGTTTTCGTATCGATAGCTTCACATCGATGTTCGATGTTTATCCTATGTAATATATTAAAATTAGATGAATAAACAATTAGTAATGTAGTTTACGGTGTATTATTAATGAACAAATAATAGTGAAAAATTTAGTGTCAAACAGTAATTAAAAAATGGGAAAGGTTAACAAATATCTAGTTCATTTGTTATATTTTTGCCAACGATGATGAATGTTGTTATTTTGTTGGTATATTTGCTACACTCTGGTATAAAAAAATTAATTATAGGACCTTATTTACGATTTAGACGTGACTTTATATCAATTACTGCTATATAAGGAATATGAATATAGAAAAAAAATTCTTTGATGTTAATACATCGATGTTTTAATTTCTAACATCGAACATCCCTATTGTGAATTATTGTTGTCAATTGTTGTGAATTGTGAATAAGTTGTGATGAGATGAGGGTTTTTCTAAACATTTTATCAGAATAAGTCATTCGTTGTCGATATTTTTACAAAATGTCACGGGATAAAAGCGTTTGGTTTGCCGAAGAGATACTTTTAGATGCGAAATTAATCAACTTTCAGTTGGAAACAGGTGAATGGGATGCCGTAGAGGAAATGTTACGTGCTGAAGCGCAGCTATCAAGGGATGCAGAAACCGGCCGCTTACGACCGTAAGGAAATTTTCTTTAAACTTGTTTGTAACAGCCACCGATAGAGTATTGCTACGCTGTAGCGTATAAGAGCTGCTGCATTAATGGGTCGGTTCGTTCTCATAGAGTACCAGCGCAAAATAAACTATAGTAGCTTGGAGTACCTAGGTACTAAGAATAGCTAGCTATTTTTCGTATAGTGAGTGTAGAGAACTGAAGACTACTGGTAACATGGCATAGCATCTTAGTCCTCAGTTGTAACAACTCATCTGCATTTTGTTTCTTTATCGAGGATAGGAGATAGGTAAATTTTTAATGTTCCATATCCACTTACGGTGTGGGCTGCTAAATACTTTACACCCTTAATACTAGCAAGGCAGAAAAAACAGCTAACCTACAAAGGTGGTCAAGGGTCATTTGACCCATCACTGTTACCTAGTCTTTAATTATATATATATTTATGGTATAATTTTAGAAATAAGGGCAATATTCATTGTTACAAAGGTAAATGAAAAAATTTTGGTTTTTTAGTGTAAATAGGTGTTTAATAAAAAAAAAATTACAGCTATGACATATGAACATTTTTGGTTGATTGCATCTGCCACATAATGGTTTTTACATAAGTCACATGCTTTATTGATTTTAGTTTTACTGTGAGTTTGATAGCAATTAAGCCTCTTTCTCATCTCAGCAGCTGGCATTTCTGAGGCTATAAAATGTTACAGCAAGGTCTCAGGAATTGGTTCATCTAAAATGTTACTACTCAGTTTGTCCAGCAATTGCAGTATAATAATATTTTTTGTTGTTATATTTTTGGTACAACACTAAGGCATTTTATGCAGATAAATCTAAAATATTATAAAACATGTGTACTGACCATCTTCTAGAAGGTGCATTTTTTTTGCTGCATTTTCTCATTATTTGATCAACCATATCAGCACTATATTAGAATTATAAAACAGTACAGTTTCGGATTTTTTCTTGACATTGCCACTGTGTTTATGAACACTATCATATTACAATCTATTCAGTAACAAAACATTTTTAATTCTCTTTGTTTGGTAAATGTATGGAATATCACATATGATGGAATACCAAGTTTGGTCCAATGGAATATCCCATCTTTTTATTTACAGTACCAATCAAATATGTATGTTTTAAAAGCAAGTTCTGTGTAAGAGATACAGGTGTGAAAAAATTACCTGTAATCACATTTCTACCTTTATCCAGAAATTGTTCCATAAGATGCATGACAATGTGATGAAAAGCTTCCAGGCTGTTAACATTTCTCTTTATTAGCTTCGTGCATAGGCAGTTAATTCTGGCTGTTCAGGCAAAAAATTATGAGTTCCTCGGCAACCTGCCACCTCTGAGCTATTTTCAAGTTTAGATTTCCACAATATTTCACCTGGTGTCATCTTATTATTATGAGATGTATTTCCATAATAATATTGTTTTTACCACCAAGCATTCGTCATCACCGCGATAATCTTCCTCTAGTTTGTTGTTGAATGACAGCTAATGGTATGCTGCTCTCTGAACCACTAAACTTTAGTTTATTTTACTTACTCTGGTGGTAATGGTACACCTTTGTATTACTATCCGATTTACCTTCTTGCAATAATTGCAATAATGGTGGTATTTCTGGTTCATGGATACATTTTGACAGTTTTACGAAATATCAACCAAAAATAATAAAATTGACTCAATGAGAATGCATAAAGTAATTTATGTATAAGTTAAAATATGTAGGTATGTGAAACAAGATCAGTAAATAAAATTAAAGTAAATATAATTATCCTACTCACAAAAACAACTCATTCATCATTTGAGTAGGTCAAATTACTCTAGCCCTTGTTGTTTGAGAATGCTATTTTTATTTACATTTCTATGAAAATATTACTACATAAATATGTTTGCTTATAAAACAATAGTAATTCATTAAGTCAAATGTACAAAAATGTATAAACATATAGAGACAAAATAATTAGCACTACAAGTTCAAATTTAGGTCAAATGACCTCTGCCTGCCTGCTGCTAGTGTTAATTCTACAAGAAAAATCTTCAAAAATTAACATATTCCAACTATTATGGAGTAGAGAGAAGGAAGTGATAGCATAAAATAAATATTTTCGTCTCATATCACAAACTGAGACATTAATAAAATTGGTATTACTTCGATTAATGAATGTTATGGAATGGCCCACAGCCTGTAATTATACCCTGCCTACCCTCATGACTGGAACAACATAGGTAAGAGGGTGGTCCCCATCTAGAAGGACTTCTAAGAAGAGTAAGAGTTGTATCATGTGGTCCTATTTTATCTATGGTAACTCCAGTTAACAATTTAATTTATAAATATGATTACTGGACATAAATATAATATAATTTATAAATATAACAAGATACTTGGTACATATCTTTAACCCCATCATCATCATTACAGCCCTTAACAAGTCCACTGCTGAACATAGGCCTCTATCTTTAACCCCTCCTTACCCTAATCCTTCCTATATGCACGTACTGCGATTCAAGCGCCGCGCGGCGGCAGTAATCGAATAAGAACCGCGACCGCACGAAGGACATTGCGTCATTTGATCTCTTTAATATTATTTACATTCATTCATCATTCTTTAATATCAGTCCACGAAATGTTTGTAGAAGAGATTCACATTATTGGGACGCCCAATCTAACATAGTGCTTTCACATTTCCAGCAAAAAAGCATCCGAGTATACATTACGTTTGATAGCGGAAGTCCTGCATATTATGAGACTAGATGTTGAACAAGCTTCATACAATAGAAGTACGCTTGCTGTTGCTGAGCAATGTCTACGCCTGGTCCGTTCTTGTGCTGCCGCTGGTACAAAAATGCAAACATACATTTCAAAAGAGCTGTCAATACTAGATTCTATGCTTATATTAGCTACAGAATACCAGCATCCAAGCATAGAGATACTTAATGAGGAATTACAGAAGAAATTTGAAACATGCATGACTGTTCTTGTGCAAACACTCGGAAATCTTGTAGTCAATAACCCATTCAATCAAATTATGATTTGGAATAAATTTGATGCAATCATATTAAATTCTTTAGTTGGACAAAATGATAATATAGCTTCAGCTGCTGCTATGATTGTTTATAATATACTTTTAGGTCAACCCAATGTATTACCGGATGATGTGTCCTTACTAAATTCATTAGCTTATATGTATAACAATGGCAATATTGAGTACCCGCATTTGATAATAGAATATTTAATCGGGGTTGAGAACACATATATAGAGAAATTATATGCAAAATTGGATCCAGAGTGTCGCATGCTTGTGTTAAATCTAGCCTACAATATTTTAATGTCAACAGAATCACAAGATATTAATGTGTCAGTAAACTTTGTTAAATTTATGGCGCATGAATTCAAAAGCAAATCTGATTGTATTCTGAAAACGGTGGACAAGTATTTGAACAGTATTGAACCTCAAGAAGTTGTATTTTTGCTTGAAATAATAGCCACTGCATCAAGTATGGATGCTTACATGGATTGCTTGCAAAATGATACATCTCTTTTTATTAATTGTGCTTGTAAGTTTGTTAATTATAATATATCCATACATAATCATATAGCATTTAATTTGATGAAATTTTTAGTTTGAACTATACATCAATGGTGACATATTATGGTCTTGTTCATAAAAAATATAAAGTTTTGTCATAGAGCAAGAACAAATGAAGAAGTCTGGCAAACATCATGTCCGTGGGATAGTATCGCAATCGAAAAAAAAAGAAATTCACAAAAGCTATTGCTTCTTGTAAGTTCCATATTCCTTACAAAATCCTATTTTATAAACTATTATTTTTAATTTAATTTAATAAATAACATCAATACCACATTGACATCTGATAAAAATATAATAAAATGTTGTTACCTAAATTGAAAAATTATAATTTATTGCTTTAAAAGTGTTGTAGTTATTAACATCATGAACAAATAGGTTTAGCTATAATTTATACTTGGCAATTTTTTTCACTTGGTGAAACTCCAGCTTCTTTTTGTGATTTGGATGAACACAGGTGCTAGTTTAACAGTATTTATTTTAAATGAATAATATATTAATTATAAAATCGAATGGTTTCCATACACAGCACCATCAGGTATATCAGAATAACAAATGTATGTTTGCATATATTTGTTATTCATGAAATAGGTTAAGATTTTTATGAATAAGACCATTAGAGTTCACAATATTAATAATTTTCAATGTAATGCTTCATTAAAGTTGCCTATTGGTCGGTGATTTCTAAAAGGATTTATTAATGAAGTGATCTATTTTCATTACAGTTCTGTTACGTGCAATCCACAAGTTAGGCAAGGAAAGTCAAAACTTTTTCTCTTCTATAAATAAACTGTACGAGGCAACTGGAAAACATCTTATTAATGACGAAAATATATCAGCAACTAATGTTCCACCGGAAAGTAAGTCTAATATTTGTTTTCTCTTTGCTCAGATAATGAAATCATATAATAATTTGTTGTTTAAAAGATCAAAATGTTATTTATACGCTTAATATATTATATGTTAGTAATTTTTCAATCCACTATGACATATCATCCGTTGGTGTTGTAAAATTTTTCAAGACATCCTTTAGCGGCGCTTCAAATTGGCACAGTCATTTTGTATGGTATAGCCCGTCCAGCGTACTTGTATATATAGAGGTCAGTGACTATTTATGTCTACTATTCATCTAATACAGGTCATCTCCACTTCGCTTAGTGTAATACGCTAAGTGGTAACTTATTGTATTACTTAGTCAACTTAAGTGTAACTACAGCCTGTTATAGCCCACTGCTGAACATAGGCCTCCCTTAGATAGCCTCGTAGGGGGTATAGTTGTTGTAAAAGGCGATAGAGGGAAATAAAACACGAGATTACAGGGCAGCAGCATTAATAATAAATAAATTAATAATAATTAATAATATTAATATTAAGGCGTAGGGAAGTGACGACCCCATTACCCGCTGACGTAACAGTTATGTGACAAAACTGCTACGTCGGCGCAGTCAGTCAGCACCCTGCCAAGAGGTGTGAGCGCCGTGCCTAGGCAAAATTGTAGGTGCAAAGGTCCGTTTGTGCATATGACCGAACCACGAAACGGTGCCGGGCTTGGGCATCTCCCGTTATTTGGCGCCCATAAAATCGATAATGGCACAAAAAAGAATGTGCATAGGGCCGCTGCCTGGGAGTCGCTAGGGCGCATCTGGAGCTGGCGCTGGACGTGGCAGCATTCGGGCCGCCAGCCGAGCGCGAGGAGCTGCACGGTCACCTAGCAGCACTTCGCATCCATCATCCCCATCAGAAGGCTTGGTGTCGGCTGGGTCTTCTCGGACTCAGCAAGCGACACCCGCCGCTGGTGGCGCACGTCGCATGCGTTGGTCACAAACAATGAACGCAAACGCATTGCGGGCGTACTTTAGGGCAAAAGGTGAAGAAACTGGATGTTTAGCGTATCGGGCTAGGATGCATCGTCTTTTTGCTGAGCTGGTGCCATCTTTAACCGTCACAGAGCAAAACCTGGCAGACCGAGTTCGGTATATCTTGCGCTCAAATATATTTGATGTCGCCAAACTCGAACGGCTACGACGTGAGGCTGTTCCCTCATCAGATGAAAATGCTACGGCTGAGGATGCGGCGCCACAAATTGTAGAGCAACCCGCAACCGTGGATGCCGCCGTGAATACACCAGTTGTGGTTGATTCAAACGATGATGGAACAGTCGCCCAGGAACTGTAATTAGAGCATATGAGGAGTACTTTGGAAGAGGCGATTGTGGAAACGCGCAGTACGCCTCTCGAAAATCGACCGCGACTTTCCCAGGCGCGACTTCCCCGCATAGCCCTAAGCAAGCGGAATCGCGCTGTCGTGAGGGCTCTGAACCCAATGCTGGTGACCTATTTGGAAGCCAGCCGAGACCTTTGCGAGACGGACTTAATTCTTTTTGGCGCCGCGCTGGCAGTCTGCCGTATCATAGGCGCCAAGGTTTCCACGGCTGGACGCGCTACTGGCCAAAGTAGCGCTATCCCAGCATGGAGAAGAAGCATTGAGGAACGTATCGGAAAGGCTAGAGCTCTCATCGGCAGACTGATATGCTTCAGATCAGGCAATAACAGGCCAAGAATTGTGCCCACCGTCAGGATGGCGTTTGCTGGGACAAATGCCAGTTTGTCCCAGAAGGATATAACGCAAAAACTGACAGAGCGCATAGATGATCTGAAGCAGAGAATCGCTGCTTGGGGAAAGCGGACTCGGCGATATACCGAGAGGTCGACGCGGTTCAACCAGAATCGTCTCTTCTAGAGTGATCAGAAGAGGCTCTATGAATCATTGGAGCACCGAATCAGACTGACACTGTAGCATTCTGGCGCGGCCTGTGGTCAGAGCCCGTACACCACAGCGAGGGCCCTTGGACGGAAGTTGTGGCGAATCAGTGTGCGAGTATAACGCCCATGGACCCCGTCATTATAACACCGGATTACGTAGCTGAGGCGGTCCGTAGGGCCCCGAACTGGAAAAGTCCGGGACTCGACGGCCTGCATCACTACTGGCTGAAGGGGTTCGTATAATCTCGCGTTCGTAGAATCGCGCTCGCCCGACAGTTTCAAGAGGCTCACAACCAGAAGTCGCTCCCGAGCCTCTTCACTACTGGGATCACCCATTTGGTTCTTAAAGACCCGGGTACCACAGACTCGAGCAAATACCGCCACATCACGTGTCTACCGACCATATACAAGACACTAACATCCATTTTGAGCGCGAGAATCACTCGTCACCTGGACTGAAATCAGGTGATGTCGCGCGCTCAAAATGGATGTCGGGGCGGTGGTCGTGGAACCAAGGAACCACTCCTCATTGATGCGGTCATTGGCAAAGTGGTGAAACGCAACCGTCGGAACTTCTTCGCCGCCTGGATAGACTACAGAAAGGCATTCGACTCGGTGCCCCATACATGGCTAAAGAGAGTCCTCGAGCTGTACAAGATAGACTGTACAGTTAGAGACTTCCTCGAGCAGTGTAAGGGGCAGTGGAGTACAATCCTTTGTCATCTGGGCGAGCGGATGATGGCTGCGGAGAACCACATAAGGATAAGAAGGGGTATCTTCCAAGGCGATTGTCTGAGTCCAATCTGGTTCTGCCTCTCTCTGAACCCTCTCAGTACCTTACTGGAGGGCTCCGGGAGGGGATTTCAGCTGCGGAAAGGTGGGACAAAAGTGACCCACCTTTTCTATATGGATGACCTCAAGTTATTCGCCTCCAGTCGCCCCCATCTTATGGAATTGGTAAACATCACTTGTGAATTTAGCAATTCCATTGGAATGGAGCTGGGGACGGATAAGTGTGCGGTCCTCCATGTTGAAAGGGGAAGGGTTACTAACTCTGAGGGCATAGACTATGCCCGTCAACTTAAGGAACCTTTCCGAGGCTAAAACATACCGATACCTGGGTATGTCACAGAACATCGGTATCGATGAGGCTGGTATGAAACAGTCAGTTTGCGACATGTTTTGGTCAAGCGACCAAAGTGCTTAACAGCCTTTTGTCCGGTGTGAATAAGGCACACGCATACGAGTATAACGGCTGGGTCATGCCTGTCCTCATGTATACCTTTGGCATACTCAGGTGGACTGAGACTGAACTTAACGCCCTGGATAGAAAAGTCCGCACTACCATTACGTCCCATAGGATGCATCATCCGAGATCGTCGGTAATGAGGCTGTACTTGCCGCGAAAGCATGGTGGGCGTGGTTTCCCGAGCGCGCTCACCATGCATAATCGCGAAGTGTGCAGCCTCCGTGGTTACTTCCTGGCGAGATCGGATGATCCATTCTATAAGGACGTCATTTCTTGTGATAAAGGACTTACCCCTCTATCCTTAGCCAATGAGCAATGGCAATACCCGGCAGTGCAGAGCATTTCCGACCGGGAGACCGTATGGAAGGAGAAGGAGCTCCACGGGAGGTTCTACAAGGCTCTACATGAGCCTTTCGTAGACGTAGTAGCCTCCCTCCACTGGCTAAGCTTTGGTGACCTCTTCGGGGAAACCTAGGGTTTTGTCTGTGCAATACAGGATCAGGTTATTAAGACCAACAACTATCGAAGATACATCCTAAAGTATGGCACCGTCGACATCTGTCGAGCTTGTCGCCATCCCGGTGAGTCAATTAGGCATGTCATCTCCGGTTGTTCGGCGCTTTCTAACTCTGAGTACTTGCACAGGCACAACCTGGTAGCCAGAATTCTTCACCAGGAGCTCGCTCTGAAATACGGTCTCGAGGATCGGAAATTGCCGTATTACAAGTACTTGCCGGAAGCCGTGCTCGAAAATGATCGCGCCAGGCTCTATTGGGACCGGGCCATCATCACAGACAGGACTATTCTTGCGAATAAGCCTGATATTGTGCTGATGGACCGGACACAGTCAAGGATATTTTTGGTCGACATTACCATTCCGTATGACGAGAACCTCGTGAAAGCCGAAACAGATAAACGAACAAAATATCTTGACCTGGCTCACGAGGTGACCGATATGTGGGGTGGTCTGCCGACCGAAATTATTCCTGTAGTCGTCTCTGCTAATCTAATCGGCTAATCCCAGTCAGCCTCTCGGGTCATCTGAGGCGGCTGGGACTACGTCAACTCACTTACGTCTACTCAAATGCAAATGCAGAAGACAGTGCTCCTCGTTACCGCCCGCATTGTCCGCCGGTTTCTTTCCCTTTCCCCCTAACCCTCGGCCGTTTGGTCTCCCCTGCCGAGGTTCCCATCTGGTTGGGCTTTTATTTATTTATGTATTTTTATATTTTTTTTAATTTTATTGATATTTATGATTATTTATCTTTTCATTTCCATTTATAATTATATATTTATAGAACCCAACCAGATGAGAAAACTATATTGATACCCCCTAATAATAATAAACATTTATTTCTCCCACTTTTTACATAGTTACATTTATTTTGTTTCATAAATAGATTAAGAGTTTTGAGTAGCTGCGGGAGACAGGAGCCCAAACTAGGTTACGCTGTGCTATGGGTCTCCTGATTCCCCCTCTTGGCTTTATTACATACTTTTTGGTAATGTCTGAGATTTTCAAAGCGTAATTTACAATACAAGTCACATAGAATAAATATAACATGCAATCCGAGTGCTAAGCACGGTAACTATGACAAATATCTGCCTTATGAGGTAATTGTTTATTATATTATAATGTTCTTATTGTATATATTTTTTACAGTGTAGGTACATTTTAAAATTATTATTGTGTTAAAAAAAAGTAAAGTTACCAGATATTTGTTTTACTGCTGGATACAGACCCGTTTGAGGGGGGGGGGGAGTGCTTAGCCTTTATGTGCTAACATGGTTGATGTGTAAAAAATACAATAATATTGATACATTGATTTATTGATAACCCCGGCAGAAGTGTCTTATTCATTCTGTTGTCTTATGAGACATGAGTTGGCCTCAATGGTTGCTTGTGGCTGTGACACTGCCACAAGGTGTATGCCTGTGCAAAGTGCTATTGAGTATTGTTTATTTTCTTTATGCCTTATAGGATGATAGTATTTATCTATCTATATATCTTTTTTATATATATATATAAGTATATATATATATATACGAGGGTGGATTGAAAAGTACTCGGCCTAACACAGATCCATTCAATTCTAAAAATCAAATGTACCCACATTATTTAGTTCAGTTCAGACTAGTTCATTGTGTGAAGTTCGAAACGTGTGCGATAATTAGTTGTGATTTTATAAATTTATTAACAAAGTAATCGGACATAATTTCCGCGAATGGAGCAAATCGAGCAGCGTGCCGTCATTAAGTACCTCCATAAGAAGGGGCTATCATCAAAAGCCATCCATGATGACATGGTCAGTACATTAGGCGATTGTGCTCTGTCATATTCATCCGTCAAAAAATGGATAGCAGAATTTAAGCGTGGTAGAGAGAGTGTGAAAGATGAACCCCGCTCTGGAAGGCCTTCGACGTCAACTACTGACGAAAATATTAAAAAAGTACTTGATTTAATAATGGGAGACCGCAGATTAAAAATTAGAGAGATAGCCGAGATTATAGGCATCTCTTATGAACGAACTCAAAACATCATTGTCAACGAGTTGGGTTTCCACAAGGTTTCTGCGAGGTGGGTTACGCGACTGCTTTCAGTTGAACAAAAAAGGACGCGATTGACTATTTCACGCGACTGTTTGGAGTTATTTGAAGCCGATGCAGATGATTTTTTGAATCGTTTTGTTACTATGGACGAAACATGAGTTCATTACTGCACACCGGAAACAAAACAACAATCAAAACAGTGGAGAAGACCTGGTTCACCACCCCCTAAAAAGGCTAAGTCGATTTTGTCGGCAAATAAGGTGATGGCTTCAGTATTCTGGGACTCGAAAGGTGTGATTATGATTGATTATCTTGAAAGGGGTCAGACTATAAACTCTGATTACTACTGCACCTTACTACGTCGTTTACGAGAGGAAATAAAAGAAAAACGTCGAGGAATGCTCAGAAGAAAAGTCCTGTTTCATCAAGATAACGCCCGTGTTCACACGTCAGTACAGTCAATGGCTGAAATTCACAACTGTGGCTTTGAACTGTTACCGCATCCGCCGTATTCACCTGATCTGGCACCATCAGACTTCTTTCTGTTCCCTAACCTAAAAAAGCACTTGGGAGGTCAAAGATTTTCGACAAACGACGAGGTCAAAGCAGCTGTAGACGCATATTTTGACTCTAAGGAAGAATCATTTTTTTTCAACGGTCTAAATGCTTGGAAGGGGAGGTGGCAAAAGTGTATTGAACTTGATGGTGATTATGTAGAAAAATAAAAATATAACTGATTTAGTATGTGTTTATTTTCTTGGTTAGGCCGAGTACTTTTCAATCCACCCTCGTATATATATAGTATAGTTGTATTACGAACGGGTCGGCTCGACCGGGGAAGGACCACGCTTTCACAGAATACCAGCGTCACATAGTAATTTAATGCTGCTGTGTTTCGTATGGGGAGTGTAGAGAACCGGAGACGCTTTTTACTGGAAACGAAGCATTCCATCCTAGTCCTCACGGGTGACAACGCATCTGCATTTTGATTCGTAATCGAGTAAAGATGTAGATGTCTACGGGCCGCAGCAACCACTTACCATCCTAGCATAAAAACTTTAAATGTTGGGAAAATAATTACGAAATGTAACTTAATTTTTAAGTAAATATTTATTTTTACAGTTCCACTCTGTAAGAATGATTCAGCGGATAACATGCTGTCCTGCAATGAGACAACATCAGAATGCACTGAATCGGAAAGCAGTGAACAATACTTTGAATGCAATGAAAATCCTCCATACCTAGACAAAATAGACACATTAAATACTTTCGACAACTTACAGCCTCTTAAATTTATTGACCCTTTGCCTGATAATAAGAACAGAAGTCCAGATTGCAACCCTAACGTCAAAATCGACAGTGATTTGACAAAGGTCGCGTTTAAAAGAAGTAGTTCCGTGCCAAAAACTGATGATCGAATCTCTTTGCCAACTAGAAGGATAAGTCTCGAACATAAGATAGATATAGGAGAAGATAATGAACCACCTTTAATTATTGATTCACAATCGCCATCAGCGAGTATGAATACTATAGCGGAAGTTATTCCAGTTGGACTACAACCCAGACTGGAATTGCAAGAAACCAGTAGAACAGATTCTCAAGATAGCTCCCCAAATGACCCACCTACAGAAATACATGTGCCAAGAGAAGAAGCCAAAGTTGTAAAAGCTTCACCTAGTGAGATATCCCCGCCACTGTCTGATGCTCCACCTGAAACTGAATCACAGAAACAATCTCCAGATATGCCAAAAGAAGTAAAGAAAAGTCAGAATTTGTCTACGGATTTTGATTTAAGTGAGCAGCTGCAGAAAATATTAGGTATTTCATCTGAAAAGACGCGCGGAGATACCCCTAATGTTGAAAAAAAATCAGAGCCGGCCAAAGAAGTTAAGATCGAAGAAAACACAAGTAATAAAGTGCCTTCAGTAAAAATTGATTCACCTGAGAACCATAAAGCGAGGTAGGTGTAGTAAAATTCTGGCTGTAATGTATATGAGTCCACCATGAACTTATAACCTACATCCATAATGAATGTATTTTTAGCCGTCTAGTGACAGTAAGAATATCCACTACCCCATATTGTTCCATGGATGTGGTAAGATGCAGCAGAGAAAATCTGAAATAGGAGATGAAAACCCTCTGGGAGGGAGGATTTCGAAATGCAATTTTTTTGTATATTGTAATAGCTTATCGACCAATGTTTAATCAGGGCACTCTTTATAATGCCTGGGCAATATGAATAATGACAACTCAAATCGGGCTCCATAATGAATACTGATTTAAACTTAATTTTTTATCACTTTGTCTGGTCATTATGAATGTTACAACGTAACTGTTGCAATTTGATAAAGCCTATTAATCACTTTACAGACAATAATTAATAATGTACCAAATCAAATATTAACAAGTGTAAAAATGTGAACAAATGGAAAAACCACTTTGCAGTATCAAATAGCAGCAATGAGAATTTTTGTGATGAAATTTTTTATTCCTATTGTGTTTAAGTGTGAAATATGTGATGACAAAAAAAACCTTAGGTAACCTTTTTTTTACACATTAGGGTGACAAACGAGCACACAGTCCACCTGATGGTAGGTAAGTGGTTACTGTGGCCCATAGACATCTACACCTATCCTCGATTAGGAATCAAAATGCAGCTGCAAGACAACCTGTGAGGACTTAGGTGGAATGCCTCGTTTCCAGTAAAAAAGGTCTCCGGTTCTCTACACTCACCATGCGAAACACGGCAGCATTAAGCCACTATTTGATGCTGGTATTCTGTGAGAGTGTGGTACCTCCCCAGTCGAGCCGACCCATTCGTGTTACAACTAGACTACTAATATAACTACAGCATGGCTCTACCACGTAATAAAAACCTACTTTTTATTACTCCGTCCAATAAGTAATGGACTTTATTTATAAAGCTCGATCAGTTTAATTATTTCAATAGTTTTTATCTAATAATAATGCCCTATTAATCACTTGGTCCATAACATAGGTATACATATAAAAGTCCACTGCTGAACATAGATTGCCCGATATATTTGTCATAGTTGCTACGCTTGGTAAGTGGGTTAGCAACCACAGTTTTTACTGTTTTTTATTGCTGTCCATCTCCTGTCTTCCTCTCTCTGTTTCCCCCGGTCGCCTCTTACGACACCCACGGGATGATATGGGGTAGTGGGTATTCCTACCGTCACAATATGGTTCATATTTTATAAAATTTAAATTTATCGCATATTATTAATTGTTATGTTTTGTTTTATCTTTGCATATTATTCGATTCCATTATTATTATATTAAAGATTAGGCGCCATTGACATGACAACAACCAAGAAAACTGTTACCTCCGTTGAAACTGTGGAGCGTCACGTTGCTTTTGGTTTTAAGGCAGCTCTAGTGAGAACACTAGCCAACCTATGTTGGAAACATCAGGAGAACAAAAAGCAGGTAAAGATATTATTGTATTAAATTTGTGACAACGCTGTTGTTGCTGCACAAACAAAAACGCACCTGAATCCTAAATACTGCGGTGTATATTGAATAACTTTGTAATACCACACGAAGCATTGGCCACTTTCCAAGTTGGTCACTCCTGCCTTTTACATGTTTGAGGATAAAATAACATTATCTTATGTTCTTCTTATCTTTCTTATTTATAAAAATAAATTGCTATCCATTAGTCTCGCAAAAATTAGATGAACTTTTTGTGTGTATTTGAGTGGGTTTGATGTTTAAAAAACTCGATTGGACCCGGTAGGTGGCGCTGGTGTCGAGATCCAGTAACCAACCATGCGAAGCCGGGGCGGTGTATATATATACTCAAATGTTAACATTGTGGAGTTTAAGTACACTATACACTATATGATACTATTATAGTAGGAGTCCATTTGTATTGGTACCACCCTGTTTCCTATTTCTACCATCAATTATTAGTGCTTGCCATGCTGTGTCCGAGTCTGGGGTAGGGAAGGGTAGGGAAAGTCAGTGTAATTACGGTTTCTAAAACATTCCATCTTAGTCCTCAGAGGTGACAATGCGTCTGTAACTTTGTTTGCAATAGTTTATGGGTGTCCATGGGCCGCATTAGCCACTTACCATTCAAGTAGACTGTAAGCTCGTTAGTCACTGCGGTTTTATAAAAAAAAAGTGTAGTGCCAGTCTGATATTTTTTTAGCAATATATAAATCGTCGCTGACGCCGCAAAGGGGTGAACCTCAATCTTTAAAAATTACGGAAGAGCAAGAAAACATTTATTTTTGCCCAATTACTAACTTTTTTCATCAGAAAATTAATCGATTTGTAGGTTCCATTAAATCTAATATTTTTAATTTTCTGATTAAAAAAAGCTAGTAATTGGGGAATAGTAAATGTTTCTTTGCTCTCCTGTATTTTTTTAAAATAACTCTATTTTTGACGCCGCACAGGGGTGAAGAGTTTCACCCCTGTGCGGCGTCGAAAAAAGCGACGAAATGATTTATCGTTTTTTAAGATTGTATGTAGGTATTGTGACTCTTTTGTTTTTGTAAATGCATTCGTTTCTGCTGCCGAAATTAGTTTTTTTTTTATAGAATAAAGGTGACAATCGAGCTCACAATCCACCTAATAGTAATCGGATTCAGTGGCCCATAGACATCTATCTATCCTCGATTGAGAATAAAAATGCGTTTTTTTATTACCTGGCTTTACGGCTCTGGTTTTTAGACCTTTTGAGACTATCCTTTCTTTTGGAATCTTCATTTTATGTTCTTTTTCTTCACAATATGCTGATGCGTCACATTGCGAAGCCCTTGGGAGTTTTGACGACAGCCAAACCTAGCGGACAGTTGATGACGACAGCCACTCAAGTTCATGAGGATCAAGCGATCAAAATAACTTGAGGTTTATATCGACATCAGAGCACTTGTTTCGTCGTTTTCTCTAATAGTTCACACGCGCGGATACTTAATTCACAAAATCGCATCACTTTTACGAATCAAAATCCACTTCAAACCATTATTCAAGCGACAAAACAGGAGCGACAATCCGTCGACGGCCAAGTTCTCAACAAAAATCCAATAATAAAAATGCAGATGCATTGTCACCCATGAGGATTAAGAATGCCTCGTTTCCAGTAAAAAGGGTCTCCAGTTCTCTACACTCACAATACGAAACACAGCAGCATTAAGCTGCTATTTTACGCTAGCATTCTGTGGGCGTGGTCCTACCCCGGTTGAGCCGACATGTCTATTGCTGCCATAATTTAAATATTTAGATTTTTCGAAAAGGTTACTATAAAACACTATTACCTCTCTTACTGTCTAAATCTGTGTAAATTCATCTCAAACTTAATTTAACGCTTTTTGTTCCAGATGCGTGAATTGGAAGTTATTCCAGTACTACTTGATTGTTGTAATATCGACGCACGCAATCCGCGTATCCTTTTCTACACATATATATATATAATTATCATGACTTATGAAATAATATATTTTCCGAATCAAAACTATTAGGATAATGTTTTCAGAATTGCGATTAGCGGCAGTGTAGTAAGGCGCGATAGAGGGAAATGAAATTGGAGCTGGGTTGCAACATCTACCTTATAACAACTCAAAACAATATATAACTTGATGCCAAGCTCGCCTGCCAAGCGTGGTAACTATGGCAAATACCCCCACGAGGCCTACGAGGTAATGATGATGATGGTTAATGAATGAATGAAAATCTGCACAGCATTTAATAAGTTGATAAATAGTTTTAAGACAGTTGAATTATAGTTTTATGCCATTCACCAGTCTGTCTGTCTGATACCAAAAAATTTAAACAAACCGAGTAGGTATATAAGAAAACCTTCTAGCAGTAAATTGTTTGTGTAAAGTTAAAACACTTGTGCAAAAATCTTATAGTATATAATGTGATTGTTTCTATTATGGAGGTTAGAGAACAGGAGAACGATCGCTACGCTATAGCACAGCCCGCCTGTCCCTGAAAATTTGTAGAATTTATAGCCGCGCTACCGTCGGTGAGTAGTGACTGCGAAGTTAGCTGTTTATGAGTACAAGCAGATGAAGTTAGTTGAATAATGTACAAATTTTCTTCGCGGCATTGGTGAGAAAATTTTCATGCTCCGTAATTTTTAAATTTTTGACAAAAAGAAACATTAAAAAATGGAGAAATAGTTTATTGTGCGTGGATGTGCAAGTGGTTTAGTGTCTGATCAGAAAAATAGACTGAAAATGACTTTTATTGAGCGAATTTAGCGATCACAGCGCTTCACTTATGATGGCCATATTTCTGTGACACTATTTTCTACGGCGATCGTTCTCCTGTTCTCTAACCTCCATGGTTTCTATGTTACGTACATAGCTCTCTTTGACTGCCTCGTTGGTATAGTGGTTGTAGTAGTACGACTGCTGATCATGAGGTCCTGGGTTCGAATCCCTGGTCGGGCCAAAAAATTAATTATTAAGTTTTTCATCAAGAAATTCTTAGTAGTTGCCCGGAGTCAGGAAGTTGGCGGTGCCACCCCCGTGCCGCGGAAAGCACGTAAAGCCGTTGGTCCTGCGCCTGATCTCTCTCCGGTCGTGTCGGTTTACCGTCCCATCGGATTATGAGAGTGAGGCAATAGAGAGTGCACCTGTGCTTGCGCATACACTTGGGCACTATAATCCTGTCCTGCGCCAGTGGCTAGCGTCTTTTGAGGCAGGCCGCCGAGGCCGGAATTCGGTCTGGAGGACATTATTATTTATTATTATTACATAGCTCTAAAATCATAGAGCCTAGAACAAACGGCGAATGTTGAACGATATTCTAACGTACTTAACGCACAGTGCTATAGCATATCGAAACTTAAGTGTAGTCACTTTTAGGCTTCAGATCAATATCATGATTATAGCACAGTATAAATAATAAAGACATAATTTATATACTGTGACAATAGTAAGAAAGCTAATCTACTCCTTATGATAATAATTGTGTTTGTCCATTCAAAGCAGTTTGAAATTCTAATCCTTACAAATATACAGTTATAATGCAGTGGGTCATCTTTGCCGTTCGTAATTTATGCGAGAACTGTCCAGAAAATCAGGTACTTTTTAAAAATTATAAAGCAATTTCTTAGTAATTCAATGTAAAAGTCAGACTGTTTTAGACGGAAAAATACGTTTTATGTTTCTAAAGACGTAATAGCCTGATCTGGTGCCGTGTGAAGACGGTAAGGGAGTCCTCGTATCACTCCATTTCGCCCCGTGGGTGTTGTAAAAGTTAAGTATGGGAAATACTATGGCTTCCGATAGATGGCGCTATAACCACGTTAGACGTAAAATATGCAGACCGGCGACGGCCAGCAGTGTCAAAGGTGCAAGAACTGGTACTGTGATCTTCAATCCGTATAAAAGCGTGGCGGTGAAGGCAAATTCTCATACAGCGCGAGAGGTCTATGTGTGGACGTCCAGGTGTGGACTTTTACGGGCCGATAAAGAGTAAGAAGAAAGTTCCTTATGGCTCTTGCGACTGTTGAAGCTGTGGTGGCCTTTAAAGCTTCATTGAAATAGACTCGTGAGGGTTTACGAGCTATTAGGTGTAACGATTGAAGTCCCGAGGCACCCCGGGCCTTGTTTTGGAGTGAGGATCCTCGAGCTGGGAGGAATCTCGTGTAAAATTTATAAGATCGGGAAAGAGACGAGAAAAGTCATTATATAAGATATTAGTCGCCGGTTATTTTGTTACATCTGATGGAGAAGAAAGGTTCTTGAGTGACAGTCTCCTACTACCAAGCAAAGCTATAGGACGGCTTCTCACTATATGGAGTGACGACATGGTACGAAATGCCAGAAATATCCTATGGCGGGTTGGGTTTGAAATTAAGTCGCTTGAATTTGGGGATTCTGTCGCTGTGCGGGGGTACTGTCAAGGGGGTCTATCTGGAGCACCCCTATGCGATTTTTGCTGCCAGAGCAGCGTCAAAGTATTTTTAATTATTTTTAAAAATATTGGGGAATCCTAACTAAACGTGAAATGGAACGTAAATTTAACTAAATTCTAACGTTTTTGACGTTGCATCTGTCAAAGTCATCTCAAAATGCGTAAAATGAATCGCTAGGCCGGCTATTTTGTTAATTTTTTTACGTCATTCCGTTGTTTCCGAGTTTACGTGAATGTGCTTCCTTACGTTTTTATCTGCCTTTCCTTGACTGCGCTATGTTGAGTGACGTGGTGCTTACCTCCCCCAACTCCCCCCATAAATCAGGTTTATAGTCAAAAACATAATCTAAATACAATGGAGAAGATAACAAGGTTACAATATTAGACTTTTAACGTACGTAGGTAAAAAGTCTAGACCAAACACATAATACTAGTTTTTATTTCACATCGATCGGTGCACTATTACCGAAGTTATGAGCGTGGAAAGTTTACGTACATTTTTAAAATCGGCGGGGGTGGGGTATTGGGGGGAGCCTACAACTCCCCCGCCCCCTAAATCGGGAGACTTAATTTCAAACCTTACTCCCTATGGCCTTTGATAGCTTAATGGTTGACTGGGAGAGAATGCCCTATGGCATTAAGTCCGTCATATGTACTACTTTGTGCATGAAAGCATAAATAAATAAATAAAATGTAATGATTAGGGCAATTCCTAGATACCCATATCTCTCAGTACTAAATAATAACTTGCAACGAATATTCGGCTACTATTCGGTATTCGGCTACTTTTATCCTTCTCGGCCTAATACCGAATATCTAGTTATTTGGCACAATACTTAAGTAAGAGGTTTTAATGTAGTCAGGTAATTGGTAAATGAGAATATTTATTCATTATATAATTAATTTTTTTATCTTATTATCAATAAAGAAGTCGTAGGTAAATAATCAACTTCCATGTCATAAAAATAAAAAAAGAACTGTCAGATAAATGTCTGTACTTGAATTATAGCAGTTAAAGTGATTATGGTGCAGAAATACTAATTTTTCTTCATTTACAAGCAGTAATTTACTCCTTTTATTTTCGTAGACAATTCCAGCTTGAGAATAGACGCTCTGAAGAATGAACACTACTTCCTTACCGACCGAATGCTTTTGCCTAATATTGGACTATTCGGCCAGGAAGTCCACAGAATATTCGCGTATGCGGCGTGTGGCCGAATATACTATTCGTTGCAAGTCTAAATATATGTAAATTTAACACCAATGGATTCTAAATTAATTAAAACTTTCAACTATTTCGTTACAGGAGATAATATCAAGAATAACCCTACAAGGGCCCGTAGACAATGAAGTATTACAAGAAATGGGTCTAACCCTTCACACAGATGCACAGGGCAACTCAATAAAATTGGCACCATTGCCTCGGGGATAGAAAGTGAATTATAAAAAAAAATTCCACAAACATGTAACAAATTAAGTCCAGCTTTTTAACATTTGCATAGACAAGTGAAAAATGTATTAATTATTTGTAATTGTTTTCTTTGAATTCTAAGTAATGTATATTAACAAACAAGCAAGGAGGCAGAAATACTATACTATAGAAAAAGGTTATTTAATTTGTACCCTTGGTACAAGAAATAAAAGGAAATCTAAATAGTACATCTAATATTTTTTTTTTTCAAATTATTTAAATCTGAATTTAATCAAAAAGTTGGCGTAAAAGTCGACAATGTGCACTGCAGCTTTTGAACACCATGGCCGCCGTCGCTGATCGCCTGCTCAACTTAACGTTTGCAATGATCGGTTAAACAATACTATCATGGGCGCCGTCAGGATTACTTACAGGGAGGTGTATCTGCATCTACACATTTTATTATTAACTAATATAAAATATAGTGATACATGTATATTATGTAGATAAATGTCATGTCAAATTCAAATCGCGAGGGTATTTGATTGAATATATTTCACTCATCGAAAACATACTTAATCTCTATAGTTGATGCTTGGCATTATTGCTCAAAGAATACACACTGCCGCACGACATGCTCAGTGTTCGCAGGGAAAGAGTAGAGAAAGATACTGAGTTTATTGACAAGGTGATGAACAAATTTGAACAGCAACGTAGACGCCTACGGTTTTTCTATGTATTTTCTTTCCTGACAAGTACACTCAAGCAAGTGCACCCCCTTGCACACTGCTGCCGGCGTCCATGATTTCTATATTATTATCTATGACCTTCCCGCACAAACATGACTGTGTTGTGAAGAGGTACGTGGTCGTGGTTTGTGCTGTGATAATCGCCACCTAGTGGTAATCGGCTCCTGCAATCCATGGACACCTGCAACCAAATTCAAACAACGAAGGCTACACAAGAACATTACTGTCATCTGTCTGCTATGTTAAACTGTAACCAAATCTCCCAAGAACTTTATCAGCATATTGTGAAAAGTTTTGCCAGTAAAATATAAATCAGATAAGGCTGTATGGTATAAAACTTTTGCCTACCTCAATTGGTGGATCGTAAATTGAAGACGTAGGATGAATACGGACAAAAGAAAGGTCATGTGTAAGTGTAACATCCATGTTACACATATGCCGGTAGTTGTTGGGAGCATTATGCTCGCAAGATTTCAACGAATATGTTACCTAGGACAAATAGTCCAACTAGGTAAGTACAACTTCTCGATATTAAATATCGACAGATTCAACTTGTTTGGGTAGCATTCGTGAGATTAGGACACATCGTCAGGTATACCTCAAAACTTGAAAACGACACTAGTGCGTGTTGCCAGTGATGACTTATAGATCCGAGAGGTGCTCTTCACTGTTAGCCGTATGAAGAAGCTTAAGCAGCCATTAAGAGGCGCCGAGATATAGCAATGGAGAGGGCCATGCTCGGGGTTTCCCTGCGTGGTAGACTTAAAAATGAGGATATTTATTTTAACAGTGGTAGAGCCACGCGGCAGCTTTGATTGTGATGGTACCACGACCTCACAGAATACCGACGTGAAGTGGAAGCTCTGCTTCCGCGTTTCTTCTGGTGAGTGCAGGTGGCCGGAGGCCCAAATTCCCAACATGGTAGCGGAATCAAATGTCAAACTACCCCAGGAGGGTACCAGCATCCCCGACCAATTACTCCACTCCTGAGCGTGGGTGCTCAGGCTGCTCCGCGTATTCTGGGGGGAGGGGGTTGGGCAAAATTCCATTAAAGACAATTACTGCTCGGGGCAAACTGAGCAACAAGACCAAGGCATTCCCTGCCACGCTATCCGTGAGTTTCAGCAGGTGTCCTCTCCGGCTGATGCTTCTTATCTCTCCTACCCGGGGTACAAACTGGAACACTCCTTTGTGCCTCGGGCTGGAGTTTGCGCATACGTCAGAGAGGACATCTATTCTCGACGCCTCGGCAGTCTTGAAGGTTCGGACCTATCCATCCTTTGGCTACGCATAGACAGCGACGACCATCCGCGCGTCTACGGGTGCCTCTATAGGTTCCATAGCGGTAATGACGAAACCGACCGACTCTTCGACCACGTCCAAGTGGCTAGATTCGTTGCTACAGCAGATCCCCTCTGCAGAGATCGTGATCCTCGGCGATTTTAACGCCCACCACGCCGAATGGCTTGGTTCACGTTCCACCGATCATGCGGGGAGATCTGTTCATGATTTTGCCTTGGAATAGGGTCTGACACAACCGGTTACTTCGCCTACGCGGATTCCAGATGTGGAGGATCAGGCACCTTCCCTGTTAAACCTTTTGCTGACCTCTCATCCGGACGTATATCAGATTTCTGTCGATGCCCCTTTAGACTCTTCGGATCTGTCCTTAGGATTGTCCTGTCCGGAGTCTGGTGCCACTCACGCTGAAATCGCGGTTGCATTCTGCAGGCTGCTGCCGTGTTTGGCACTATAGGTCAGCTGATTGGGATAGTATGCGTCTTTCTTGCATCCTACCCTTGGGGGCGGGTTTGCTTTTCGCCGGACGATCCCAACGTTGTTGCTGATTCTGTCGCTGATGTTGTACTTCAGGGTATGGAACTTTTTACTTTTCCTTTCTCTGTGGTGCCCATCGGAGGCAAATCTCAGCCATAGTTTGGTCGCTCCTGTAAAATAGCATCACGCTATAAGTAGGAGTACTACCAAGCCTGGGCTGACTTATCGGCGTCCCGGGATGTAAACACCGGCGTTCTAAAAAAGAAGTATAATTCCGCTTCCACGTCCTTCAAAAGAGTCATCGCCAAGGCAAAGTCAGAGCACATAAGCAGAATTGGCGAGAAACTAGTTCGCCTTCCTTCTGGAACCCGTGCATCCTGGTCTCTCGCCAAAGCTGTCCAGGGGAATTTCTGTCAGCCATCTCTTCCATCTCTGCACAGGGAGGACGACTCACTGGCCCATGCCGCAAAGGAGAAAGCCGATCTGCTAGGCTCTTTCTTTGCGTCCAACTCGACTCTTGATGACGGGGGGAGTACGCCGCCGACCATCTCGAGGTGTGAGAGCTCCAAGCCGGAGGTGCGGTTCACACAGCGCTCGGTTCGCAAAGCACTCCTCTCCCTGGACATCCACAAGTCGAGTGGACCTGACGGTATCCCCCCAATTGTGCTGAGGACGTGTGCTCCAAAGTTGGCACCGGTCGTTACGCGTCTTTTCCGGTGCACATACTCCCTAGGCGTAGTCCCAAAATCAGGGAGGACGGCTTTCGTTCACCCGATCCCTAAAAAAGGCGACCGCTCAGACTCGCACAACTACAGGAGACTATATAATTAATGGAGTAAGTTGATTTGTTACCTCTGATTTTAAATATTTTGGAAATTATAATAAAAACTAGGTTTTAACTTTCATACAAAATAATTAATTATTCTTATTTTAGTTTATTCATGACCTATGAAATATATTTTATTACCTATTTTATATTGTTTGATTTATTAGTACAATAACAATACTTATAAAAATATGTTTTATTTCATCATGATGTTTACTTCTATTCGTCTGATAAGCTTTGTATTCTTTTTTTCTAAGGGGATGCAATAAAGATTTTAAAATAAAATATACTTTTTTAATATAAAAACATTAAGATATTAATTAATTTGCAACCATTCGCTAACTAAATACAATGATGTGTCTTACCTGGATTGAAGAGCACCTCCCGCCCTCCCCAGAGATGTGACATTTTAAAAATAACAGTATTTGAAATACAAAATACCTGCATATTTCCATTTTGAAAAGCATTTTATATTTTATTTGAAATACCTTTAAGGACATATTTTGTATTTGCAAAATGAAAAATACTTTTGCTAATTTTGTTAACATCAAAGAATTAATAATTAATGTGATGATTTTTTTTTTACTATGGTAACACTGAATTGAACTGCTTTCTTGTCAGGCCACATATAGTGATAATCTGTGCAGGCCACTTAGTTCTATATATATATATATATATTACTGTACTCTATACCACTTAGGTTA
Source organism: Parnassius smintheus behrii (assembly GCA_036936625.1). Taxonomy (NCBI): domain Eukaryota; kingdom Metazoa; phylum Arthropoda; class Insecta; order Lepidoptera; family Papilionidae; genus Parnassius; species Parnassius smintheus. The sequence goes on from JAUPFT010000021.1 coordinate 37,114,391, forward strand.
GGTTGCCTAAAGTTACGGACAGACGTGCTCATTACTAGCACGAAAGCATGCTTTTGTTGAGCAAGTGCTCATTATTAGCACGTGTGTACACTCATTGCTAATGACAAACGTGCTTATTTTGAGCGTGCTCGAAAATTAACCGACGTTGATTTTCGAGCATGCTACCAGAGGCGCGGGTAGCTGGGGGCATGCTCCGAGCGCGTCTCAACAGGTTTGCTTATAATTATTTTCAATGATTATTTTATCGATTTCTGTACGGATAGCATGTCTGCCTAAAGTTTGCTTTGTGCTTTTAAGCTTAAGCTTATGAGCATGCTTTTTATGGGCACGTACGTCAGACGTCAGTACCAAAATGCGTTGAACCGAACGAACGAATGATATCTTTCTACACTTTTAATAAAGTTATCTTGCTTTCCGATAAAATAATAGCTAAAGTTGCAATTTTAGCATCGGTGTCATATCCTTTTTTTAAATTAAAATGGGTGCGAAAAGGAAAAAGAGAACATATAAAGGAATTGTTCCTCGCAGAAGTTAGAAAACTTAAAAATGATCATAAAGATGTAAATAATACACCTCAATCATTACAAAAAAAAGAAAGAAATGAATCTTACTACATGTTCTATGATGATTCGGATTTCTCACTAGCTAGTGATAGTGCAAATGCAAACACCACTATTGACCTGGTATCATTGCAATATTTGAAGGATAATGATGTCAGCAATCATTAAATAAATACCCTACAGTAAAGATGTTATTCTTGAAATATAATACCTGGTGGCATGATCATGAGGCCACACAGGAGAAAGCGACAGCGTACTTGAGCAAATTATTTTATTAAAATCTGTTGAGTAAATTTAATTTAAGCAAGTTATCAAAGTAAATTTACCAGCCCGTAGCTGGCTGAAATAAATAACCTTTTTAACAAAAGAAAGATAGTTTAAAACTAAAAGTATTTTATTTTCATAAAGCATTTTGTAAATACGTATTTTGCATTTAGTATTTTAAATATAAAATGAAAAACTATTTTGTATTTTGTATTTGAAATAACAAAATACAACAAGTATTTGCATTTTGCATTTAAATACATTTTATAACCTATTTTGCACATCTCTGTTCCTCCCTCAATTGCGTGCACCAATCCCGTCACCACTAATCCCAGCACCACTACTCCCAATACCACTACTCCTGGCACCACTATTCCCAACACCAACACCTATTCCAGGAAAGACACACCATCGACGATAATTCGACACGTGTTTCGCCTCTACCCGAGGCATCCTCAGGTGAGTAGACTCTCCGGCGGCTGACCGCTAAGTCTTATCTTGAAAGAAGATTGGTGATTCTTATTTAAAGACCGTTTTGATTAAAATGATGAGAAATAAATTTTTCGGAGCCCGATAATATAATTACAGCACCACATTTAGGTGACAAATAAAATATTGTTCCCATTTTCCGTTAAATCACGACCCCGAAGGAATCAGCTTCTAGCGCATTTAATATCCTAACTAATGTAAATGTGAAAGAGAGTTTGTTTGTTACTCCTTCATGCTTAAATCACTGAACTGATTAAGACGAATTCAGTATCGAGATAGATTGACACCGTGGTAAGGACATGGGATAGTTTTTATTATAATATTATGTATCATGAAAGGGGGACAATTATGTATGAAGTCTTAATTCCAAGCGGACGAAGTAATGGGTAAAGTTAATAATAATATTTTATTCCTTCTTAATACAAAAATACGAAATTATTCCTTTTAATAATTTCTTCACGTTTAAACTATTGTTACGTGATGACTAGACAGGGGGCGTGGCTAATGATTGCGTCACCGCGGTGGTGGGGTTTCGGGCCCAGAAAGCCGGTCGCCGTGGGAGGTGGCAGGGTCACTTTGGCTCGAACGGTCGGAGAGAGTGGTTGTGCTAGGAATTAGATATTACCTTAAATCATTAATTGCTGATTAATATTGTAAAAGTGTTACAAAAGATTTATATTACAAGTTTTGTTTTGAGTGCATTTTTATTAAGAATTTTAACCTCTAATCTGTAGTACTATATTATAGATATTTGGTATGGAAATAGTTTGGGACCCTGAGGAAGACATAGATTTTTACTTCAGAAAATATCACTAAGGGAAAGTTTATATGAAATTTTGATTCCACGCGTACGCTGACTTATATTTTTTTTTAGGAAAATACCAGTGGCGTGAAGTTAATTGATCAAAATGCCAGTTTTGATATTACACCACATTCATCTAAAGTTGGAATTATAAATTTACCATAAGATCAAGCCACTGAGACCACAGGAATTCCAGGAATTAGTGCAGAAAAACTGGATAGTATAGCGCAAAAGCTCGACCAGTTAATAAGCGTAGCATCAGCGAATGAAGTAAATATACAAGTACTTTATGATAATCAGCAAAATATTTTACAGAAACTTGCATTATTGAACACCAAATTAGAAGAATTTGTGACACGTATTTCGGTACCAGTAACTGACGTGAATCAGCAGGGCAATAATGACAATAATTACAAAATTATAAGCAACCTACAGGAACTCACTAATTTCGAGGAACGTTAAACTAATCCTCAAGCTGAAGAAGATATTATAAAGTTACTTTCTGTAACTTGTACGAAAGGTCGCGCATATAATAATGCTTACGCTTTAGTCGATGCCATGTTCACTCGGCAATTTATGACCCAGTGTTCTTGGGCAGAGAGGTACCAGAGGGGAACCAAAAATATGTTTTAAGTCTTATACTAAAACTATATCATTATTTTTTAAAATAATACACCAATCTGATAATAACTTCACAATACTAGAATGTGAATGATTTTTAAAAAACATTATGAGGCATGCGTTTAAAAGAAATGAAGCCAAACTGCTGAGGGCCTCTGCTCAAAAGAATGGAACAAAAAAAGCGAGTGTTGCATGAAAATAATCGCCAGTCAGTTAAAAAGCAACGTGATGCCCAGAATGTAGACCTAGAAAATGCACCACATCAAAAAGAAAATGTCTCACAACTTCATTTGTCCATGATAGATTGTGATGCAGTTCCTATGATGGAAAGATATGATGATATACGGACAGTCACGATGGAAAAAACTTCTTCTCATTCATTCGAATAATATACACATTATGTAAATGCAACAGTGACTACTTGATTATTTCCGTTGTCCGATAATTTAATATCGTTTCCTGTTTTTCTGTTATTTTTTCTGTTAATTTTGTATTCTTTCACTTGCGAAATAATTAGATAATAACTTCTAGTTAACAGAATCCTTCCATTTCTTAATTATATAGTTAATTAGCAGGTAAAGATATTACAAATTATAATTTTATTTATTGTTATGTTGCGATTCGGTTTGTTCTATTTGTGACATTTTATTTTTTGTAATTTTTAATGGCATTAATAAATAATAAATAATTTTTACTGCCTTCTTTATTACCTATTTCTTAAATGTAGATATGAATAAGTGGAGCAAAATATATATTCGAGTTGTACGTAACGCTAACCAACTTAAACTTTATATCAGTAATATAATATATGGCTTCAGTTTGCAAAATTTCATTCTCATATATCATAAATATATTAAGATATGAAGATTTAATAGGCGTTTCAAAAACATCATTCCTTAAGTTTTCAATTCGAATTCCAATTATCTGCATACGTCCCTCGTTGCAAGTAGCCGAACGCAATTCAACAAGGTGGTTGTTGTTAGTCAAAAACCACTTATCTCCATTATCGGTTGAGTGGACAAAGGATTCTAGTTGAATCACTGTCTTAAGTTTACTTCCATATTTTTAACTCTATCGTAGGGCAGGGGTCGGCAACCTTTTAAGTCAGAATCAGAAGAGACAAAACAAAATTTCAAAGTTTTAAAGAGCCACAAATTTTTCCTTGCCAGCCATAAATAGCACTTGCATAAACAAAGTTTTTGATAAAAAAAACTTATCTGTTTATTCATACGATAAAAAAATATATATTTATTCATCATATAAAAGTAGTCTTTTCTCACAACAAATTAGAATCTAATTTCTATTATTATTATCTAATTATTAGATTATATATATAATAATAATAATGTCCTCCAGACCGAATTCCGGCCACGGCGACCTGCCTCAACGGAGGCTAGCCATCGGCGCAGGACAGGATTATAGTGCCCAAGTGTATGCGCAAGCACAGGTGCACTTTCTATTCCCTCACTCTCATAATTCGATGGGACGGTAAACCGACACGACCGGATAGAGATCAGGCGCAGGACCAACGGTTTTACGTGCTTTCCGATCCACAGGGGTGAGACACCGCCAACTTTCCTGACTCCGGGCAACTACTGAGAATTTCTTGACGGAAAAACCCAATAATTAATTTTTTGGCGCGGCCCCGGATTCGAACCCAGGACCTCATGATCAGCAGTCGCACTACTACAACCACTAGACCAACGAGGCAGTCAATTATAATATACACACCATTATATATACACACACGCATACGCACATGTTATTTTTAAATCGGTCCATTACATTTCTAGAAATCCAGTATCAACTTCAAATGCCCCAGTGAGGATTTCGTATGTGGGTGCGGCGAAAAGCGACTACAAGTGGCTGAGAGATGGTGCCTAGTACTCGTTAATCGATTCAGAAAAAATTTTAAATGTTTTTTTAATAAAATATTAATATTTGCGTATGGAACTAAAGAGCCGCAGCTTCATATCCAAAGAGACGTGGCTCGCGAGCCACAGGTTGCAGACCCCTGTCGTAGGGCAATTATGTCTAGGATCGTTTCTTAAGTTCTCTACTTCAATATTATGTCTCTCTATTAATCTATATTGCAATTTGCGGTAGTGGCTGGTTTCCTTTCCTGATCATTCTCTTTATAGAATATTTATTTTCAAAAGGATAAGCATTAAAGCTCTGCAAAGTCACAAATCTGTTTACTTCGTCTATACATTATGTACATATGAACATTGCTTGTAATGTACTCTTGGCCATAAAACGTGCCATAATTGTCAACGAAGTGCAACATTGTTTCTTCGCATGGTAGAAGTTGAAAATGTGTCTCACTTGTACAAATAGTTACAGCTGAGAAGAAAATGATGATATGCCTTATCTAGTACATCCTTTAATATCACAAAACTTAAATAGAACAGAAAAGTACGGAACTCAGAACCTTTCCAATGTGGCAAATCTTTGAGGCTACTAACACTCCTGTGTATTGAGAGACTTACTATTTCCCTTGCAGGCCATTTTGTAATTAGATTTCCTAAATTTCCATCCCTCCAACCAATTAATAACCGTTTCATAACACCCAAATCAATTATATGTAGAGAATCTCCAACAGGAAATTGTTCAATCATAGTGGTGATCTCCACACCTCTTAGAACGGAAGTCCGCGTCATTTCTTCGTGGGCAATCAGTCAGTGTTGTCGTCTACAAGGGACTACTCTTGTTTATCCCATGCAGGTTTCGGGCCTCGGGGTATTCCCCATTACCCGGGTAATCCTCACAGCCCATATTATCTATGGGCCGGTCTTGGGAGCCGTACATTGTACGTCATTGTAGGCAATCTGGGCAATCAGTCTTTGCAAAAATGACTGTGCGATTTGCAGGTCAATCAGTCTACAAAAAGTTCCTGGCTGATTTTGACCGGGATGTCTGTTTCAGTTTCGAATAAAACATTACTTGAAAAGTTAATAGGAATATAACCTAACAGAAAATTTTAAATTACATATTTGGGATTAGGATACTCACCTTTAACCAAGGCTCTCGCTGGCAAATCGCATATGAAGGCTCTCTGACTTTAACTTCGATGCATTTCTCAAATTATTAGATATTAATTCTTGTAATTTACTTACAAAAAATGAAAAAATGCGGATACATTTGATGGTTTACTTTACTCATACCTTCATAAATACCGACCACAAAAGTGGGCACATTTGGTCTTTCGTGGATGTTACATAATATACCGCACTTGGTGATTGCGAGCTGTTGAACAAAGGTAGTCCGTCAATATTCACATTAAGCGAAACACATTTCGGTTTATCATTTAGGTTTTGTAAAATCGTCTTTAAAGATTCAATAAGACCATTACGCCAGTATTGACCATCACCAATAAAAATTATCTGTACATCTTTTTTAAGTTTTAAAATCGTCCTTGGGTCTAAAGGGACTATACAGGGCATTCTTTTGTTTAGAATTACATTTAATTGCTTTAATGCAACTTGTGGAATATTAAAATCAATAACCCACTTTTATAATGGTATCTAAAGTCATCATTTTTGTTTTTTTTTTATACAAGAGGGGGCGGGCAAACGAGCATGCGCCTCACCTGATGTTAAGTGACTACCGCCGCCCATGATTAACCACAACACCAGGGGAATTGCAGTTCGTTGCCGGCCCTTTAGAAAGGAGTAAGCTCTTTTCTTGAAGGTTCCCAGTTCGTATCGGTCCGGAAAAATCGCCAGTGGTTAACTATTCCAGAGAGGTCGTACGCAAAAGAAAACTCCTTATGTTTCATAATACAGTGGTGGACCGCCAGGCATCCAGATGGTGTGGATGGTATCGGGACGTTTGCCGCGTAGTGTGTTCATGAAATTTGGCGGCTGGGATTAATCCGAACAATTCCTCAGAGCACTCCCCATGGTATATGCGAAATAAAATGCCAAGAGACGCAACATCTCTTCGCAGCGTCAGTGAATCGCGCCGATCGGAAAGCACTCGGTCGTCGACGATTCGAGCCCCTCTGCGCTGGATGCGGTCCAGTGGAAGGAGCTGGCACTGGGGAGCTCCAGCCCAGAGATGGGAGCAGTATTCCATGTGCGGCCGAACCTGTGCCTTTTAAAGTTGCAGGTGGTGTGCCGGCATGAAATACTGTCCCGCTCTGCTGAGCACGCCAAGCTTTTTAGAGGCCAATTTGGCCTTCTCTTCCAAGTGACCACAAAACTGCACGTCACTCGATATGTCGACGCCGAGGATTCCGATACTTGTAGAGGCAACAAGGGAGTACGGGTTTGCAACATATTATGATTGATATGCAGAAGAAACAGCGTTGGCGATAGCACGCAGCCTTGTGGAACACCAGCATTAATAGGCTTGTAATCGGAGCTTGCACCGTCTACGTCGACCTTGATGCTCAGATCTGCGAGAAAGCTGGTGATCCAATTGCACAATTTCTCGGGAAGCCCATAGAAAGGGAGCTTCGAAAGAAGCGCTTTGTACCAAACCCGATCGAAGGCCTTCGCAATGTCCAAACTAACAGCCAATGCCTCCCCTTGGGTTCTACTGCCTCCGCCCATCTATGAGTTAGGTAGACCAGAAGATGACCAGCTGATCGACCATGGCGAAAACCGTATTGGAGATCACTAATCAGGTCTGTCACAATCTGTCACAATCTGGTGATCCTCAAGGTACCTCATGAGCTGGCAGTTTACAATAGACTCTATTGTTTTGGAGTTTGAACATGGAAGTAATGGCGATAGGCCGGTAGTTGGACGGGTCTGAGCGGTCGCCTTTTTTAGGGATTGGGTGGACGAAAGCCGTCTTCCATGGTTTTGGGACTACGCCGAGGGAGTAGGAGTACCGGAAAAGACGCGACCGGTGCCAACTCTGGAACACACGTCCTTGGCACAATTGGGGGGATTCCGTCAGGCTCACTCGACTTGTGGATGTCCAGGGAGAGGAGTGCTTTGCGAACCGAGTGCTGTGTGAACTGCACTTCTGGCATGGAGCACTCACACTGCGGGGTGGTCGGCGGCGTACTCCCCCCGTCATCGAGAGTCGAGTTGGACGCAAAGAAAGAGCCTAGCAGAGATTTGCGGTCCAGTTAGTCGTCCTCCCTGTGCAGAGATGGAAGCGATGGCTGACAGAAACTCCCCTGGACAGCCTTGGTGAGAGACTAGAATGCACGGGTTCCAGAAGGAGGGCGAACTAGTTTCTCGCCAATTCTGCCTATGTGCTCTGACTTTGTTTTTGCAATGACTCTTTTGAAGGACCTGGAGGCGGAATTATACTTCTTTTTTTAGAGCGCTGGTGTTTACATCCCGGGACGTTGATGCGTCCGCCCAGGCTTGGTAGCACTCCTGCTTATAGCATGATGCTATTTTACAGGAGCGACCAAACCATGGCTGAGGTTTGCCTCCGATGGGCACCACAGAGAAAGGAATAAAAAGTTCCATACCCTGAAGTACCACATCAGCGACAGAATCCGCAACAACGTTGGGATCGTCCGGCGAGAAGCAAACCCGCCCCCAAGGGTAGGATGCAAAGAAAGACCGCATCCTATCCCAATCGGCTGACCTATAGTGCCAAACACAGCGGCAGCCTGCAGAATGCAACTGCGATTTCAGCGTGAGTGGCACCACAATCCGGACAAGACAAAAGTCCGAAGAGCCTAAAGGGGCGTCGACGGAAATCTGATATCCGTCCGGGTGAGAGGTTAGTAGAAGGTCCAACAGGGAAGGTGCATGATCCTCCACATCTGGAATCCGCATAGGCGAAGTAACCAGTTGTGTCAGACCATATGCCAAGGCAAAATCATGAACAGATCTCACCGCATGATCGGTTAAACGTGAACCAAGCCATTTAGCGTGATGGGCGTTAAAGTCGCCGAGGATCACGATCTTTGAAGAGTCGGTCAGTTTCGGCATCACCGCTATGGGACCTATAGAGGCACCCGTAGATGCACCGATGGTCGTCGCTGTCTAGGCGTAGTCAAAGGATGGACAGGTCCGAACCTTCAAGACTGCCGAGGCGTCGAGAACAGATGTCTTCTCTGACGTAAACGCAAATTCCAGCCCGAGGCACAAAGGAGTGTTCCAGTTTGTACCCTGAGTAGGAAAGATACGAGACATCAGCCGGAGAAGACACCTGCGTCTCGGTCAGAAAGAGCAGAGCCGGCCTCGCCGTCTCGAGATGGTAGTGGACTGCGTTTAGGTTAGAGTGAAGTGCCTTGATATTGCAGAAATTCACGGATAGCGTGGCAGGGGTCGCCTTGGTCTTGTTGCTCCGTTTGCCCCGAACAGTTTTAGTCTTGAGTGGAATTTTTCCACCCCCCCAGAATACGCGGGGCAGCCTGAGCACCCACGCTCAGGAGTTTAGAAATATGATCGTGGATGCTCAGCGAGGGATTCTCCAAGGGTGCTAGTACCCTCCTGGGGTAGTCTATCATTTAATTCCGGTACCATGTTGATGGGGGAGGGTTGGCCTCCGGTCACCTGCACTCACCAGACGAAACGCTGAAGCAGAGCTTCCACTTCACACCGGTATTCTGTGAGGTCGTGGTACCACCCCGGTTTGAACCGGCCCATACGTGCAACAGCAAAGCTGCCGCGTGGCTGTACCACTGTTAAAACCACGGTTGAAGTGTCTTTAACTTCGGAAAATGACTAAGAGTTCTGAAATTCGGCAAATGAATTGCAGGGTATACTCGTAGCATTTTGGTTAAATTGATTGGTTAAATTTGCATTTAAATAACAACACGAAACCCTTCTTATTTTACTCACTCACAGCTTGAGCTGCTCTATTACTTTGTATTAAGGTGTATCCCTGACCAAAATGTTGCGAAAGTGCGTTTTTCAGACTAGTTATGAAAAATAAACTACATCTAAAAGTACATTATTAATGTTTGATATCTTATCATCACATTTCACGGTCTAATGTACTTTTATGTGCTTTAAATACATTTAAAATCAACTTTTGAAAGTGACTAAAATTCTTAATTATATGCATCTTTTGCGCTTACGTGTTTTTTACTACAAAAAGACGCTACGATTATGAAAATATAATTTTGTGGATTGGTTATTGCAAATGCCTAAATTCAAGAAGAATAAACGTCAACGACGTCAAAATGCTCTAAAGATGAATGAAATTCTGTAAGTAGTTTGACGTATTATGCAAAGTTCACTTACTTTTATTCCGTTAATTCCTACGTGTTATTACATAGTATATTTTTATTTTAGGAGGAGAAGAAAAATACCTGAATGCGAATTTGACGACAAAAATAATTATTCAAATTTACCAATAATTGAAAATGATAATGGGTAAGTCGGGCGCACTTTTGAGTCCATAGAATTATGAAATTATAACCAGAATTTATGAAATTTGATGTGAATATCACTTTGTTGTTACCATATTATGAATAATATGAACCTTTTTCAAATATATAGCTAAAATATGTATCTAAATAATTTATTACAAGTAATTCCGTTTTGTTGTCATGCAATATCTAATATAATTTATTCTTTATTGCAGGCTAAATACGAACAATGACGATACGGCAGTAAATGACTTGAGTCAAGAAACCATATAATTACAGTATACCTGTCTTGGTTCAACTGAAATAGTTGAAGATGTAAAGATTTGTTTATTTAATTTTTTGTTTTGTAGGTATTATGGTACACAAATGTGTACTCACCTAATCAAAATACTTTAGTAGGTATTGTGATTAGGTAAAAGATATCTAAGTAAGTACTGTAAAATGCCATAATTTGACTTACCTAGCCTTACTTTGCCTAAGCCGATCATTTGAATTTCATTAGTAAGCTATTCGAGCTAGAGTTAAAGTTAAAGTTATAGCCTATATACGTCCCACTCCTGGGCACAGGCCTCCGCTCATTTCTGAAAGGGTCCTAGGAAAAAACTGTCCACCGCGCTGCCCCAATGCGTGTTGGCGAACTTCGCATGTCTTCGAAATATTTTTTTCTTATTTCTGAGACATGCAGGTTTCCTCACAATGTTTTCCTTCACCACTGAGCACGTGGTAAATCAATACTTAAAATTGCAATTACAATTTCATTGGTGCCGTCAGGGATCGAACCCGGTTTGCTCGCGCACTGTGAAAATTTCAGCGAGTGCTAACCATCTGAGCAACCACGGCTCCTCTCCTCTCGAGCTAGAGACTTTATTTTATTTATGGTACGATTTTTGTCGCATGCCAGCGCTTACTTTTGGTTCTGGCAAAAAGTTGTGAAACGTCTGTGAACGTCAGAATTGTGCAAATGTTGTCGCAGATATTTTAACTGCACTTCAAATTTTATTGTGTCAGTATTTTAAACTATTTTTACGGATTTGATGAACAATATTAAATAAAAAATAGTCTCCTATCTTTCTCTCTATGTTTTGATCTTCTAAAACGAGTTTGAGTTGGTAAAATCAAGGCAAACTTAGGGTAGGGTTGTCAATTATTATTTTGATAATAAAACTAGGGAAATTCCGCGATTTTATATGAGCAAGCGTGAACGTAGTTAGAACACAATATAACCTTTATGTTTTACATAAATATCCTAAAAAACTTATTATTTTAATATGTTACTACCTATAAAATTTACAAGTTTATTGCATTTTTATTTGAGTATTTTTTTATGCAATTTCTTTATCTACGTCTATTTTTAGGAACCTTTATTTAGTCTGAATCATACATAACTCTATATTACTGATTTACTTACTTATACGTAGTTTTCTTTTTTGCAGTTACAAATATCTTGTGAGGTTGAAAAAGGCAGTAATGAAAAAATTATAAGAAGAATAATAATTGACGTCAGCCACTTCTATTCGGAATTAATAAAAATTTCAAATCATGGTCCATTAGGTTGCAACTTCACCGAACTACAACTTATCGGAGAAACACAAAATTTACGTTTAAATGAAAATTATCTAACCAAAAATTTGTAATAGTAAACGATGAATGTAGTGAAAATTATTTATTATTAAATGAATGTGAAACCCATTTTTCACTAATATTTTTCACTTTCCCATTTTTTCAATAATTGGGTATATAATTTATATATATATATATATATATATATGTATATATATATATATATATATATATATATATATATATATATATATATATATATATATATATATATATATATATATTACCACTTCTACGAGTATATATGGGCGTATGTATACGAATATGTTTATTTAATAGCTGCAGCTGTTTGTTTATAATTTAAGGAAGTTAAAAAAATTGTAATCAATTTCTTACATTCAGGATAATAAAATTGACTTTATATTTTATTTTGTTCTATTTATTAATACCCAATAGTATTACTAATCACAAATAATCACAATACCTCATTAGGTATTGTAATTGGGTAAAAAATATCTATTTAGTTACTAATACCTACCCAGTAGGTAAATATTAAAAATAATAAATGTAGCATTATAAACAATAAATCTCCCTCAAACTCAATTTACTAATATTGTTCCTAAATAAGGAATAGCAGCTAAAAGATTAGTAATGACTGTTGCCCCTCAAAATTATATTTGACTTCACGTTAAAACATATCCTAAAATTCTGTAGCTAAATAAAATAATAATACCTACTATTAAAGTTTATATTCAATATGTAAGTAAATAAAAATAACAAAAATGAAGCACCATTTCATTTTTATTAATTAGATAATATATGAGAATACATAATTCTAATATAATGCAACTAATATACCGAATAAAGAAAGTTAGTTAGGCCGTTAGTTTGGACATTGTGAAGGCCTTCGATCGGGTTTGGCACAAAGCGTTTCTTTCGAAGCTCCCTTCCTATTGGCTTCTCTAGAAATTGTGCGATTGGATCACCAGCTTTCTTGCAGATTGGAGCATCAAGGTCGTTGTAGAAGGTGCAAGCTCCGATTAAAGTCTTTTAATGCTGGTGTTCCACAAGGCTGCGTGCTATCACCAACGCTGTTTCTTCTGCATATCAATATTATGATGCAAACCGGCAACATTCATTGCGATGCAGATGAAAGCACTGGTGATGCTCTGATGATAAAAAAGAACCACTTTGTACGTATCTCCTCTGTTTCAAAGCACCCCTCTTGTTGCCTCAGCCAGTATCGGAATCCTCCCTTTGTGCCTCGGGCTGGAATTTGCGTTTACGTCAGAGAAGACATCTGTTCTCGACGCCTCGGCAGTCTTGAAGGTTCGGACCTGTCCATCCTTTGATTACGCCTAGACAGCGACGACCATCCGTGCATCTACGGGTGCCTCTATAGGTCCCATAGCGGTAATGCCGAAACAGACCGACTCGTGATCGTGATCCTAAGCGACTTTAACGCGCATCACGCTAAATGGCTTGGTTCACGTTTAACCGATCATGCGGGGAGATCTGTTCACGATTTTGCCTTGGCATATGATCTGACACAATTGTTTACTTCGCCACGCGGATTCCAGATGTGGAGAATCATGCACCTTCCCTGTTGGACCTTCTACTGACCTCCCACCCGGACGGATATCAGATTTCCGTCGACGCCCCTTTAGGCTCTTCAGACTTTTGTCTTGTCCGGAGTGTGGTGCCACTCACGCTGAAATCGCAGTTGCATTCTGCAGGCTGCCGCCGTGTTTGGCACTATAGGTCAGCCGATTGGGATAGGATGCGGTCTTTCTTTGCATCCTACCCTTGGGGGCGGGTTTGCTTCTCGCCGGACGATCCCAACGTTGTTGCGGATTCTGTCGCTGATGTGGTGCTTCAGGGTATGGAACTTTTTATTCCTTGCTCTGTGGTGCCCATCGGAGGCAAATCTCAGCCATGGTTTGGTCGCTCCTGTAAAATAGCATCATGCTATAAGCAGGAGTGCTACCAAGCCTGGGCTGACGCATCAACGTCCCGGGATGTATACACCAGCGCTCTAAAAAAAGATGTATAATTCCGCCTCCATGTCCTTCAAAAGTGATGATAAGATATCGATCATTAATAATGTACTTTTAGATGTAGTTTATTTTTCATAACTAATGAGATAATAGAGTCTGAAAAAACGCACTTTCGTAAAATTTTGGTCAGGTCATACACCTTAAAAAAGACTCCAATTAGTTGCGCGGAAAACCATTCGTATTATTATATTTTGACGGTAGGTGCCAAGTCGTTTATTCCTTTCCAAAACGATATCACTCATACCCTCCTATCGACACATCGGGGTGGTGGGGTGGGAGGGGAAAGAAGATGATTCTAGAATGTCACGTAATCATCGGAACCGAAGATATATAAGGCACGCGCGACCGACCGCAGTCTCTTCCCGCCGCGCTAGTCATTGGAACCACACCTCTCTTCCCGCCGCGCTAGTCATTGGAACCACACCTCTCTTCCCGCCGCGCTCGTCGTTGAAACCACAACGCTTCTCTCCCGACGTACCCCTGGGGCCCCAGAGTGTCTGTCCAGAAGAAGTTCCAGAAGTCGCAGCTATAGTGCTCAACAAAATAGAAGAAACCCCGGTGAGTCAATATTCCTAATAATACTGCCTGCCTGATATAATTGTTTTAACCCGCTCCAATTTTGTTTTTCTCCTAATCAGGCAGGATTCCTTTTCATCGATTTGGCAAAATAATAGTTTTAGTTTTAGGGAAGAGCGAGTGCATTGTACCGCATGCTATAGTAGTCGCTTTTACGTAAGCGTAGAAGCAATCGCATATACAGTCCACTTAGATTAATATCTCGCGTAATAGGTTTGAGGTTCGACCGGGGAATTAGACTTCGGCAGCCTTAGACACGTGGTTCCACCATTTTATGGTCACTTCGGCAGGATTTGGACTGGGTTTAGTGGTCGTCCAACTATTTTCTGGTCGAATTATTAAATTAATTATTTAGATAATGCACTCTAATTTATGGAATAGACTTAGATAGTGTTCGTTTAAATTTAAATTTTGATTAGGTACTCGCAAACAGAATTATTCGTTTTATAGCGCTCGTATTTGGTTAAATTTAAAGCTTATTAAATAATTGAAACAGTGTAATAGGAACCGTTTGATACGCTTATCCGACAATTTTGATAAAAATATTGAGTTTAGCGAACAACGCGTCACCTCGACTCGCTGTACAGGTGTTCGATTTAATTACGTAATACGGCATACCGAGTGTCCATCCTTCATTGTTTGTGCGTTGTGATATTAATTGTGATTAATATAACTTTATTATAATAATTTAAAATGGCAGTTAGTGGAAATGAAATCAAAATTAAAACGCTTTATGCCAAGAGGGACATACTCTTTTCGCGTATGCAGAATATAAGTGATCATATAAAGAACATTAATATAGAAGCAGTGCGGGAAACCTTTTTAAACGAAATTGAAACGGTGGATTCTTTGCGGACGGATTACGAAAGAATATTAGACCAAATTAATCATTTGGAATTGCAAATCGACCCGAAATACATAGTGAACTACCAACCGCTGCTGGCATTCGAAGATATGTTGTGTCGCGTGGAAAGAACTGCGAAATTCCTACAATATCAAAACGAAGCAAAGCCGGAAATGCAGGTACGTCCACGTGACCCAATTAGGTTGCCGCCAATAGATATTCCGGTATTCAATGGTGATATTAAGACGTGGCCCTTCTTCTTCAGAAGTTTTCAAAACAATATACACAATAACCCATCGTTATCGGACGCTGAAAAATTATATTACTTAATTAGTAAACTTAGTGGCAGGGCACAGTCGATCTGCTCGGGTTTTACACCTACAGCAAACAATTACTTGTTAATATTCGAAACGCTTAAAACTAAATATGAAGATAGGAGAATGTTAGCTTCCGAATATTTGAACCAGATATTCGATCTTAAACCTATATCATCCGCGAACATCAACGGCTTAGAGCAGTTTCTAGATAAATTTGTGGCATCGGTGGCTGCACTTAAGAATTTGAAATTTAATGACCTTATAGACGTGGTGTTTCTCCATATTGCACTAAAGAAATTAGACCCCGACACCGTGCGTGCGTTTGAAATGGAGCATCGTAGCTCGGAGATGCCTTCCTTTCATTCATTAGCATCGTTCGTGCGAGATCAAATAAAGGTGATGCAGCGCTCTCCGAACGTTAAACAGGAGATTAAAAGGTGCGTCGACCGTAGACAGACTCAACCATCTAAAATAGCAGGGTCGTTAACTTACGTAACCGCTACGTCAACATCACTTCAGCATACTTGTATCGTATGTAAAGATAAACACGGTAATTTATATAATTGTGCGACTTTTCGTAAATATTCACCAAGCGAACGTTATAAATTAGTAAAGACAAACAACCTATGTTTGAACTGCTTAAGCGATAAGCATTTAGTTGCAAAATGCAATTCGAGTTCCGTATGTAGCAAGTGCGCCAGGAAACATCACACGCTATTACATTTTGAAAATAGCAACATAGCGGCGTCAAGTAAAGCGGACAAGGAATTCACCCCTACTAAGGTCAACGATTCTAGCGGTCGACCTGGTGATGTCGCTCTGTACTCATTGGCAAATATGGGAGCACAACCTCCTTCAACCGTGTTACTGGGTACGGCACGTATTTTGGTTAGGGATTCGCGTGGAAACGAACAAAGCGTCCATGCACTGCTGGACAGCGGAGCCCAAAATAGCTTTATAACGCGACAATGTTGTCAGCGCTTAGGCTTAGTAATAAATAGGTCACTTTCATGTCCTGTAGTTAAAGGCATCGGAGGTACTAGTAAAGCTACCCAGGGATATATAAATTTAAAATTTTATTCTCGGATAGATCGTAATGTTAACTTTGATATAAATGCACTAGTAGTAGATAGGGTCACTGAACGGTTGCCAACCGTTTCGGTTGACACCTCGGCATTGATTGAATTTAAAAATTTGACTCTAGCGGACGACACTTACGCCGTTCCTGGAAACATAGACATGCTCATTGGAGCATCGCTTTTCCCTCATCTTTTGTTAAACAATAAGGTCAGGGGCAACTCCTCGCATACCGCGCCTTACGCACTGGAAACCGCATTGGGCTATGTGATCCCTGGCTCCGCCCCCATCATAGATAGTATTTCGGCAACCTCTTATTGTGGTATGGCTGTCGAACCGCTCGAGTCGTTAGTCCGCAAATTTTGGGAGATGGAGGAGGTGAACGTCCCACCCATAGCTAGCTCAGATGACAGGTTATGCGAGGAAATTTACGTCCGCACGACCGTTCGTGATCGCGACGGTAGATATAGTGTAGCGCTACCCTTTAAGGGAGATGTTTTATCTCTCGGCGATTCGCGTCAAATGGCGGAAAAACGTTTCTACAGCTTGGAGCGTAGGATGCTCGCTTCACCCCAGTTAAAGGAAGCTTACGACGGCGTCATTAACGAATATATAAGAGAAGGTTACATATCACTTGTGGCTTCGAAATTAGATAACTACGAAGACACACCGTCGTATTTCATACCACACCACGGGGTCATTAGGGAGGACAAACTTACATCTAAGTTACGTGTAGTGCTCGACGCTAGTGCTAAAACTAGCACTCACCTGTCGCTTAACGATATCCTCTATAGTGGGCAAAATTTACAGGGCAGTTTATTTAATATAATAGCCAATTTTCGTTTGTTTAGTATAGCACTATCCGCCGATATTCGCCAAATGTTTCTTTGCATAGGGGTCCGTGAATGCGACCGTAGATTCCAACGCATTTTATATCGTTTCAACCCAAAGGAACCTCTAATGGTGTTTGAATTTAACCGCGTTTGTTTTGGTTTAAAGTCGAGCCCATTTCATGCGTTACGCACGGTGAGACAGCTCGCTCACGATGAAGGTCCCTCTTATCCTAAAGCTAAGAGGGCAATTGAGAGCGGATTATATATGGATGATTTTGTGTACTCGGTCGATAGCGTGGAGGAGGCAACCCTAACCACCGCCGAGGTTATAAGGCTCATGAAATCGGGTCAATTCGATCTTGTGAAGTGGACTAGTAATTCGCGTCCGGTTTTAGATACAATCCCACTATCACACTGTCTTTCGGCGATAAAGGAATTCGATGATTCCGATACACACAAGGTGCTCGGTCTGTGTTGGTCACCAGAGTCCGACGTGTTTAGCCTTAAGGTAAATCCGCCCGTAGAGAAATGCACAAAGCGCACAATACTGTCATGCGTTGCTAGATTATGGGACGTCATGGGTTTCGTAGCTCCGGTGGTATTATACGCTAAGCTTTTGATTAAACAACTTTGGTTATTTGAATGCGACTGGGATGACTCGCCGCCTGACAGCATTGTTCGGTTGTGGCAGCGTTTTAGAGAGGAACTTCCTTTATTAAGAGAAATTAAAATACCGCGTCATATAAACGTAGATAGAAATAGCGTCATAACGGTCGTTGGGTTTGCGGACGCCAGCGAGAAGGCTTACGGGGGCGTTGTATATTTCCACGTCCAGAATAAGGGTAGAAATTCGATTAGGCTCATTAGTTCTAAGTCGAGAGTCTCCCCCCGTAAGGTTGTCTCTCTGGCGCGCTAAGAGCTTTGCGCAATATTAGTACTCACCAAGCTTATTACCGCAGTTATCAGCGCATGTAGGGATAGAGTTCACATAGAAAGGATATTTGCCTTTTCCGACTCCACCGTCGCCTTATGCTGGGTTCATTCTTCATTGAAGAATGAATCTTCACCCCACCGTTGGGATACGTTTGTCGCGAACCGATTGGCCAAGATCCAAGACGAGTTAGAAACGCGGAACTTTTATCACGTGTCCGGTACGGAAAACCCCGCCGATTGTTTATCCCGTGGACTCACCCCGATGCAAATAATGGACCACCCGCTTTGGTTCCACGGACCTGCTTGGGTTCACTTGGATCCCTCGCAATGGCCGATAACCGATTTCGAACGTTCGTCAGTGTCACAACCGCCGGAAGAGAAGAGACACGCTCTAGTGGCGAACGTTTCGAGCGAGGTTTCTCCAATCATTGCTTCGGCGAACCGCTTGTCCTCTTGGTCGAAATTATTGCGTAGCGTAATTTACGTTTGTCGATTCGCGAAGCTTTTACCGCGACGTTCGTATCCGATTACAACTATGCCGAGTCGCTAGTATTACGTGAACTTCAACGTGCGCACTTCTCTGAAGAAATTAGAAGATTACAATCGAATAGAGCTTGTAGTCGCGCCTTTCAACGCCTTAAGCCATTTTTACAGAATGGGATTGTAAGGGTAGGTGGATGCTTGTCCAACTCGCAATTGAGTTTCGACCAACGGCACCCTATTGTTTTACAGCGTAAAGACCATATCATGAACTTATTAGTCGATTACCATCATAAATTGAACTCGCACGCTGGCCCCGACTTGATGTCGATTTTGCGTCAGAATTATTGGATTCTTTCTGCACGTAGTTTAATACGCAATCGGGTGCACAGATGTATAGCTTGCTTTCGGGCCCGCCCCAAGCCGTCATTTCCGGAAATGGCGGAACTTAGATCTTGTAGAGTAATACAATCAGTAAAGCCCTTCACGCACACCGGGTCTGATTTCGCTGGTCCGTTTAATGTCACGCTCACTCGCGGGCGTGGTATAAGATCCACAAAGGCTTACGTCTGCATTTTAGTGTGTCTAACTACTCGAGCGGTGCATATAGAACTCGTTGGTGATCTAAGCACAGCAGGCTTTATGGGTGCATTTAAAAGATTTCTTTCCCGCCTTGGCCCTGTAAGTAAATTGTATTCGGATAACGGTACGAACTACGTCGGTGCAAAACGTATTCTATCGGAACTACATGAGTTCTTAGCTAGCAAGTATTATAATTCGGAGTTCGCTCACATTCTAGCCGAGAACCGCATTGAGTGGTCTCTGAACGTCCCAGCCGCGAGTCATTTTGGAGGCAATTGGGAGACTAATATTAAGAGTCTAAAGAGTCACTTATACCGAGTAATAGGAGATCAAATTTTGTCCTTCGAAGAGCTAAGAACGGCGCCCGCTCAAATTGAATGCGTAATGAATAGTCGCCCACTTTGTCGTACGTTGTCGAGTGACCCCTCGGAACCGCTGGCTCTAACTCCAGCACATTTTTTGAATTTAACGCCTTTAAAGTATTTGCCTGCCGCAGATATGGATGAGAACAGACTTAGCATTTCCGCACGCCACAAATTATTAGATCGGTTAGTGCAATCGTTTTGGAAACGATGGAGGATGGAATACTTGCATACTTTGCAGTCTCGGCAAAAATGGAACACAGCAACTGAGCCTTTAGCTGTAGGAACTGTAGTTGTGCTCACCAAAGAGAATACGCCGCCTCTCCACTGGCCGTTAGGAATTGTCGAAGAGGTCTTTCCCGGTTCCGACGGAGTAATTAGGATAGCTCGCGTTAAGACCACGGTTGGATTTTACCTGCGTCCTGTTGTCCGTTTGTGCCCCCTGCCTCTTCCATAATTTAAATTAGCTTTCTAGATTAAAATTGTAGTTGAATTTAGGTAATCTTAGCGTTAATGAGTTACTTGTTAGTTTGATCTTAGCTCTAGTTGTTTTAGTTAATTTTGAAGGAAATCCTTCAAGGGCGGGGGGATGGTTGCGCGGAAAACCATTCGTATTATTATATTTTGACGGTAGGTGCCAAGTCGTTTATTCCTTTCCAAAACGATATCACTCATACCCTCCTATCGACACATCGGGGTGGTGGGGTGGGAGGGGAAAGAAGATGATTCTAGAATTTCACGTAATCATCGGAACCGAAGATATATAAGGCACGCGCGACCGACGCGCAGTCTCTTCCCGCCGCGCTAGTCATTGGAACCACACCTCTCTTCCCGCCGCGCTAGTCATTGGAACCACACCTCTCTTCCCGCCGCGCTAGTCATTGGAACCACACCTCTCTTCCTGCCGCGCTCGTCGTTGAAATCACAACGCTTCTCTCCCGACGTACCCCTGGGGCCCCAGAGTGTCTGTCCAGAAGAAGTTCCAAAAGTCGCAGCTATAGTGCTCAACAAAATAGAAGAAACCCCGGTGAGTCAATATTCCTAATAATACTGCCTGCCTGATATAATTGTTTTAACCCGCTCCAATTTTGTTGTTCTCCTAATCAGGCAGGATTCCTTTTCATCGATTTGGCAAAATAATAGTTTTAGTTTTAGGGAAGAGCGAGTGCATTGTACCGCATGCTATAGTAGTCGCTTTTACGTAAGCGTAGAAGCAATCGCATATACAGTCCACTTAGATTAATATCTCGCGTAATAGGTTTAAGGTTCGACCGGGGAATTAGACTTCGGCAGCCTTAGACACGTGGCTCCACCAACCGTAATAAACTAATTTGTGTTTGTAATGCGATTTCGTGTGTTGTTTGCGCATGTGAACTCTGAAAAAGAACAATAGAGTTGTTTATGGCTTCCCATCTTTAATTTTGGTGTTCTACACTTCCTGGTTACTCCAAAATTTGTAACATCAAGATGTCGGTTCGGTTTACTGTATCCAACATATTAAGGGACTATCACTGTGTATGAAAAGGGTCCGTCAGAATGCGTCAAATTAGGGTGGTGCTACTAAAGCAGCATAGTAAATTTTAAAGACTCGTATTATTATATTTTTGTATGTATTTTTTTCAAAAAATAATTTAAAATTAAATATCTCAGAAATGGTTCACTTTTGCATATGGGTGTCGATACATAAAATTGTTGCAAATTACCAGTTCTAGCACCCCTAACAAGATTATGCTTGAATAAAATGTCACCTTGTATATGATATGACCTAAAGTATGATATATAATACATATAAAAATGTCAATAAATATGGGTACGTACCTAGAAAATTTAGATCTGCTTTTGCAGCCGTTAAAATCTTTTTCAATGTTGAAATTTCTTTCCGTACTGTATAGAAACTCGTATTAATATATTATGTATTGTTGCGCGCCTAAGTTGATGTCTGGTACCTGTTACTTGTGCCATCTAGTGTCGGGGCACAGAGCGAAGACAGCTTCCCAGAAAATGCCATGACCGAACTTTCAACTTTCTGGAAAGCTCCACACTTGAATCTGGTCTATCGGGGGCCGGTATTTGCTGGAATATTCTGGATGTATCTGTGAAAAAGGCGTATATAAAAGCGTTGAAGCCCGCCACCGGGGCAGTATTGAATTTGGCAATACAGGCGAAGCTTCGTAGCGAAATAAAGTGAATCAGTGTGATTAATTATTAGTGTCTTTTAAGTTTTAATTGGTGTTTGGTAATTAAAGTGTTAATTTTGGTAATTCAATCGACGGTTTTTATTGTCACGAACCCTAACCTCGTAACAATTGGTGTCAGAAGCGGGATCAAATCATGCCGATTTTACCTAAGGAGAAAACGGAGGGTGTTCGTACCCGAAGTCAACGCCAGCAGGAGACGGACCAAAGAAGATTTGGTGGTGCAACGCCGCAGACGTCGGAGGGCCAGCCGCCGGCTGCAGGTCCGTCAGTAGCTCCTACATCTGCAGCACCTGACTTAGGTGCTTTTTGATGGTGATGCTGCAGGAGCAGGCCCGCCGACAGGAGGAAGAAGCCCGTTGATTGAAATAGCAGCAGGAGGAACAGGCTCGCCGACTGGAGGAACAGGCCCATTGGTTGAAAGAGCAGCAGGAGGAACAGGCCCGCCGACAGGAAGAGCAGATGCTCCTGCTGTCTGCTACTGCAGCTAGCGTGAAGGACATTCACGCTAGCTTCGGGACAGAGATAAGGGAGGTGAAGGATAGGGTTACTCAACATGACAACCGCCTATCGAAAGCTGAAACCCGAATCGAGGAAGCTAACACGCGAATCGACCAAGTGAATAATCGGGTTGACAACGTAATGGCTGACATGAAAAAATCACTGGACGAACTCAAACTTGGGGATGGAACTACAGCTTCCGTAGTAGATACTACACCTTCGCTACGTAGGTTCAAAGAGCCACCGTTCGACGGGACTTCTTCCTGGTCGGCCTACAAAATCCAGTTTTGTTCCAGTGTAGGCATATTGAAAACGCAGTGGACACCGTCATCGACCTACGGATCGCCAACCGAGCCGTGCCCAGGGAGAGGTGGAATCCCCCGGGCAAGTCGTCGCCAACCTCCCTCAGACCGATCGAAGCTCCCGCGGGAGGGCGCCGCCCCGTACCTTCTAATAATGGCCTAGTGACCAGGGAGGCGCCCCCCTGCTTCTATTGTCGAGCATCCGATCACCGGGTGACGTTGTCCCCGAAATTATTGAGTAAGCCGGTCCCAGCGAGACGAACCATCACCAAGGAGCGCCGTTGGTGCTACTCGTGTTTGAAAAGGCATCTCCAACGAGACTGCCCGCACCAGCGGCCCTGTCCGCACTGCCAGGGCAATCACCATGCCGTTTTGTGCCTGAGTGCGAACGGCGCTTCCTCTCGGGGCTCTGCGGGGCCCTTAACCCCCACGGGCGGGGGCGCTCAGCCACGCCCTCTGTCGGGCGATGGTCGTCGCTCCCCTGACGGCCACCGTGCCCCTGGTTTTGAAGGGGCACGGTGGCCGGCTCCCTCGACCAGTCGGGGTTCGTTTCCCCAGGGGCGGGGGGGTTGTCACGCCCCCTCAGCGTGTGGAGAGGAACTTCACGGCCACTCAGCGGTCAGCCAGACCCTTCTCACCCCCGTTAGCTGAGAGGCCGCGACTGGAGTACCACCCTCCCCCTTTGGTCAGTACCGGTACTACAAGGTTCCTGGGACCTCGAATTTGTCCCGGGCCTCAAGGCCGAGGTTCCCCGAAGTTCCCCAGGTCGGCCCGTTTGGTGAATTCCAACCACGGGTCATTGAGAGGCCGCCGGAATGCCGCTTTCGGGACCTCCGGTTCGAGTGCCGGTCCGATGGAGGCCGCTACAGCTAGGTAGCAGCCGCCCTAGCTCCCACCATGGCCACCTACACTGATCCACTGAGCCATCAACAGTCCACTTGTCAACCTCGGCACCTCGGTTCCGGTCGTTGTATCGATCGGACGTGTCGCGAGCTCGCGCTTACTTTGTTGCGTTATTTCAAGTATTTTGTTGTGTTTTATTGCTTTTTGTTATATGTACTTTTATTTTGTTATATATACAGTATTAATATCAATGTTGTGCTTTGAATTAACGCTAAATTAGATTGTTTTGTGCATTTTGTGGATTATTTGTGACATTGTGACTTAAGTGGGTAGTTGGTCTCTGACGTGTCGTTCGAGTGCCTTCTGGAACCTTCGGTGGCCGCTCGCCGCCAGGGGTGATAGTGTGCACTTCCGGCACTGCGACGCCATCTGCGGGCGCCGTGCGCACAACCAGCACGGTCTGTGCTGTTGAGCCGCGCGCCGCTGAGTGGCGCTAGGTGTGTGTCCGCACCCCAGCGACACCTGTTAAGCTAAGTACTATTAACTGTGAAAGTGACACTTTATCTATAGTTTTTGTTATATTTTATTAGTTTAGGCTAGTGACGCCAGATGGCGCCACTATAGCTATAAAGTCAGCGACATCTTGTGGTTGGGCTGTGACAGTGACACTTTTAGTTTTATATACTTTGTACTTTGTAATATTAGTTTTAGTCCGAGTGTGTCCCGCTAGAGGGCGCTGGTGTGTGTTACCATATACCTGGCGACCGCTCGGGTCACCATAAAGTTTTTAACTTAGAAAAAAATTTTTTTTTTTATTATTAACTTAGAAAAACGGACTTAGAAAAATTTTCAAAAATTTTAGAACCTTTTTGCCCCTCATATATGTGGACTATTGGGTATGCCCCTCCGGCGGTTAAATTTTTGAAGTTGGAAAGCTATCATAACTTTTTAATTTTTTAATTTTTAAATTTTTCTTTTTTTTTTTTTTCGGTCTGAACTATTTAAATATATATAGTTGTAAGTAGAAAATTGTGATAATGGGGGACGAACCGCCCCTATTTGTCCCAAGAAAATCTTTGGCGCGTACGCCCCCCGGGGGTGCTCCGGCAAAGTCTGCAGGCCCTAGTACGTCCAACCCAAAGGGTAGCTCGATCGGTATGGCCGAAAAACGGCCTTTAATGTCCCCGGATCAGCAGCAGCCTGTGACGCAGCGACAAAAAATTGAAAAAGACAAGAAGAAAGCAGGGACTGCGGCCCCAGGTGCAGTAACTGCAGAAAGGGCTAGATCAACGCTAGAGGAGGACCTGGACATCATGGAGGAGGAATTCGATGCCTGCAAGGCTTCACCCTTACAAATAATTGAACACACGAGAGCGGCAGTAAATACGATCATGGGAATCGTCTCCGGTCCAGGATCCAAACTTAACAAAATAGAAGTCAACAAAATTTCGGTTACTGGGCAGGACATGATTGCAATGATGGCGGCGATGCAGGTACACGTTATGGAGGCTTAGCTTGCGCTTTGCAAATCAGAACGGGACAGATTAGAAGCAGAATCGAAGCTGGCGCGCCAGGTGGCCGCGTGTATACCCTCAGGTGACGGTGACCACGCCCCAGCCGCCGGTCCAACATTCGCGGCAGCATTGAGAATGCCAAAGGGCGTGGCTGCTAAGCCAATGCCGGAGAAGTCTGGTCCGGTTCTTGCATTTTACCCAGCCGAGGAGCAAGAGCACCTCAAGACGGCAGATGACACCAAGGCAGAATTAAAGAAGGCTGTTAAGCCTTCGGAGATAAATATACAGATATCTAAGCTGAGGAAGATAGGAAATGCTGGGGTAGTGGTCCAGACCACGTCCAAGGAGTCAGCACAAAAATTGAGGACTGCGGCACCACCTACACTGAGGGTTGCAGAGCCTAGGCAGCGTCAACCATTAGTTGCGTTGCGGGGCTTCGAGGATGACGTGAAGTCAGAAGAAATTCTGCCAGCCCTTCACGACCAAAACTTCGGCGAAGATGAAAAATGGACCCTGGAGGAACTGAAGAAGCAATGTAAGATCGCATTTAAGAAGTCTTGGAAGGGGAGCAGAAGGACCACGGTGGTGCTACAGTGCACCCCTGCGCTGCGGGATGTGCTGACTGCCAGGTACAGGCTGTACGTAGGGTGGGACGTGGTCGAGCCGTGTGACTTTATAGACGTCACCTGCTGCCAACGATGCCAGCAATACGGGCACCCTGCAAAGTATTGCAGGGCAAAAGATGAAACATGTGGCAAATGTGGAGAAGAGGGTCACAGCCGAGAGGCCTGCAAATCGGCCGACACTTGCTGTGCTACTTGTCGCAAGTTTGGCAAGCCGGGCGCAAGGAACCATGCCACGATGGCGAAGACGTGCCCGGCTAGGGTATACGCAGAGGAGAGGGCGGTCAACACTACACAATATGGCGAATAAAAATCATCTATCTATTGGACAGCTCAATTTGGGGCGCGGCGAGGTGGCCACCAAGGAACTTCCTGCACTTGCGAGGGACCTGGAATTGGACATCTTCCTTGTCCAGGAACAGTGGCCGCAGGTGCAGGAAGTAGTACAGTTCGGCGATGGACCGCAGGCCGGCATCAAGGTTTGCAACGGGAATTTAGGTGTTGCTGGATTGCCTCACCTAAGTAATCCTTATTGTGTAGTGTGCCATGTGGAGAAGTACGGTCTCTACGTCGTCTCGGCATATTTTAAGTATGGCCATAACATCGACCATCACCTGCAACATCTAGAGACCGTACTTGACCAGTTGAAAGGCAAGCGCGTTGTAATTGGAGTGGATTGCAACGCGCACTCGCCACTCTGGTTCAGCGAGGCTGAACAGACTGTAGGTAGGGGCCATGATGCTGCTTACCGTCGTACTGCCATGGAGGACTTCATAGCGTCACGGGGATTGGTGATAGCCAACGTAGAAGGCCAACCGAGCACCTTTTCGGGTGCAATGGGTGAGTCCAATATAGACCTCACTCTTTCCTCCAGAGGAGTCTCGATCACAGGGTGGCGAGTCCTGGATTGCGTCAGCTCGAGTGACCATCGGCTCATAACCTACAAAGTTGGAGGAGAACCACATGCGCAGCTCCCGGGGCCGGTGGAGGTGCCTGCCCGTTTTCGGGACTGGGGGGTGAACTGGGGCCTCTTTCGTGGAACTGTTCATGTACGAATGGGTGCATTGAAAGTAAGGCAGCCGGCTGATCGTCTTTGTGTGCAGTTCACTGACATTGTGGTTCGATCTGCGGAAGATGTCCTGGGGAGTGCGCGCCCTAGACGGGAGGTCGGCTATGAGTGGTGGACGCCTGAACTTGACAGAATGAGGAAAGAAGTATGTAATGGGAGAAGGGCATGGCAGAAGACTAGAAGAAAGGGAGGCAGGTCTGAGGAATTAGCCATGGAACGATTCCATAGCGTGAGAGCGCGATATAGACAGTTGATGGGGGAGACGGAACTGGCCCATTTTAGGAAAATTTCAGAGATGGGAAATGCTGATCCATGGGGACGAGCATATCAGATCTCTAGCGGGAGATATCGTCCTCCCAGTAATGTCATTAATGCCATTGAGTACGCGGAGCGTCATTCGGGGGGAGTGAGGGAGGCCATGCGGGGCCTGCTCGGGGCGCTGTGTCCGGACGATGATTCGTCCAAGGACACTGAGTTCCATGGGCGGGTGCGTCTTATGGCCGCCTTCACCCCTTCTGGATCGGCTGCCGTTCCCCCAACCATTGGGTGTCTGGGGGGTATAGTCAGGGCGTTGCCCAACACTGCTCCGGGACTGGACGGGATTGGTGCCAAAATTGTTAAGAATGTGTGGAGAGCTGCACCTAGGGAATTCCACTGGGTGTATGCCAAATGTGTGGAAGAGGGGGTTTTCCCAGAAGTATGGAAGAAAGGACGGCTGATAGTTATTCCGAAAGGTAATGATAGGCCACTAACAGATCCCAAGGCCTACCGTCCGATTACGCTCCTCCCCATCTTTGGGAAGTTGCTGGAGCGAGTTCTGCTGCGGTGTGCTCCGAGCTTGGTGAGGGGCATATCCGAATACCAGCACGGGTTTTCGCCGGGTCGGTCCACGGTAACGGCGCTGCAAGACGTGCTTAGTACTGCGCGCGAGTCGCAGCGCAAGTATGTACAAGCCGTCTTCTTGGACATATCAGGAGCATTTGATAATGCATGGTGGCCAATGATACTGCTGAAGGCTAAACAAGGAGGGATCCCACCTAACATCTACCGCATGTTGGTGGACTATTTCACCAACAGGCGAGTGGGTATATTCGTGGGTGACTGTGCCGAATGGAAACGCTCGACCATGGGTTGCCCGCAGGGATCAGTCCTTGGACCGACCTTGTGGAATTTACTGCTGGACGATCTGTTGAGGTTGCCGTTCCCCTTAGGGACGAAAATGTTGGCGTATGCAGACGATGTGACTCTATTGATAGAGGCGAACTCTAGAGCTGAAATAGAGAGAGCGGCCAAATCTGCACTGGAGTTGGTATCATCGTGGGGAGAGAGGAACCGGTTATCCTTCTCCTCCACGAAGTCATGTACCATGACTATTAAAGGCAAGTTCCAGCGACCACCTGTTATAAGGATGGGCACTGAGTCAGTTAAAAGCGTAACGTCGACTAAAGTACTGGGTGTCACGTTAGACACTAGTCTATTCTTTATTCAGCACGCCAAAGATATGGGAGAGAGGGCTGGGAGATGCTTTGGGAAGATGTCGCGGGTGTCGGCATCTTCTTGGGGCATGCGCTATCCCGCCCTCCGTGTTCTATATAAGGGTACATATGTTCCAATAGTGACATATGCTGCGGCCGTTTGGGTTGATCGGGTGGGGAATTATACAGTGCGAACGGCACTGCTGAGATCTCAGAGATCTTCGCTCGTGCTGTTGACAAAGGGGTACAGGACGATAAGTACTGCGGCGCTCCCGGTATTAGCCGGCGTCCTGCCGGCCGATCTGGAGGTAACTCGTGTTGGTAGGATTGACCAGGCACGTAGAAACGTTGAGAATGGGGAGTTGAGCAGGCGTAAGCGCGAAATTTGGGTTGAAGTTATGGAGGTATGGCAGGAACGATGGATCAACGAGACGAATGGAAGAAAATTATTCTGCTTCTTTCCGGACGTGTCGGCGCGGCTCAATGCGAATTGGGTCGTGCCGGACTATCAAGTCTCGCAGATACTCAGTGGGCATGGATGTTTTCGAAAGAGACTGCATGATATGAAATTGGTTGAATCTGGTATGTGTGATTGCGGTGCTGCCTATGAGGATAGGCATCACGTGCTATGGGAGTGCGAGTTGTATGATGACCTGAGATGTAAGATGATGGACGGAATAGTACGCAGAGGGGTGGGTCCGGTTTACTACCCGGACCTCGTGGACGGTAAGGAGAACTTTGGCCGGCTGCGGGAGTTTGCGCATGGTTGGCATGCGCGGAGAACTGCGATGGAGAGGAATCGAGACAGAAGTCTGCCCGGAACCGAAGGCGTTGTGTGTTCGTCCAGCCCAGAAAGGGAGAGTGACACTACGGGACAAGGATCAGATTAAATAACTTGTAGAGAGTCAAGAAAGTGCACGCGGGAAAGAGCCCAGAGCAAGTACCGCGTGCATCTCTCGAGATTCGGCCCGTATAACCGTGAGGTTGGTGGGGCCATGGGAAGGTGGAGTCCACTTGTCAAACTGTTCTATTGCCGACGGCCTCAGTGAAGGCGTACAACTCGAGTGGCGACTGTTTAACGGTTCGCGCTCTATTGGATTCGGGTTTACAAGCTGTGTGGCCTCCACTTGGTTGGTGGGAAGACAAGAGCTCTAAATATCTTACGTTTTATTTGAAAATAAAATATTTGAATAGGTTATTATATTGAAACGTTACAACCAACGTTACATTCAACGTTATATGTTAATGGATTGTTAGTAGAGCTTACTATCAGAGTTTGTGACATTTTAAATTTTTACGAGGTAGCTCTTAAAATGTGTCCCTTTTGTTTTTTTTTTGTTTTTGTTCTTGTGTTTTTTTTCTTGTGCTTTATTATTGTGCTTCGGTTGCTGGTTACTAATGGTGGTTAATATAGCGCATAGCGCCATAGCGCGCTATCTCTAAATAACGCATAGCGCGTGCTATGTAAGTGGTCGGCATGGCGCTATTGCGCTATGGCGCTATTGCGCTATGGCGCTTTGGCACAATTAAGTATTAATATCTAGCGGCAACTAATTCTAGCAGCAGCGCTGTTGGGAGAAGACGTGTGACGCATTTATTTAGTGTATACTGTATATTTATAAGTGATCGAAGAACACAGTTGTCTGCTATAAAAGAAGCCTAACTAATGTTTTTAAATGTAAATAAAATATAGATACAAAAGCGTATATAATAGTGTATGTAAATAGTTGATTTTTATAAATACAATCAGTAAACTTTTAAATACAGCTTTATTTGATTTATAACTTATATTAAGGTTAAAATAACGTTTACATCAATTTTATTTCGTTTTAAAAAGTACTTGTCATCAAAATATTTTTAGGATTATAGAAAGTCGTAAGCCTGAAAAGTATGAAAAAGCGTTCATTGGTTTTTCTTTACCGCTTTATTTTATTTTAGTCTAAAATGCGACTTATTACGGAAGAATGTTGTTGTATAGCATGCGGTTTATCCAATGAACGATATATAATGTAATGTGCTACGAGGTATAGCGTGCTGCAAAACTTAACGCGCTTGCCGGCCTCCTACACGCTTTCTTATAAATAGCGCACTATAACATAGCGTATTTAATAGCGCGCTAAAAATTTATAGTTTATAGTCTGTAGCGTGCTATTGCCGTGTAGTGGCGGTTGCGAATATCCACTACCCCATATCTTCCCGTGGGTGTCGTAAGAGGCGACAGAGGAGACAGGCAGGAGATGGGCAGCAGCATCTTCCTGATAACAACTGTGATATAATAAAAAACTGCGATTGCCAACCCGCTCGCCAAGCGTGGCAACTATGGCAAATATCCCCCCATTAATAACGACGCAAACAGACGGCCCCCAGTCCCCGGTGGCCCCGCTATTCCTGGCTACGGTGGCGACCATGGTAACGGTGGGGCAGGGGGTGCTAAGAATCTCCGGTGGAGGTTTGGTTGCCAGGTTGCCACCTACGACGACTCGACCTAACAACATATAATGCACGCACCCTGGCGAACCCTAAAGCAAGGCACCCCCTATCAAAGGCCATTCAAGAAAGCATAGGGAAGATGAGAAAAGAGGGAAGAGTGATACGGCTGTTTTGGTTGAGGGCTCATGTAGGCACGTCTGGAAATTAGAGAGCTGATGAGCTCGCCAAGGCAGCGGCACTCCGGGAGACAGACACTCTAGACTACGACAAATCCCCATGTCCTACGTTAAAAAGAAAATCAGAGAGGAAACCGTTCGAATCTGGCAGGACAGATACGAGACCTCGACCACTGGGCAAGTCACCAAAATATTCCTACCGGATGTTGCAATAGCATACCGGATAGTGAGAAAGACAAAGTTGATACCCACACAGGTACACGTGTTAACAGAACATGGTGGAATTGCGGAGTACTTGCACTGCTTTAAGCTTAAGGATACACCAGGGTGCGAGTGCGATCCCAATGTCAGTGAGTCAGTGTGGCATGTGATTCTGGAATGTCCCCGCTATCAGGCGGCACGTCTGGATCTCGAGTTTTGCATTAATACCAATCTTGACAAGTCTGACCTACACAAAATCATCGAAGACGAAGACAAAAGGCCCAAATTTCTGGCATTCATGGAGTCCATCTTTCGCGTTGCTGCAAAGCGTAACGCCACGAACTATCCGTTCCCCAGGCAGCAGCAAACCGTTGCGGAATTCGCAGAGGTCTCCGTAAAAGAGAAGAGCATCCCAGCCAATAAAGCACAACATCAGCTATTTGCATGCGCTGAAAGAGGTAACCCAGGCCTGAGAATTCGAGGAGTAGCTCTCTTCATGGATAACAACACAGAGCGTTTCGGCTTAAGTTTTTGCTTAACAACTGGCCGAAACTATGTCAAAATATCTCCCGGTCTCGCAAGCTTACTAAACGGCAGTACTCTCAAAACGAGCATGAAGTGCAAAACATATGAGGCGTTAGTTGAAATAGAGGTTGCAAAGCAACGATGTCGAATAGTAAGATCGAAAAACAAAACGATCTTGCTGTTCACATGGAGCGAAGAAAAAACCCCATTTGCCCAGGCATGCTCACCGCTAACGAGACTCGGTGAGGAAGAGACAGCTGTCATACCCCGCATTATAAGTGTGGTGGCCATGGTGGTCCTATATGAGTAAGGTGAAGTCATGGACCACATTGGTTGCATAAAAGCCTCAAACAAACATGAAATAGTCGTGTATGAGGATAGGGGCGAAAACCTGAGCTTCCTCAAACATCATGACTCAACAAAGGCAACCCAACATCTTGTAGTAAATCCAGAGACACTTAGTGGCTCAGAACGCCTGCAACTGAAAACGGCCAAAGAAAAGGCCGCAGCCAGGGAAAAACTTAGCAAAAGTTCTGAGTCACAAATCGGGGTAAGTGCACTAATTAAAACCATCAGTGCAGCGGCCCAGAGCATTCCAGGAAGAGCAATGCGAAAGTTGAGCAAGTTAAGACAAGCCGATAACTTAATAAGAGAGCCTCAAAGAGTACTCAAGAAATCCAAACCCACCCACACTAGACCCTGCTCGGGACGTGTCAGCCCTCCAAGACTTCTACCGGCGGTCGAGCCTAAAGACCACATAATCAACGCTTTCCTAGAGTTTAAGGCCCTCATAAAAGCAACTCTTGAGGTGAACCAAACTACTTGCAAGAATATCTTACAAAGTTTCCACCTCGGTAGTCATGAGTTCCTTGGGGTGCAGCTCAACTCAACAAAACATCTACTGTCATAAGAGGTAAAATGGGTCATCACATGGCGGCTTATAGCGGGTCAGCGGGCTTCGTAGCCTTGGATGAGGAGGAGACAGAACGACAGGGAAGATTAGTATTCATGCCCCCCCCCCCCAACGACCCTATTGTGGTCACCGCCCGTTGTACCAGGGTGATGCTAAAGGACAGGATCCTGAAAATTGCGGAAACCATCTCGGGAGCCGGTGCATTGGGAGATCCTTGGGAAAACTGGACAGTGCCGACGATAAATTGGGTCGATGGAGTCCCGGGATGTGGCAAAACAACTTGGGTTATAAACCAATTCGATGCGGAGGATGATTTGATTGTCAAAACAACAACAACAGAAGCAGCTTAAGATCTTAGAGAAAAGTCAGCCAACCGCATAGCCACTGACGCAAAAACAAAAGTGCGCACTATGGCCTCAGTTTTAGTAAATGGTATGAGAAGGCAAAAGGGAAGATGTACTCGACTTTTAGTCGACGAAGCTCTCATGAATCATTTCGGGGCCATAGTAATGGCAATGCGGCTAAGTGGAGCGGAAAAAATACTGCTTATTGGTAACATCAATCAACTCCCTTATATCGACAGGGAAAACCTATTTGCGATGCAATATACTCGCCCAAGCCTCGTGACCACTATCAGCCAAGAGCTCCTGTGTACGCAGCGGAATCCGATGGATGTGGCAAGTGCCCTAAATGAAATCTACAGTGGCATTTATTCATCCAGATCTCAGGTGCACTCACTAGAAAGGAAGATGTACACGGGAGTCGTCATACCAGGTACCCTGCCCGACACCTTAGTTCTTGTATTTACGTAAGCAGAAAAGGAGTCCCTTACCAGCCAGGGATATGGTTCGGGTCCTGGGTCGCGAATTTTAAGTGTGGCATGTGATTCTGGAATGTGAATTTTAAGTGTGAATTCCTATTGGGTTTCACCGATACTACCAATTTTAAAAGGGAACGGGGAATTGCGCTTGTATGTAGACATGAGACGTGCTGATTCCGCCATTGTTAGGGAAAATCACCCCTTACCCTCTATGAATAATTTACTGCCTAAAATGAGAAAAGCTAAATACTTTAGTAAATTAGATATAAAAAAACGCCTTTCATTAAGTGGAAATACATCCGAAATCTCGATACATTACAACTTTTATAACCGCAAAAGGATTATTTCGTTATAAAAGATTATTATTTGGCATCTCTTGCGCACCGGAACTATTTCAGAAAATTCTTGAAAAAATGCTAATAAGTTGTGAAGGAGTTGTTAATTTTATTACAAAACCTTTGGGAGTATCTCACGATGTATAACACGTCAGCCCATACGGTGACTGGGAGGACACCATCGGAACTTTTCTTCAAAAGATAGAATAGATATAAAGTCCCCTCACTCGACTGGTGCTGCAACAGAACAGATGACATGGAAATAAGAGATAGAGACAGAGAACAAAAACAAAAAGCAAAAGAGTATGCTGACATGAAGCAAAGAGCTACTAATTCAAAAATAGTGGAAGGTGACAAAGTTTATGACCAAATAAATTGACGTCTGATTTCAACCCCATTCCTCATACCGTAGAAAGTTCAAAAAATGGTCAAACTAGTCAAAAATACAGGAGGAATATAGTTCGTTGAAAAAAATTAGAAGGCGAATGGAGAAATGTCTCCAACAAAGATGAAGAAGAAAGTCGGGAACCGAATATCAGCGGCGGAATGGACCAAGGTGTCGTTGGTTAAATTTTGATTGGAACTTGATTTGTGATTAGTAGAATTTATAAATTTAAAAATTGTAACAAGAGATGTTGTGTATGTGATTATAAAATGCTAATAAGTATGTAATGAAATAAGGTTCAGAGATCGGAATGAAGGTAGTATCATAAATATTGCATGTTAAGACACAAGTATAAATGTCCACTGTTTCGAGCGCACCGGTCAGTAGACGTGGGTCGTTACGTCATTTTCAAGAAACATAACGAAACCAGTGACTTGATCGGCGTCACCTGTTTCAAAACTAGTGATTTTTGTAACTGGCTATTTTTATTTGGCTACTGTGATTGTTTGCATAAATATCACCACCAACTATACAGTTACATACGAAACGAAAATAAATTTAATCACAATCCGTGTTTGTAGTTATACAGTAACTGTATACTGTTAAATGAATAAATTAACTTCCATTCATACTTTATTCAGGTTTAGGACTGACTGCATTATGAAAAATTATATATAAATATTATATGAAAAATTATAAATGCATTTATGATTGATTTGCGTTTACTATGATACTAAGATTTTCATAAAATTATTAATGCAGGCATATTTACAAGTCAATTTGGTTGTATATGCAATGATTATTGATATTTACAGTTTATTTACACTTTTTCAACGTATTTACTATCATTTGTTTTTGTACTTTATTTACACTGTACAATAAATTTGTTTGTTTGTTTGGCTATTTACACACAGTTTTTAAGTTTTATAATATTATAAAATTTTCACAAAACTAAAAAAGTTTTATTTTAATTTTATAAATAAACGAGTACATGACTCCGTCAAAAATGTTTTAAAAATTATTTTAGTTAAATTCAATGTGAATCGCTTCCCGGAATCGCAAACCCTTGAAATTATTTACAAATAGAGATTACTCTATTTTATTGTCTATGTCTATAGTCTGACGTATGAAAATTAAACGTACAATAATACTGTTACTTACTTGTTTTGTTTATTGTTTTATGCCACATGTGCGCTTTGCGCCCGACCGACCGACAGTCGACTCCCGCAATAATCATGGTTAACAGTAATCATAATCACGCATTTACAAAAATCACTACTTGTAACGTGACTCGAAACTAGTGATTCGGTTACATGCCGCGTAGCCAGTTCGGTTACATGCCGTGTATCCAGTGACGTGAAATAACGCCCACGTCTACCGGTCAGTATCACAAGAGCCGCGGGCGAGAGTGGACGTGTAGTGAAACGTGAGTTTACGTGTGCGTGTGTGAACCAGTGAATCTGTTATACCCTATAACCAAAGGCAAATAAGGATTTGACAAGAGTTTTGGCGGGAACTTGGCCGTCGACGAATTGTCGCTCCTGTTTTGTCGCTTGAATAATGGTTATTGATTCGTAAAAGTGATGTGATTTTGTGAATTAAGTATCTGCGCGTGTGAACTATTACAGGAAACGACGAAACAAGTGCTTTGATTTTGATATAAACCTCAAGTTATTTTGATGAAAAAATATATAAAATGAAGATTCTGAACGAATTGATAGGCTCAGAAGGGCTAGTACCCAGAGCCGTAAAGGTAAAGCCAGTTAACTAAAAAAACGTTGAAGAGATAGGTATAAGAATTTAGTAAAAATTTGTATTTACTACTATAATATATACTTGTTATTACTCCTAAACAATGGTGAAAATAGCTCTCCAAATCAAGGCATCCTTAGAATGTATTGAAACCTTATACACTAATCATCCTGACTATTCATGGTTCTTAAAATTAAAATGCGAAAATTGCGGCGAAGTATCAGAAAAGTTTCACGATCTTACAGAAGCTGAAAAAGTATCACTTAAGCATAAAAGATCAGAAACCAACTTGCTAATTAAATGCAAACTATGCTCCAGAGAAAATAGTGTAGAGGTTATTGAAGGAAGCAATGGTAACGCAATCATTTTTATTTCACATTTCTGTTGTTGGATAGTGTAGTGGCGGTGTAGTAAAAATATCTACAACCACATATCGTCCCGTGAGTGTAGTAAGAGACAACAGAGGTAAGTTGAACCAGATGACGGGCAGCATCCTCTTCCTGATGACAACTCAAAATAATTAAAAAAAATTGCTTTTGCCAACCCGCCAGACAGGCGTGGCAACTATGGCAAAATCCCTCCTATGAGCAATCTATGGGGCCTAAGTTCAGCAGTGGATTTTTATAGGCTTTAATGGATTGATCAATCAAATTTTACTTTCATTTGATTTGTTTAGTTATGTACAGTTCATAAATTAGAATTTATTTACATATTTTTGAAGTAAAATCTTCTTTAGCATTGTTATGATTTGAAATTCAATGCAACGAAAACTCAACACTAAAATGAAAGAATTTCATAAATCTATAGGATAGGATAATAAAGCAGAAGAGTTTTTTTTGTTTCTATTATCTGTAACTACAGTCTGATTTGATAAATTCTTTTTGTAAATGATAGCCAGATTCTCAAGGAATAGTATAGGCTAGACCTCTCAGCTTGTCTTAAATATTGAGGTATTTCTTTAGTAATCTGCAGCACAAAGTTATGGTCGCCGAGTGGGCGAGATGGGGGGAGGGGTAGGAACCTCCCCCTAAAAGAATTAAGTGCTGGAAACCCCTCCCCCCCAATTTTTTATGAAATATTTTTAGTAATCTGGGGGGTAGGAACCTCGCCCTAAAAGGGGTAAGTGCCGGAAACCCCCCTTTTTTTTGTAGGAGGCGGAGGCTACTCTCCCTCCATGCCTACGGCTTTACAAAAACACTAGGGGTAGGGCAGACAAGACTTTGTGGAGTCGGGGTGTACTAATTCGGTTTTAGAACCAATTCAACCTATTTTATCTATAAAGTCTAGTTGCTCTTAACTCTGCTACTAGAGTGGTAAATGAAATAATGTAATGTGAATTTTTATAATTTTGTTTTCTGATAAACCTCTTGACTGCTCTCCATTGCAACTCAATTTGTTGTATATAAGTCCCATCTCCAGCCACAAATGGATTATCTGGATCAAAGTTATTAACTTTTTTATGAGTGTATCTGTGTTAAAAAACAAACTGACATATTTGCGTTTCGTTATAATATGTAATTTAAAGTGAAATTTATTTTTATAATAAGTAATTAATTCAAAAGGCATTTCCGAAATCCAAAAACATTGTAAATGGTTCAAGCTTAACCCTGACAATCCCCATAAATTGAAAACATAATTAAAAAATCAAGTATCGGAAATCTACTTCATAATACGAGAACAAATTGACATATTACACTATTTTTGGTGAAATTTGTTCTTATCGTAATTAATTCAAAATGCATTTCCGACATCTAAAAACAGTGTAGTAGGTTTAAGATTAACCCTAACAAGCCTCCTAGACTAAAAACATTATCAAAATCAAGTACCGGATGTCTAGCCAACTCGATATAACCTCAAAACTTTAACTATCGATATCTCGAAAAATAAAGATTTCCGGCATAAAAAGCAGCTAAATAGTAATCAATAGCATCATTGCCTGTCAACTAAAGCTAAAATAATCACTTAAATCGTGCAGCAGATTACTAAAGCCGACCCAAATATAGATCTTTCTTTCATCAATCGAAAAGTCTACAATGCTATAGGCATATTTTTTGTACGTAGCTTCAATAAGTTATTCTGTGACATAAAATGTTGGAAATTGATATATGAGTGTTCTTATTAGGCATGGCATATTAATCCTTACGAACTATAGTCAACCAAATCTAAGAAATACATT
This sequence comes from Parnassius smintheus behrii, assembly GCA_036936625.1. Lineage (NCBI taxonomy): Eukaryota > Metazoa > Arthropoda > Insecta > Lepidoptera > Papilionidae > Parnassius > Parnassius smintheus. Next base: position 37,152,277 of record JAUPFT010000021.1, read on the forward strand.
TTGAGAGCTGTCAGACTTATTGCACCAAGCATGCCTACAAAAAAATGGGAACATACAATATTAGATTCTTAAAAAAGTCGATATCGATTATTTAGAGTTGGTAATCATTTACAGTTTAGTTTAAATAATACCAGAATAAATTTAAAACACAATATTTATCAGTTTCTTCGTATTTGTTGTTACTGCTTATTTCTAAAGGCACAGTTATAAAAATTTAAGATTGAAACTGGGTTAAAAATAAATTTATTCAATCACTTTCAGTACAACTAGTTGAGCTGTCGTTGTTTAGAATAATTATTATTGGATTTTCAATAATGCAGTCAAAATTAATTAGTTCTTACTACAAGGAGACTATCAATTGAACTACGTACAAGACTCATGCAATGCTATATTTGGCCTATGAAAATCTTGGAATATGAAAGATCTCCGTAAGAAACTGGAAGCATTTGAAATGTGGATGTATCACCGTATGCTTCGAATAAGTTGGACAAAGACAAAGTTACCAACATTGATGTCCTCAAGCAGATGAAAAGGATTAAGCCCCTACTTGTCAAAACCATCAAACAGAGAAAAGTTGTGTACCTAGGACATGTGTTAAGGCATGAATGTTACCAACTGCTGCAGACTATTATGATGGACAAAGTAGCGGGTAAAAGAAGTGTTGGTAGAATAATAAAATGTCCTGGCTCTGTAACATTCCGAAATGGACCGGAATAAAGAAAGTAGATCTGTTCAGGCTAGCCCTGAACTAAGAAGAATTTAAGAGGATGACTGCCGACCTTCAGTAATGGAGAGGCACTTAAAGAAGTCAAAATTAATGTCTCTTTCAAAGTCATCCATAATCAATTTTTTTTGTTATTTCCATCACTTTTGCCCAATCATCCTTTGTAACATGGGCACATGCTTCAACGAATATAAAAGAAACGGTCCAAAAAGTTAAAGCCGAGTCACAAAATAAGAAGACAAACACAAAATACAAAATTATGCACAGTAAACTTCCGAAATGGCGGGAGATTGAAATAACGTAGTGGTTTTTTAAGCACGGCTTTGGATATGAGTTTTTTGCCTACACAAATTCACGTTGCTAAAGTAAAAAAATAAACTTATTTTATTCATGATTCATGTAATTTAAAAAATTTTAAAAATAAAAATTTAACTAAACAAATAATATACTAAAAAAGTTAATGATTTTATTATTTGAATATTTTTACCAATTATTTGAATATTTTTTCTGATTATTCGTATAAAAATGAATTTTAAACATCCAAACACTACGGCGAGGTATAATTGCCGACCGTAGACAGAGAAACCTATAGACAAATTGACGCCTTCCTTCACATTCGCACACGAAAAAGATAGATTTATGCATACGTCTTGCATAGAAATGAGATGGAGCGGTGTGATTGTTTGTCCCTTTCTCCGTGCCGATTTTTTTGTTTAGCAAACTACATTTTGCTAAACAACTTTGACAGTTCATAGCGATCTAAGGAGTTTACAAGTTGGTTTAAGTGAGAAAAAAGTGTTTTGTGAGCTTCTAAGAACTTCTAAGAAGAGATTAGCAAATCTTGTTAAGTTCAGTTCTAAGAACAGTTAAAATTTTTATCTGTATATATAATATAATCTGTATATATAATATATGTGTTCTAAGAACAGTTAAAATTTTTATCTGTATATATAATATAATGTGTTTAAAAGTCATAAAGATTATTCTATAACCTAAAAATTCGTTATCGTTCTTTCTCTCACTTGACTCACTTCACTCACTTCTCACTCGAGGCCACGCCGATCATTAGTCTATAGGTTTCTCTGTCTACGTTGCCGACATAAGTCGTGAGCACACTTTTTATTGGTCGATACGACGTTGACAACGCTGACGTTTAACGTGATTGGTTCATCAGTCGATTCCCGTCGTCTATTGGTTTCGAACGTATCATTCGGCTTCCGTACACTTGCGAACAATAATTTTAGTGATAACTTTTTTAATTAGTTTATTTTCGTTAATTATTTTTGTTACCTCGTTGTTAATTGTTGTTTGTGTATTCCTTGTTATTAATTGTTTTTGTTATTTCTTGTTTTTATTTATTTTTGTTGCTATAATTTTAGTGTTCAAATTTTGGTCTAAATATGCAGAGAAGGAAGAATTCGGTGTTAAATAGACAATCCCGACAAATGGTCTATTCAGTGATTAGTTTTAAAAAAATTAGGTACTGCGAAAGACATCATAGACGCATATAAACGACTGCTGAGGCGACTAATGTCTCAGTTGCTACTGTACGGCGCACCGCAACATCAGATTTTATGGAAAGCATGTCACCTCTTCCTTCTTGTTAATAAAATAATCAATTCTAACCACCAGGTATACATTAAATACTTTATAGTAGATAATAAAATAACGGACACGAATATCTGCAACATTACTGTATCAAAGTAAAAGTTGATGTGTTCGAGTAAACATTTTTATAAAAGTCGGCGAAAATATTCAATTACGAATTGAAATAATAAAGGTACCCAATAATTTTGTCCGACAGTGTACCTACCTACCTCCCACCACATTTTATCTGTGCTCATGACTCGTGTCGGCAACTATACATAGCGACATATCATTGAAACGACGTCAGGTAAAAAGGTTTATAATGTTTATCTTTTTAATATTTTGCTTTGTTTGAAAGATTCGAATGTAAATTAGTGATAAAAAATTATACATGTTATAATGAAATATAGAACTTCATAATTCCTCGGATTTACGTAAAAGGTTATTTTAAATGGTGTGAGTGCGCTTGTACAAAGGTATCGCGGAATGATTGATGTGAAACGTCAAAAGGTATTTCTTAGATTTGGTTGACTATAAAGTTGATGATGAAGTCATCAAGACAATTTTATGAGAATAAACTTTGCTCTATATAGCATGTTATTTAGATGCATAGTCTAAGAGGTAATGAAAAATTTTAATTATTCAACACTCTGCTTGGTGCGCGTACAACACCTGGCCGCCTCTATATGGGAGGTGTCATGTTGCACGGCTCAGGGTGTGATAGTATACATGGGTGATACTGCGGGGAATAGCTATTTCAGTATAGTTTCCTATTATGTCAATCGCATCTGTATGCAGTTCAGTAATGATTGTTAATACAACTTTTAAGTATTAACAAATTAATTACGAAAGAAATAAAATTAATTCTATTGCATAAATTTATCATATCCAAACAATTCTTACCAATTTATATCAAGTTATTTGTGTTTAGGCCATGTAGTGTTTATTTTACAACTTGAGAGGCAATCAATTTTTGTTCTATAAAATGATTTTACCTATAGAATAAAGTAGAAATTGCTATAATATTAAAATGCAATTTTAGTCAAAAGAAAATATTTTATTTATTTAATACACTGAGATTTAAGCTCTACATGTCTATAATTAAGGATTGTAACAGTTATTTTCTTATATATTATGCTGCACTTATGATTTAAAATTAAACGAATTATTTTATATATATATATATATATATATATATATATATATATATATATATATATATATATATATATATATATATAAAAACAAGCAAATAATTTATATATAAATTAAGTAAATTATTTGCTTTGAAATATTTATGTTTTAATTTAAGGTGTTTCACACCTTGCACTGCACTCATCTCTTTAGTTGTTTAGGTCCTTAACAAAAAATTGCAATCATTATGGATTTTATTTACATATTTTTATTGAAACTTGAAGAATGCGGGTTAAGAATGGGTGAGTTAACCATCAAATGCCTTTTGTACGCCGATGATCAAGTCGTACTTGCGTCGTCGGCGGCCGAGTTGCAAATGATGGTTACATTAATGAACCGGTCATTAAAAGAAAGGGGAATGACAGTGAACGCAAGTAAGACGAAAGTGATGGTTTTTAAAAGAGAAGAAAGCAAAACGGTATGTGAAATAAGAATAGGAGAGTTAGGTAATGGAGCAAGTGGATGAGTTCGTATATTTGTAGTCAGCAGGGATGGGAGATATGATAAGGATATTGAACGACGAATGAATGCAGGAAATAAAGTAAATGGGGCTCTACACTCTATTGTGAAAAGTCAGAATGTGTCAAAAAAGGCACGTATGGCAATTCACAGTGCTGTATTAGTCCCTACTTTAACGTATGGTAGTGAAAGTTGGGCGTGGCAGAAGAAGCACGAGAGTAGAATAAATGGAGTAGAAATGCGGTCACTAAGGAGTACTTTAGGGCTGAATCTGAGTGACAGGGTGAGAAACTGTGTGATAAAAGAAGTGTGTGGTTTGCAAGATGATGCGGTGACCAGGATTAAGAAAGGAATGCTTCAGTGGTTTGGTCTTGTAGAAAGAATGAATGAGGAAAGACGACAAAGCAAATATATGTTGCAGAAGTGAATGGAAGAGTCTGAAAGGGACGTCCTAGGCGAAAGTTTGTTGACCAAATTGGCGATGTACTAAAAATTGGCCAAATTAAGAGTACCCTTAACCTACGAGCATGTATGCGTAGGTATATGGATGTGGAAGAGGCGAGAGAGGTATGTCAGGATCGTGCTAAATGGAAGTCTGTAGTCTCTGCCTACCCCTTTGGGTGACAGACGTGAGTGTTTATGTATGTTATGTATGTATTTTTATTGCTTAGGTCCGTAAGAAAAATTGCATACGAAATCATTGTCTTAAGCAAAGTTTTGTTACCTATGTAGTTTAAATATATAAAAAAATAAATACCACTTTATTGTCAAAAGTACTTAATTATTAATAAATTTAGGCTATCAGAGGTGACACAGCTTTCATTTACTTAACATTATAAAATATGTTTCAAGTACATGTAAATGTTTTGTCTGGTGAGTGCAGGTGGCTGGAGGCCCAATCCTCCCCCATAAACATGGTAGCGAAATTAAATTTAAGATTACTCCTGGAGGGTACCAGCACACCTGGAGAATCACTCGCTGAGCATCCACGAGCAAGCTACTCCACTCCTGAGCGTGGGTGCTCAGGCTGCCCCACGTATTCTGAAGAGCAATAATGCAGCTCCAAAATTCTCATAGAAAGGCGACATGGACCTGTCCTAAGTAGTAGGCTGTATACAGGCTGTGGACTTTTAATGACATTTAATGTTTGAGCTGATCGAAAGCCAGTTTATTTTGATATTATTCCATAATAATTATTATATTAGTTATAAACAAAAAATTACGGCACTATAATATAATATTATACCCTTTATAGATGACAACATAGGCAGTAACATAGAAGGCGATCAACATCAGTCAGTTTCTTATCACATTTTGATATAAATGATACAATATATTGCAGGTGTATACACAAGTGAAGATTTGGGCAAATTCAAAACAATTGTAATATTTGACTGTAGGGGAGTAGAACCTGTAGATTTTGAGCCGAAGTCAGGATGGATTGCTAAAGCTGAGAATGAAGGTATTTTTTTATATTTATTAAATTCACCAATGCTTGATACATTGTTACGTTGATAGGGAACATTTATAATACAGAATGCTTATTATTGAATATGCATATATCTACTTAAAGAATCCTTACAGTTAATTTTATATAGTGTTCTTGCGAGAGTGTGTGTGTATGCATGCATGCATGTTTTTTTTGTACAAAGTACTTCAAATTTGAGTAATTATGTTTATTTCATTAAATTTTAATACTTTTTCTTAACGTTTAAAAAAAAGAATACTGCTACTAACCCTATTATAGATGTTTCATTTCGCGCAGATCAGAGAGCCTTTCTTTGTTGGTTGGTTGTATTGGATAATAATTGTTTACTCTCAAACTAGCACTGATATGTCGAAACTATAAGGGTTATAACCCTAAAACGCCATCATGTACCACAAAAAGTTCAAAATAATGATACTCTCTTTTAGTCTCAGTTTTATGTACTTTTTATTTTTATAATTAAAGTTGGCAGCCCCGTTTATCACCGTGGGATGCGTTAGTAAGCTATAATGATATAAAATATTCAATATTATTTTAGGAAAAACATTCGAAGATATTGATTTATCAGAGGAGTGGGCAGATTACGATGAGAAAAACCAAACCGCCGTCGGCGTGTATGATTTAGAATGGCAGTTCGTCAAAGTCAAATAATTTAAATATTAAGATAAATACACATAGTTTATTTCATTAGAGTTACAAAGCATGGTTAATGAAGAACAGTCATGGTGAACTGAACTATGCACCACATTGCCTATGCTATGCCTGTTCAACGTCGAAATTGCAGTTCCAAGACTACCTATTTATAATGGTGAATTCGCTGTGTGAATTATTTGGAACGTATAATTTAGTTTCGCTAATGAAATGAATTTTTTACTTTTATATCATTTTTAAGATTATACTTTCGTTGAATTAATTAAAAAGTTAGCAAACTCTGTTTTATTTTTGCTTTTTATTTGTAAACCATGACATGGCTCTCTTCTATAAGTTCTCCTTGCCTTAATCATGGCGTGGCAGCTAGATTGGCAATTTGATAATCAAAGTATACCAGATGTCTTGCAGTTTAGCGCCATTGCCAGTCTTCTTTTTATAGAATAAGGTTGACAAACGAGCACAGTCCGGCTGATGACAAGTGGGTGCTGAGGCCCATAGACATCTACATTTATCCTCAATTAAGAATCAAAATGCAGATGCATTGTCACCCCTGAGAACTGAGATGGATTGCCTAGTTTCCAGTAAAAAGCGTGTCTGGTTCTCTAACATACGAAACACAGCTGCATTAAGCTACTATTTTACGCTGATATCTATGAGAGCGTGGCCTCCTACTTCGGGTCGGGCCGACTCGTACATGTTACAACCATAATATAGCTCCAGCGTGGCTCCAGTCAGAGTCTTACGTCTGGTGTAAGCGGCATTTTCCATAATTGTTAATTGCCTCTTATGACACCCACAGGGCGAAATGGGGATAATGGATTCATTTATCCCGCCATCCCATGGAACTAGGAGGTAGAGTCGCGGTGAATGTGCCACGGCCATCTATTCGGGTTAAAGATTTAGGATATTTTTTTTATTAGAGTTTTACTTAAAAATACGGATGTTAGCACTTGATAATTTTAGCCGGTCTCATTCTCTGGTTCCTTACATATGCGCTGCGAAATTAAATGTTAAAAAATGTGGGCTTTTGGGTTAGCTAAAAGTCACGCCAACCACAAAGGCCCTTGTAATGTTTACTTAATGAAAAAGAATAAGTGATACTAACTGTATCAATGATATTTAAAACTTATAAATATCGTTCCACCACACAAAAAGATTATTTTAGCTCTACGCGAACATTACCTACACATTGAACGAAACTAGTTTTGTTACGGATTTATATCGTATTTAATTAACTCATTGTTATACTCCCGAAATTTCGCGAGTATCGATTTATAAAAAAAAGTTTGAGTAGCCATGGTCACGGGAGGACCGAGATGTTCAACGATCCAATGTCATAGTTAACCTTGGATACCTTCTGCTACGAGTTTACATTCCATCTGATGGTACGTGTCTAGCGCAGCCCTTAGGCACTTGCAGCTAACAAAATAGAAAAATTCAAACAAAATAGTCCATAAAAGTGTTGTTAGTTGACCTTTGAGGACCAAGATGAAATGTCTCAGCCAGTATAATGGCTTTATACCATTCAGACCGGAACACTGCAGCGGCGCACTGTTGATTGCCATCGGAAGTAGGTAAGAGCGTGGCACCTGTTTTTTTTTTACATGGGGAAATGTCGACGCATACCGTCTCTCGAGGGCAAGGACGGGTTATGTCGGTGTTTCACCTTCGTTGCATATAGGCAGGGCCACGAAAGCTTTCGCACACATCCGCGGCCCGCCACCACCGCCGGCCGCCCCATGGCGACCCCTCCTTGGTAGAGGACTACTCCTCCCCATCTTCTCAGGTAAAGCGCGCGAGAACACATGGCGCGCTTTCCTCCGTATCAGAAAAAACGAGCACTCAGAAGTACTAGTATTCCTGACCCCAGTGGTGGGTCTTTGGCGGAGATCGGCCACCTTTGGCCGGCCTTACATCTCGTGCGAACCAAGTGAATTCCTCTGTGTTCACCGCGGGTGACCAAGCCACTGCTAAAAAGCCCCCCCCCCCCTCTCGTCATGACAAGGTGGGAACCCGTTCGGGTTGAAGGGCGCTACCTTAAACGGACTCCTAGGCAGAAAAAAGAAATCCTAACAACTAGTACTAAATTTTCGGTTGGAATCGAAGCCGAGATCAGAATATTTTATTATAAAATATAAACATGTTTGACTTCTATTCGGTTTTTAACCCCTGACGATAAAGAGGGGTGTAAAAGTGTTAACAATGACATCGGGACGTCAGTCATCTCAGTCCCCCGTGACCATGGGTGCTGGAAAGCGCCCGAAACGTCGGGAATTAAAAATAAAAAGTAAAAATAAACGCGATAAAATCCGTAAAAGTAGGTAGTTTTAATCATGAGGGGTGTAAAGTTTGACCGCTATGTGGGTGTTTGACTGTCTGTGTGTGTGTGTGTGTGTGTGTGTGTGTGTGTGTGTGTGTGTGTGTGTGTGTGTGTGTGTGCGTGTGCGTGTGCGTGTGCGTGTGCGTGTGCGTGTGCGTGTGCGTGTGCGTGTGCGTGTGCGTGTGCGTGTGTGTGTGTGTGTGTGTGTGTTTGTACCGTAGCTCTTAAACGCGTGAACCGATTTGGGTGCGATTTTTTTTTAATATAATAGCAGGCATTCTAGCGGTAAGATCATGTGTTTTTTTTGTTTGAGGGGTTTTTTAAATTTTTAAATTTTAGTTATTCTTACAGAAACTTAAAGCGAACGTGTAGATTCCGTGTTTTTGTAATTTGTGTTGATGGTAATTTTAATTTTTTGTGCTGTTGAGCCGCAAGCTGATTATAAATAAATATTCGGTGTCGTCATTATTCGTGATCATGATGTTCAGCTTTGGCTAATATCATTGAATTTGAACTTGAGGAATGAAAACTACACATTTCAGTGATAATTCTGATGATACGGAAACAGTGTTGTGGTCTCTCCACTTTTGCAACGGTCAGAACAATCAAAAAGTTGCAGTTAGGTACGGGCTTTCAGGTAAGGGTCTAAGTATTTATACCCAAATAGTCGGTTTAGTTATCGTAAACGCGTTTCATCGTGGGGTTCTGGGTTCGAATCAAAAATCAGCTAATGAGTTAATTCTGTCAAGAAATTTTCAGTAGCAGCCCGGTAGCAGAAAGATGGCGGTGTTTCACCCTCGTGTCTCGGAAAGCAAGTAAAGCCGTTGGTCCTGCACCTGATCTGCCGGATTGCCGTTCCATCGGACTATGAGAGTGATGGTAAAGGAATAGAGAGTTCGCCTGTGCTTGCGCATACACTTGGGCATTATAATCTCGTCAGTGCACATGGCATGTCTCCGTTCAAACTGGCCGCCTTGGCCGAAATTCTGTCTGGAGGACATTAACCTCTCACTTTAGAGTAATGTAAATGTTTACATTCGCAACAATTAACATCGTCATAATAATTACTAATGAGTAATAACACGGAAAAGGAAGCGGTAAACATTCATCGAAAGTGAACCGGTCTCGGTACACTTGGCTTGTGAAAACTGAAAACGCAACATGCGTTCATATGATGCCATTCAATAAAACGCTGTAAAAACCTAACAAAAACAATATCAATAGTAAATGTAGTAGGCGCATAAATTTTTTAGTATATACTTATGCGTGATATTAAATTCTTGATTCACATTGGAATGCGTAACGAAGTCTTATCAATATTAAAATGTGTATGTATTTTATGTATCTTTAGATTTTGTAATTGAAAAGTTACAAGAGGTTTTATGTAATAAATATATGGTTTTACCACGCTGCAGCTATATTATAGTTGTAGCATTAATGGGTCGGCCCGACCAAGGTCCACGCTCTCCAACCAAGGTCACAGAATAGCAGCGTAATGCTGCTGTGCTTCGCATGGTGAGTGTTCTCTACACTACACACCGGAGACCCTTTTTACTGGAATCGAAGCATTCCATCTTAGTCCTCTGGGGTGAAAACGAATTTGCATATTGATTTTCAAATGAGGATAAATTTGGATGTCTATGGGCCACAGCATCCACTTACCATCAGGTGGGCTGTGTGCTCGTTTGCCACCCAATGCTATTAAAAATAAAAACTTAGGTAAAATAATATACAAGAATAGAATGTTATTTAAATTAAAGGTGTGCTTACTTTCATGTGCTTAATTCAGGGGAATAGAAAATCAGCGTTAGGTTTCCAACTTGACACCACGCTGAATTGGTTCCTATCTTTTAGCACTACGCTAAGGCATTAGTTTTTAAAATATATATACGATTTATTTTTCCTAATTTTAATTATCTTTGTTTTCTAATTTTTGGGATGGTTGTTCTTTCTTAAAATAAAAGTTTTGATTTCGTTTCTGTGTCTTGGTGCCTTTTTTCCTTACTTTTATGGACCAAGACTTTTGTATTTTGATTATTATACAAACCCAATTAAGTCAGATTTCCACTATTTAAGCCAAACTCACTTTATGACATATACATATACCTACTATATATATATCATCTTATATTAAAAAAAGCTAGTAATTAACCCATTCTCTGTCTCATGTACTAAATATATTTAACTAGTATTATTTTACTCTTGTGTTTGAAAATCGGACAGTGAAAGCGTTAATAAAGAAATAGAATATCACAGAATCACTCATTTACTCAATTCACTGCTTTCCACTAATACATGCGCACAACATTTCTGTATCTAAGGTACAATGACTCTAAACTCAATAATTCCTGAGTCTCCACAAAACTTAAATTAATTAAATAAATAAATGTTACGGCAATTCCGTAGACGTCGATGACTTAGGGTTATCCGATCGTGTTTGAAAGCCAGTGAAACCAGTGTTGCCATGCATAGTGACTGTATGCTGTGGCGCATTGGTCACTTTTTCGTCTGATCTAGCCGTATTTCTGACATAGTTTTTTCCTTTGCTTACAAAATAATGGTCATCGCTAAAAATCTGGATTGGATGATGAATATACACTGGAACTTCAACGGGCACTTTTACAGGCACTTTTACCGGATATGGAACTTTCTTTTCCACAGGGTAAGGCTTATGCACATACACAGGCACCCGTTTCTCAACTTCTACAGGGTAAGGAACTTTCTTCTCAACCGTTACGGGCACTTTTACGGGATATGGTTGAGGTACTAGAACTTTTACAGGCACAGGATAAGGGACTTTCTTTTCGACCGGCACAGGCCTGTCAACGGGCACTGTAACTCTGACCGGGTATGGAACTTTCTTTTCCACAGGGTAAGGCTTATGCACATACACAGGTATTCTTTTCTCAACTTCTACAGGATAAGGAACTTTCTTTTCAACGGTTACGGGCACTTTTACGGGATATGGTTGAGGCACCTTAACAGGTACGTGTTTTATCACTTCAACTGGCTCTTTTACCTTTACTTGAACCGGATACGGTTGAGGTACTAGAACTTTTACAGGCACAGGATAAGGGACTTTCTTTTCAACCGGCACAGGCCTGTCAACGGGCACTGTAACTCTTACTGGATACGGAACTTTCTTTTCAACCGGTACTTTGACTTCTACTTGCTTCAAAACCGGTACATGATGAATTATCGGATAAGGTCTAGGAATGTACTCCTTTTCGACAACTTTCACAGGTATCGGATGTGGAATTTTGATCGGTACTGGATAAGGCTTGAGTACTTCAACCTTGTATGGTTTTTCCACGGTTTTTATAAATCTGTGATGATGGTGATGATGATGATGCTTTATTTTGGTGACGAATTTTGGCGGATAATTGCAGTCGTCCGTTTGCAGGTCCTCGACTATATACTTCGATGGCGAGTGCAGCCCTCTCGAACTGTAAGCAGAATATAGATACGGATTCATATGGCGTCTCTTCTTAAACAAAATCATCTTTTTCTTTTCCGTTCCCAGTGCTAAGCTTTGCGCAGAAGCAGTTACCGGAAACAGCCCATAAGAGTGAATGAACAGTGTTTGTTTTCTCGGCGTGTGTGTTATTTTTGGATCCGGATAGAAAACGTCTGATCGTTTGCTAATTTTTGATTGAGACCGACGCTTGTGTTTTGGATAATGCAACGGTATAATCGGCATCCAATCATCAGGTTTCAGTGCATCTAAGTTTGGAGATGGTGGTTTCAGTTTCTCTTTAGGTGCTTTTGTAAATCTGCGGCTACCTCGAGTTATCGGTTGGGCTGTGGTTATTTTAGTCTCATTATTAGTATTATTTACAAATCTGACCCGAATATATGTTCTTGCAGAAGCTTCGCGGTCTGTTATATTGGTATTTGTGTTGGTTTCAGTTTTATTTAAGATCATCGACGTGTATGGTGCAGTAGCATTAATTTTTTCTAAAATTCTTTTCGGCCATATTCTTTTCGTCCTCAACACTCGTGTTGTAGTTGTAGGTGTAGTGGTAGTTGTTGTTATTGTTGTAAAATTAAATACCTTCGGTGCTCTCACAACATCTGAATGTATACCGTTAATAGTCTGAACAGGTAGACTAAATTTTGGACTTTTCGCTACGAATGATTTGCTTGTAGAAGCTGCAAACATAAGTGGAGTCCTAAATTGACTAGAGTAATAATGATGTCCAGGTGGCAATGGGATTACACGAGGGAACTTTAAAACTGAATTTGCTGGAGGGTGTAACATATGAGGTGATATGGGATATGGGTTTTGTGCTGGTAGTCTTGTTCTTTGACCGTAATATTGTTGAGGTATATTGAATGAGTTCCTTTGCTTGTCAGAGGTAGCACGGATAGGTAGTTTGATAGGTGGCCTCTGATCAGGTTGGTAAGTGTTATTAGCATTCAGGGACCGTTTTGCTTGAGACTGGTTTACGTACTTTGGACCTTCTACAATAGTCACAGCTTTGTTTTGCCCCTCCTCGGCTAGTTGGTCCGTTTGGTCTTGATTCTGTAATGTTGCGCCACCATCATTGACGACGATCGCTAACAAAATGACCAGGAATGCCGTCTGGAACAAAAACGTTATCCAATTTTAACACCATCTTATATTTTGGCTTGCGTTCAGTGCCGCGGAATTTTTTTCATTTTTTACTTTCCGAATGGGCTTTCCGAATTTTACTATATTAACTTTTTTCCCTTCTATATTATAACACGAGTATATATTTGTTACGAGTATATTTTTATAACAATAGTAATAGTTTTACTTATATAAAACATTTTGCTAGTACATGGGCTACTCAAGTCTATAGAAAAATGCAACCAACTTTAAACAAAAGAAGCTACAAATACATTGTCACATCTTTTGAGTCTTCAGATCGGAAGACACTTAACGCCTTATAGGGTGATAAATATTTGACTTCTAAACACAAAAGGACTTTGTTAATTCCTAAACTACATTATCATATGTAATTGTTTTTTTATTGCATTAGGAAGTATACAAATCACCCAATTATTTCAGCAGCTATTTCATTACGACGAAGTGACAAATTACAATAATTAGGTTTTTAACATACTATATGTCTTGTCTTGTTTTCACTATGTAGTATTTAATATGTCTGATAGGAAAACTTGTTATAAAATCGAAAGGAAAGTTTCTTATAGCTTAGAATCCTTGGAATATGGATCTAACTCTTACATTTGAAAGTCAGTTGGAGTAAGTCCGTAAGAGTTAATAGCACCTACGAAGCTGCAGGCGAAAACACTAACTATTGACTACGTCATCGTCAATAGAGCTGACAACGCATCAGTAGTCTTCCTTATTTGAAGTTGGTTGCAGGTGGACAGTAAGTTGGTTTGCCACATCAGTTTTATAAAAAAAATGTGCGAGTAATTTGCTATACCCGTACGAAGTGAAACTTCTTTACGACATATCTATCATTCTTATTTTATTTTATATTTTACATAAATACGTTAAAAGAAAACGTCACTGTTTTTTAATATGCCGTACTAAATTTTTCGACAACGTCGAAAAAGAATTTTTGTCTTCAAAAATTAATTGAATTGGTGCTCGAATTTTATTTAAACTGGAGAACTGTAATAATAATGTTTAATAATTTACATAAACATCTTGGTTAAAGTTATTGCATTGCATCAACAATAATGTTATTATTGTTGAATTTATATTTTTTTCCCTTTTTTGTAGCAAATAAATAGGAGACAATAAGACTAACAGAGTGTAATGAATAGTAAATTTAAATTGTTTAATAACGTATAGATTACGTAGTATAGTATCAATCATTCGATGGATTATTTAGTATCAGTTATTTTTATATTTTTCAAGCCTCATTGATTAAGCTTAGGTCTTGATAACTCATATTACGAAACATGCCACTTTACGTTATTCACAATATATTGTGCCAAATTTAAGAGAAACACTGTCATCACAAAATATCACTGTATTATATTAATTTATATCACCTTTATAATCACTTTCACTTTATCACCTCACAGGTATTTGAAGTGTTGTTTCCCGCACATTTTTTAATTTTTAATTTCCTAGTGCTGTACCTACCGATAAATGTTGCATAGTGTGGAGCAGCGCCCGAGCGCGGACACGTACGTAATGATGAGTCTAAGGAAGCGATACTCACTTAAATAGCGTACGAATAATTGGCGGTTAGATGTCGGGACACGGACTTTCTCTACCAGCAAAAATTTTGCCATCAGTATTCGTTTCTCATCCATCATCGCGTCATCTCCTTACTATTGTTATTTAAACGTATTCATCACCCGTGAAGAAATTCTCTTCTGCGGAAGGGAGGGGGAGCTAAATACCCGTAGTTGGGTCACCCAGATTGAAAAAGGAACATACTTCCTTGTCAGCGGTGATTGCTTCAAGTAAGCTTTGCGAGCCCACTCCAGATGAATGGAAGGCTACCTTCTCCCCCGGCCCTTTGCAGTACATTTTTATAGAATATGGGTGACAAATGTGTACGTAGTCCCGATGATGAGCGAATACTGTGGCCCATAGACATCTACATTGACCCTTGATTATAAATCAAAATGCAGATGCGTTGCCACCCCTGAGGATTAAGATGGAATGCCTCATTTCCTGTAAAAAGGGTTCTCACATCTCTCATTCAACCATAATATAGTTGCAGCGCAGCTCGACCACGTATAAAAATTTCGATTTTTAGTTAACTAAAAGTTTTTAGTAATTCTTTAAAATTATAAAACTCCCTTTTTTGTACACATTAGATGATCGTGGTTTGAGGTGTCGGTGCAAGAGATCCCAATACCCTTTTTCGACGACTATGGGACACATGCCGGAAAAACCGCTGGCTTATGGCTTCCGATAGTATACTCTCGTGAACACCAGGAGTGTTATTTTGCGCCTTTTTTTTGTTGCTGGCTGGCCAGGGACGGGAGACAGCAACAAGGCTGCAAAACGACTGTTACTGCCATCGCCAATCCGCCAACGAAGTGAGACATTCAAATCCCTACAGAGGGAGATACCCATGTCCAGCAGTGTGAGTTTACGCGCTGATGATGATATACGATTATTTGACTATAAAAACGATGACTTCATTGCACTACATATACTCTCTTGCAACTTCTTTTTTGTGGCGGTTTATTAATATTCGACAATGACATTAGTTACTATAATGTGAAATTACTTATATTGAATAAAAAATGGTTTAATAAAAATAAAAGTCTGCGATAGTACAAGTTTATTTTTCTGTCTAGAATTTTGGTAAATCTATCTGTTAAATTTCCTAGAACAAATGACAAACACAGGTGTTGGAACCTTTTATTTTAGAAGTGTGGAAGTTTTGCTTTATTAGTTTTAATGAAATTACATTTTATAATATACACAAAAGAGGTACTTATTTGCTTATGTTAAACAAAAGTAAAATCTAAAGGCGAAGCGTAATAATACTTAATTTCCAGTAATTTAAAAAAATGGCGGTAATTGAACCGCCGCAATAATATATGACAGTTACTCACGATCAATATTTGACACAGCCGGGATGGATGACATTTTCTGTTCAAGGGATGCAGGAAAGTTGTTTGGTTTGACAAATCAAAAAGTGTTTCAATAAAAAAACTGAATTAGCATTCCACTCGTGCTTCTGTGCCATAACCCTCTCAGCAATCAGGAAACAAAAGTGGGAGGGGTATAAGTTGTTACTTTACATGTTTAAAATGGTGAACTTTACTCACCGTTAGAAACACTTTTTGTTATCCAACGTCCTTCCGCTTCCGTAGTTCCGCACAGTACATTTCATTAACAGAAGTAAGTACAGTTAATTACACAATCCTGTTTATTTTGCACGCAAATAAACGCATATTTTATGAAGTATCATCGTTGTGATTTTTTAACTACACGATACGATTTATACGTGGTAGAGCCATGCTGCAGTTATATTAGTAGTATAGTGGTAGCACGAATGGGTCGGCTCGACCGGGGAAGGACCAAGCTCTCATAGAATACCAGCGTAAAATAGTAGCTTAATGCTGCTATGTTTCGTATGGTGCGTGTAGAAAACCGGAGAAACTTTTTACTCAAAACGAGGCATTCCATCTTAGTCCTCACGGGTGACAACGCATTTTGATTTGTAATCGAGGATAGATTTAGATGTCTATGGGCTGCACCAACCACTTACCATCAGCTGGACTGCGTGCTCGTTTGTCACCCTATCCTATAAAAAAAGTATTATCCAATGAATTCACCATTAATGCAGCAATTGAGCTAAGGAGCAAGTGTCCCACAGCAATTAAAAGTTATTGTTATATACATCGTGTAATGTAGAATATCCACCATTTCGTGTTTGATTGTTCAAGCTGCGACGGTGTGCCGGCATGAAATATTGTCCCACTGTGCTGAGCACGCCAAGCTTTTTAAAGGCCAATTTGACCTTCTCTTCCAGGCTACCACAAACTGTACATCCTTCCATATGTCATGATTCATCATCATTACAGCCCTTCACAAGTCCACTGCTGAACATAGGCCTCCCCCAAGTAATGCCACAAAGCACGGTCATGAGCCACCTGCATCCATCGACTTCCTGCGTATCTTACCAGGTCGTCACTCCATCTAGTGGAGGGTCGCCCTACACTACGCCTACCAGTACGAGGCTGCCACTCGAGAACCTTTCTTCCCCATCGGTTATTGGTTCTTCGAGCTATATGGCCGGCCCATTGCCACTTCAGCGTACTAATCCGTTGGGCTATGTCGGTCACTCTGGTTTTACTGCGGATATCCTCATTTCTGAGTCTATACGCAGAGAAACTCCGAGCATAGCCCTCTCCATAGCTCGCTGAGCGACCTTGAGCGTCCTCATACGGCCAGCAGTGAAGGACCACGTCTCAGATCCGTAAGTCATCACTGACAACACGCACTGGTTGTACAATCTAGTTTTCAGAGATTGAGGTTCCATATGTAAACGATGAGAATTCCGATATTGGGTGAGGCAACAAGAGGAGTTCCTTGAAACTGAGGAGATACGACAAAAGGGTTTTTTTTAGCAGTAAATGCGCAAACTTGTGTCTTCTGGGGATCAAATTGGACAAGATTTAGTCGCCCCCAACTCTTTGTTCAGCAAAGACTCGATTTTAGACACAAGTTTGTTCCGGTGCTCGGCGACGTTTTCCCGAGAAATATTGACATGGCCGGTGTACAGAGCATCACTAGTGCTTTCGTTCGCATAGTAATGAATGTTAATGGTTTGCAGCATATCATTGATATGCAGAAGAAACATCGTTGGCGATAGATTACTCCGAATTAAGTATAGGTACTTTTTAAATGCACCGTTTCCTTTGTTGAACATATTTTTTGGCTCGAATGGTTCGGTGAACACTGAACGTCGCGCGTCGCTCGATAAATAAATGCTGAATGTGTTGACGAAAGCCCGCGCCATGATTTTTACTAGACGTGTTTGCTCGATCGAGTAAAACCGTACGTGAGTACTGAGCATTAGAGGCGACAAAGGTCCTTTGTGTGCTTTGAAACAGGAGGTAGGATCTTTCTGATAACAAACCAAAATTATAAAAAAAAAACTGCGGTTTCAATTCGGTCTGTAGTCTGTCAAGCGTGACATCTATGCCAAATATCCCCCTGTAAGGCAATCTATAGGGGAGGCTTATGTTCCACATGGGGTTTTCGATAGGCTGTAATAATAATAATAATAAGGATCATAATAGTGCAACAATTTAAAAATACTCAAATATTAAGGCAAGTTGAGGAAAATTGAGCCGTGTACCTATTCATTAGGGGACCAATGTCGACAACACGTGTCTTCAAAGAAATGGTGCGAAGTCACGCAACTTCGTCTGATATCTTGTTTCAGCACCTTTTCGTCCACAAAATCGACAGTAGATTCTATCACGTTGTCCGCCAGCTAGTTTTATCGACTGTTGCCTATATTCTATATAATATATCTTGGTATTACTATCGACGCGAAGCTTCGATGGGGCCCCCATATATCTAAATTAGCAGGCAGACTCAGTTCAAGATTAAAAGTCTAACCAATGTTGAGACAGCTAGATTAGTTTATTTTAATTACCTTCATAGCGTAATGACTCATAGAATCTTACTATGGGGTAATGCGACTGACATTGTCATATTTGTTTTGCAAAAGAGAGCCGTATACGGGCGATTTAGGTACAACTTAAATTGTAGAGTGCCTTAGAGAAAAATTTAAGGAAATAAACGTATTAACTTTGGCATCACAATATATTTATGACAATGTAATGTATGTACATAAAAATATAAATAACTTTCAAAAGAATAAAAAATCACTATTTTCAGACAACATAGATCCATAAGGGTTAGTATTTCTAATAGTAAGGTTAGTAGTACTATAATTATAATAATAATTTAATTTAAGGTGCGTTGGGGTAAAACCGGACGATTAGTTAAGAGTCTGGCAAAAATTTTATTTTCTCGACATCCATATATACGTCAGATTTCTGAAACATGGCGCAAATCGTAAATGGTTACACGTAATTTAGCTATAAGAAACTTTTACTTTTCAAAGCTCAACAGTTTCTGCTTAAAACGTGTGCGAAAACAAGACATAATTTTTTATATGCATGATGAAGAATTGACCATCAAGGGATAAGACCGGACGTCGCTAAAAATCTCAAATAAAAGTGATAGGGAAAGACCGGACGGATGAAAAAAATACAAAAATTACCTTGTTTTATAAAATACTGCGCAGCACACGCCCTACTTTTCGGAGCGACTAGCTGAAAATTGGGGTCGGGGCGGAATAAAATGGAGTCTTGTACCATATTGCTAGCTTTCAAAAATATAGCATAACTCACCGGAAATTTGAATTTTACGGTCTTACCCTATCACAGATCTTACCCCAATGCACTATAAATAATTTACGAATTCGGACATTGTCCGCACGTAGCTCCTTAACCCAGATAAGCCTACTGTCCTATATTTAGGACAGTAGAAATAAAAAAAAATATCAGAATACCCTCTTTATCTAAGATTATTTAGTCTTATGATTTGCAGTAAGAAACGTGTCAGCTTTATTAGAAAAAATAAAAAGACAGTTATTTTAACAGTTTTTACCTTATATTTTACCTTATAAGTGTGTAATAAAAGTGCGTTGCAGACATGGCAAATGACAGGTATGTATAAAAAGTTATATTTTACTCGTGAGTTGTTTTTTTCTGTGTTAATATCTAGTTGATAACCTTAACTTTTGTACTAAATAAATATTCTAGCAAAATAATATAAATAAATTACGTATAACTTGTTACAAATACTAGCGTACTATATATAGGACAGTAGGATAATATACATGATTTTAGTACAATAATACAACTTTTTCTTTACAGACCGTTAGCTGCGCATGAAATTTTAGATGCTTTAGAAAATGTTTCTGATAATGAAGAAGATTATAGAGAATGACTGATATGTATTCTACCTCCTCCTGTTGATCCTGACTGTCTCACTGACGAAGATTCGGGTGAAGAAGATAATGTAACTTTGAATAATTTGCCACGAAACATTCTGCTCCAACCGGCTGAAGTAATGATTCAAGGGCAGATTATGGTGAGTGATACAGAAGAAGAACCTTCTGATTCTACAGGTCGAACTAAACGTAGGCGTACCTACGCATGGAGAAAACGGGACTTGGCAAAAAATCCCGTGAATTGGCCAGATGTTCAAGGCGCTTGCCAAGATAAGCGCCCAATTGAGTGGTTTGAAAACTTCTTAGATGAAGATGTTATTTCGTTGTTGGTGTCAGAGAGCAATAAATATGCTGTCAAAAAGAATTTGCCTGGAGACATAACCACCGAAGATATGAAATGTTTCATCGGCATATTGTTGGTTAGTGGTTATTCATGGCTCCCCCGTAGAAGAATGTATTGGGAAAACTCCCCTGATACAAAGAATGAATTGATCAGCTCGGCTATGACTAGGGATAGATTCGACTTTATTTTTCGCCACCTTCATGTCAATGATAATCTGGATTTGCAAGACAAATACACAAAAGTACGCCCCCTAGTTACACTTCTAAATAAAAAGTTCTTAGAGTTTTCTCCTCTTGAAGAGCATTACAGTGTAGATGAGGCCATGATCCCCTACTATGGTAGACATGGCTGCAAACAGCACATAAAAGGTAAACCTATTAGATACGGGTTCAAAGCTTGGGTTGGTGCTACACGGTTAGGGTATGTTTTATGGATGGAACCATACCAAGGTGCTACAACTATGTGCAATCCAATATATAAAGAATTGGGGCTGGGTGCAAGCGTTGTTCTCACTTTTTGCGATGTGCTGATTTCACGTGGCTTCGACCTTCCTAACCACGTAGTTTTTGATAATTTTTTTACTGGGACGCCCTTGCTGGAAGAGATAACAAAGAAAGGCCTTCGTTGCACTGGGACAATTCGAGAAAACAGGACATCTAGTTGTCCTCTGATTACATCGAAGTTACTGAAAAAAAAGGAACGTAGTGCTGTCGATTACAGAACGACACATGACAACACGTTCATTATTGCTAAATGGCATGACAATAATATATTCAGTATTGCTTCTAATGCTGTAGGAATAAATCCTAAACAATCTGCCAAACGCTTCTCACAAAGTGAAAAGAGAAACATTGTCATAGAAGAACCACATATGGTGTCCATCTATAACAAATATATGGGAGGAGTGGATCGGTCTGATGAAAATATTTCACATTACCGAATTGGTATACGAGGTAAGAAATGGTACATGCCGTTGCTCACACACATGATTGATCTTGCCGAACATAATGCATGGCAGTTATATAAAATAAATCATGGAAAACTGGATCATCTTGGCTTTCGCAGAAGGGTAGCAATTGCTTTGATTGAATCAAATAGAAAAAATGCCAAAAGAGGGCCTAGCCGACCCTCCCATCATGAACATGCTGATAGTCGTAAAGACCAAATGAATCATCTGGTTATTCCTCAATCGAAGCAAACACGCTGTCGTCAATGTCACAAAAAATGTTTGACACGTTGCAAGAAAAGTGATGTTGGAGTGTGTGTCAAGTGTTTTGAAACATATCATTCATAAATAGTGTTAATCTAGTAAATTACATATAACAATGGGTAATATAATCAATAGTTATCTAATAAACTACACTTTTTAATTACATTCTGTTTTGTCATAAATGGTCTTTTATTTCCTCTTATTATCCTACTGTCCTACATATAGGACGGCTGTTTCCCTGAAAGCCTTACACTTAATTTTTTTTCATAATTTTTTTTATGTTGCATAAGATCTAATAAACTAAATAATGTAACTTTTTTCAAAATTTTCAGAAAATTTTAGTTTCAGGCTTATCTGGGTTAATATAGGTGCATTTGGATCATCTGCCATCATCCTCAGGATGCTGTTGTCACTTCCCCGTACGCGGCTTATCAGTGACGCCACTTTCTTGCGCATGAGTGCCTGAAAACCATCCGTTCTCGCCCGCGCATACATTTCAGATGCACTGCATAAACGAGGAAGTTTCAACATCATCCTGAAGATATTATTATATTGGACGCGAAGGGTGTTTAACGATCCTTTGTTGTAGCTGATCCACAGACCGCTCGTGTACATGTTTTGACAAAATGCTTTAAAAAGCGTAATCTTGACTTCATCGAGCAACGTAAACGTAACATCGTACAATGAGCTAATCTACGGACCAGCATGTTACCACGGACCATCAAAGCCCTACGCTCCCGTTCTGTCTAAATCGTCCATAAGGTCGTCGGTAAGTATGTGGCCGAACTTACCGACGGCCTTAAAGACTTTTCTGACATTTTAGGCCAGACCATGCGACTTAGCATAGCTCTCACATACGTTCAACATTTCTCTGATAGCACTCGTAGTGGGGCCCAGCAGCATCATGTCGTCCTGTCGTGTCGTGAATATGTTCACACTTTAAACACTAGGAACAAACATAAGCTTGTAATACCAGTTACTACACTCAACAGAATTAGTAGGTAATTCATTTATGGGGCAATGTATACGCTTTTACAACAAAATCCCAGAATATGCACAAAATTTGTCATTAAACAAGTTTAAATGTTTTCTTAAAGAAAAATTATACAAAAAAGGTTATTATAATATAAATGAATAGATAAATGAAAATAACCTCTGGGAATGAGGTGATCGCCACCATGCTGGTTCTACAAAAATTCATTAAAAATTGTAAAATAAATTTATTTTTTTTATAGAAGAGGGGGCAAACGAGCATGCGGCTCACCTGATGTTGTGACTACCGCCGTCCATGATCAACCGCAACACCAGGGGAATTGCAGATGCGTTGCCGGCCCTTTAGAAAGGAGTAAGCTCTTTTCTTGAAGGTCCCCAGGTCGTATCGGTCCGAAAAAATCACTGGTGGTAAACTATTCCACAGAGAGGTTGTACGCGGAAGAAAACTCCTCTTGAAACGTACAGTGGTGGGCCGCCAAGCATCCAGATGGTGTGGATGGTATCGGGACGTTTGCCGCGTAGTGCGTTCACGAAATTTGGCGGATGGGATTAATCCGAACAATTCCTCAGAGCACTCTCCATGGTATATGCGAAAGAAAATGCAAAGAGATGCAACATCTCTTCGCAGTGCCAGTGAATCGAGCCGATCGGAAAGCACTCGGTCGTCGACGATTCGAGCCGCTCTGCGCTGGATGCGGTCAAGTGGAAGGAGCTGGTACTGCGGAGCACCAGCCCAGAGATAGGTACAGTATTCCGTGTGCGGCCGAACCTGCGCCTTGTAAAGTTGCAGGCGGTGTGCCGGCATGAAATACTGTCCCACCCTGCTGAGCACGCCAAGCTTTTTTGAGGCCAATTTGGCCTTCTCTTCCAAGTGACCACAAAACTGCACGTCACTCGACATGTCGACGCCGAGGATTCCGATACTGGCTGAGGCAACAAGGGGAGTGCCTCGAAACTGAGGAGATACGACAAACGGGTTATTTTTAGCGGTTAACGACGTGCAAACTTGTGTCTTCTGGGGGTTGAACTGGACTAGATTTAGTCGCCCCCAATCCGAGACTCTGTCCAGCAGAGACTCGACTTCAGACACAAGTTTGTCCCGGCACTCAGAGACGTTTTCCCGAGAAATATTGGCTCGGCCGGTGTAAAGAGCATCACCAGTGCTGTCATCTGCATAGCAATGAATGTTACGGGTTTGCAACATATCATTGATATGCAGAGGAAACAGCGTTGGCGATAGCACGCAGCCTTGTGGAACACCAGCGTTAATAGGCTTGCAATCCGAGCTTGCACCGTCTACAACGACCTTGATGCCCCGATCTGCAAGAAAGCTGGTGATCCAATCGCACAATTTCTCGGGAAGCCCATAGGAAGGGAGCTTCGAAAGAAGCGCTTTGTGCCAAACCCGTTCGAAGGCCTTCGCAATGTCCAAACTAACGGCCAATGCCTCCCCCTTGGACTCTACTGCCTCCGCCCATCTGTGAGTTAGGTAGACCAGAAGATCACCAGCTGACCGACCACGGCGAAAACCGTATTGGCGTTTACTAATCAACTGGTGATCCTTAAGGTACCTCATGAGCTGGCAGTTTACAATGGACTCCATTGTTTTGGAGAACAAGAAGGTGATGGCGATAGGCCGGTAGTTAGACGGGTCTGAGCGGTCGCCTTTTTTAGGGATCGGGTGGACGAAAGCCGTCTTCCATGATTTTGGGACTACGCCTAGGGAGTAGGAGTACCGGAAAAGACGCGTTAAAACCGGTGCCACGCGTTAAAACCGGTGCCACGCGTTAAAACCGGTGCCAACTCTGGAGCACACGTCCTCAGCACAATTGGGGGAATTCCGTCAGGCCCACACGACTTGTGGATGGGATCCAGGGAGAGGAGTGCTTTGCGAACCGAGCGCTGTGTGAACTGCACTTCCGGCATGGAGCACTCACACCGCAGGATGGTCTGCGGCGTACTCCCCCCGTCATCGAGGGTCGAGTTGGACGCAAAGAAAGAGCCTAGAAGATCGGCTTTCTCCTTTGCGGTATGGGCTAGTGAGTCGTCCTCCCTGTGCAGAGATGGAAGAGATGACTGACAGAAATTCCCCTGGACAGCCTTGGCGAGAGACTAGAATGCACGGGTTCCAGAAGGAAGGCGAACTAGTTTCTCGCCAATTCTGCCTATGTGCTCTGACTTTGCCTTGGCAGTGACTCTTTTGAAGGACCTAGAGGCGGAATTATACTTATTTTTTAGAGCGCTGGTCTTGTTGCTCCGTTTGCCCCGAGCAGTTGTAGTCTTGAGCGGAATTTTGCCCCCCCCCCAGAATACGCGGGGCAGCCTGAGCACACACGCTCAGAAGTGGAGAAACATGGTTGTGGATGCTCAGCGAGGGATTCTCCAGGGGTGCTGGTACCCTCCTGGGGTAGTCTATCATTATTTAATTCCGCTACCATATTGATGGGGGGGGGGGGGGGATTTGGGCCTCCGGCCACCTGCACTCACCAGACGAAACGCGGAAGCAGAGCTTCCACTTCACGCCGGTATTCTGTGAGGTCGTGGTACCACCCCGGGTTGAGCCGGCCCATACGTGCAACAGCAAAGCTGCCGCGTGGCTCTACCACTTCTTTGTAAATTTAAATATGTTTTAAAAAAAAGTCCTGCTGAGTTTCTTGCTGGTTCTTCCCAGGACAGAGGCTTTTTTTGCGAACTAGTGGTAAATTAAAAAATGACTTTCAATAAGTATTATTCAATAACCTATGTTGAAAAAAATCATTCATTTAATTTCATAAATATGATAAAGAAGGTGCTACAGGATGGTGAATTAAAAAGTCGCCTTTTCAGTGATCACAGCGAGACCTATGTTCTGTAGTGAACTTTGCCCCTCTGTATGTATAGTCCATTTCATTAAATTTCTGTCTCCATCTCTCTCTCTGTTCTTTTGATTAATGTGGGAAGGCAAAGATTACTAAAAAAAAGGTTTGATAGTTTAAAAAACTTCATTGTATTTCTTTCAATATTTTAAGCCTATATTTATCATCAGGGAATCTCATTTTTATTATTTGCCGGATTTCTTCACATACATAACTTTCTTTTAGTAGTTTATCCGAACTCCATAGATCTGTAATTTCAAGTAGCTGAGCTTTTAAAAGCTGCGGCATTTTCGTAAATTTAACCCATACATTTATTTTTGCTTCTAATTTGACTTCCTCTTCAAACAAAGTTGCAATATCAGCAGTAGCATCTTCAAACCGTATAGCCAACATGTAAACTAACTCCTCGCTTATTGGTTTGCTGTCTGCAAATATTCGATCCAACATAGCTTGGCACAAAGCTTGGATCAATGTACACATAGAATGTTCATACATGCGTATAGGGAGGATATTGAACCAGCTGGTCTTCAGATCCTTCATGAGAATTATGGAGCCATTTATTGCAGAGTCAAGTGTTTGGTAAGAATCATAAGTCCATGGCAGTTCTGTAAAATGTTTTTAGTTAAATAATTAAAAAAATAGATTAAGAGATATTTTATATACCATTTTGTTTAAGTCATCATTTTTAAGTCCATTGATGCCCTTAGGATCTTTAAAAATGCATAAAAAGCATATATAAACAATATAATAAGTATATAAGGTATAATAACACAAAATATAATGTAGTTTTTGAAACAATAGTAACAGTGTATAAAGGCAACTATTACAATAGGCTGCGAGGCAGTCCATTTTAGTCCTCAGGGATAACAAAAGTGCAGGCTTCTGTGTTTGAAGTTGGCTGCAGGTGTCCATGGACTGCAGTAGCCACTTACCAGCAGGCAAGCTGTAAGTTTATTTGTCACTTCAGTTTTTATAAAATAAAATTATAAAAAAAAACTATTAAGTTATGGATCCTGGGCACAGATTAAATAATAGTGCTTTATACAGAAGTTGCACTCCTTTCTATGTTCAGTTTTAATTGCCTTTTTATAATTATTATTAATTAGATAAATTATGCATGCAAGCTAAATTAAACCTTATCGCTGAATGTGAGCGTCTGTATGGCTTTACATCTTTTCCCCTTCCTACCTCATGTGCGATATTTCGTGATTACCAAAGGATTTTAACAGAGTAAAAAATACAGTATGTATATAGTACCCGTTGATTATTTACTTAATTTACAACTACTTTACTTGTTGTTAATTTAATGTCTTATATTTTATTTACCGTCTCTAAACTAACAGTTATTAAATTTAAAAGTGAAGTAAAAATTGAAAGGTAATTTTAAATACTGGAAGAGAAAACATTGACAGGGAGAGATAAAATTAATATTTGTTAATAATTTTAGTAAATTATGTGTCAGTCTTAACATTATTATATTTTAAAAACTGTTCACGTAAGTATTTTTTATAATATACATATAAATTACTCTAAAACATATACAACTATTTTATCCTATAACTAAATATGCTGAACAATATACAAAAATATTCATACATTTTTTTTAAATAATATTAACAAAGCTATAAACATTACTAATATTCCCCTTAACCACTCGTGGTAAGCTTTAAATTGCTTGTGCTACGAGTGGTTCACGCCAGTAGTCGAATGGTGGATTCGAACCCACGACCTTTTTGAGTTCGCGGTCCGCGCCCTGCCATTAGGCTACTGGGCTAAGCTTTCTATTGACGTCCGTCGAGTTGGGGGGTTGATATTTTTTTTACAGAAAGGTTACATTAATATAAGCACACACGTAAAGTTTCAACATGCGGAAAAGCGTACTTTTTGAGAAAAAAATTATTGAAAATCAATTATTTTTGCAATATTTATGTCAATCCCTATATCAGATTATATGATATTTTTTTTTACAGAAAGGTTACACTATTGTAAAAACACACGCAAAATTTCAACATGAGGAAACGCGTACTTTTTGAGAAAAAAATTATGGAAAATCAATTATTTTTATAATATTTACGTCAATCCTTACCACAGATTACATCGAATTCTCGCCATTGAATGTTCGTTTTCCGTACGGTTAAGTTGTCATACGTTCGGTAGCATTTTATTGTACATTTTACGTAAATAATTATATTTTGTACTCATTTAAATAGTTTTCATGCATACACATATATTTAACAGTTTATATTTAAATTACATAATTATTATCATTATGAGCTATTAAAATTAAAATGTGTAGTGTTTACCGTTTTTTGCCGGCTTGTGGGACGTTAAACGGGAACATAAAACTGACGATTTCTAAGAATTAATTAAAGCAATAACAGTACAGTCGGTCAGTCAGTACAGTAAGTACACACCTAATAGGACAGATAACAAATAAAATACGTTAGGTTCAACTTATGTCAAGGAACCGAATCAATAGACCCCGACTCCACGTGGTACGAGTTTGTCCTACCCCTAGAGTGTTTTTATAGAGCCGGAGGCGCATAGGGAGAGCAGCCTCCGCCTGCTGTACTGTACTGTGGGGGTACCCCCTTCCCCCCCAAGAGGTCCCCAGGTTTTTACACTTAATATTTATCCATAAAAAATAAAATTTCCTCAGAATAAAAATTGAAAAAACACATAAAGGGGGGGGGGGGCTCCGCAACTTTTCCTTTTAAGGGGGATTAGTACACGCCCCCCCGCACTCCCCCCCCCCTCGCACCTACAATTCGACGGACGTCAATTGAAAGTCGTACCGGCTACTGTCGCATTCATCTGCATTCATGTATATATGTATATATGTATCATCATCATATATATATATATATATATATATATAAAGCTATTTACGTAAACAATGTTAAAAAACTTTAAAATTCACTAGTATGTTGCTTGCCTAAAATGCACTAGCCCTGACTGCGTATGCGACCTGAAGTTCCATACATTGTAGGCATTTATTTCATGCAGGTAGCAAAAGTGACAGAAGCCTGTCCTGGGGTTAAAACTAGCTAGGAAAACATAAGAAAATAAATTAATAATAATATAAAACAAATATATATATAAATAAACGCTTGAGTAGAGATATCAATAGATATGCTTTTATAGTCTCATTATCGAAATTCAATTATTTAAAATCACATTTCTATAAATTGATAATGTTTCTTACCAGTATCTCCAATATTCTTAGTGATAATATTTTTCTGAGTCTGTAAATATAGTGACACTTTCTCCAAACCCACAACTCTTAAGTCCTGAATACATTCCAGAAGTATTGTTGTAAGTAAATCAGCTAGAGAAAATGGCAGAATATTTTTCCATGGTGGTCCAAGCAGGCTATGTGCCATATAGTAACAGTTGTTGAAGAATAATGCTAAAATAATTATATTATTATTATATACATCTATCTAATAATGGTTTTATAAACTTAATTACTATACTAAATAAAGAACTACTACTACTACTTACTAAATTAAATAAAGAATTTAATAGATTTAAACATTTGTGAATCATCTTTCATAAAGTAATCCTTTTTCTTTTTATCAATTACTACTAAGGACTATACAAAATTATATATGCCATAATTTTAAGAACCTCAAACTACCAAATGCAGCTTCAGAAAATCCATTCCTTATTCCATTCGATGAGAAACATAACAGTTTCCTATAGTAATAACATTAAAATGCAGTAGCATCATAGTGCTGAAGCAAAATAATTAAAATAAACAGGTATAACATGGAACAGTTTAAACTGTGAGGGATCTGGATCTAAAGGAAACATCCCATACTTAAGATTAAAACTACTTTTACGGATTTTATCGCGTTTATTTTTACTTTTTATTTTTAATTCCCGACGTTTCGGGCGCTTTCCAGCACCCATGGTCACGGGGGACTGAGATGACTGACGTACCGATGTCATTGTTAAACCCGGAGTACCTTCAGCTTTTTTAATTATTGTTTATGGTCCGAAACGCCCGAAACGTCGGGAATTAAAAATAAAAAGTAAAAATAAACGCGATAAAATCCGTAAAAGTAGTTTTAATCATGTGTAGTGTTCGCGTAAATATAAGAAATCATTATCCCATACTTAAGATATGGTAAATGCAACATTAATTATTATGAGTTTATTTTATATGACTTTAAATCCAGAACTCAATAACCAGAAATCTGTTAGCACAATCATTTAATTATTAAATAATACTTACCAATATCTAAAGGACAAAACTCCAAATTAACCTTAAATTTCTTAGGTATTATACATTGATACATTACAGCTATATCTCTAATATACATTATAAGCTGTCTACTATACCGTTCTGGCAATTTTGTACTTTCTTCCAAATGTTCAATAATCATAGTTATAATTCTCTTAACATTTTGTGATATTACACATTTTGGAAGAAATATAGGGTTGTTAAGATCCCACAGATCATCCTTATTATTAGAAATATTAGTAGAATCTAATGTGGAATCAATTGGTTGCTCTGGTATGGACCCAACTATAATTGTACCATATGACAAGCTTTCCCCGAGTATACCTCTAACATCAGCAAGTAGTTTGTCACATTTCTTGCTGTACAAAACACACTCTGTATCATTAATGTATTTGTTAAGAGGTGATTCACTTGCTTCCACAAATTTAAGGTCCACGAGAAACTTATTAAAGGATTCTAACTCAATAACTATGTTTTTGTAATTCTGATAACTGCTATCACATGATGGTAAGTTGCTCCTAATACAGTCTTCAATTATTTTATTAAAAAACTTTTGTCTAATTGAATCAGCAAATACCTGTATGAAATTTTTATTATTTTCAAACTGCAGTCCTAAAGTTGATAGCAGAAATTCAAAAACTGCAGTTAAATTATTGAATATTGTTTGGAGGTTTGGTTTTTTTGGATCATTTAAATCTATTTTAATATTAAACACCAAAGCTCCCAAATGCTCTTCAGTAAATATATCACAATTATGCCTTATAAGGTTATGTAGTAATTTATCAATGAAAAATAGTGAAAACAGCCCCAGTTCAGCATTGAGTCTTTCTGTAGCATACAAAGATTTTAAAACATTTTGAATAAGCGTTGGATCACTTTGTTGGACAGACAATGAATATGTAAAATAATAAATGCTTTTCTCCTCTGCCCAAGAAAAGATATCCTCCCATTCTACATTAAGTTGAGCAGCACATAAGGCTAATTGGTTTTCTGCTTGATCACTCAATATTGTTAATGCCTTTCCAGCATTGCCTTCAAATTTAAGGCCCATAAGTTGTTTTAGCAATTCTTTTATACTTAACACAGCATCAATATAATTATATCGACCAAATTCATGATTCGCTTTTTCTAATATTTGTTTACCTTCTACAACAATACATAAATTATTGAAAACTTTCATTGCATTCTCTAATTTCCTACAAGAATTACAGAACTCTTCGTTAATCGTTCGAGATTTTTCATTCACTATTTTTATATCTTCTAGTAGTTTATTATAATCCAAAAGAATGTTACTTTTGCGATTTTGATAATTAATTTGTGCTAAGCTTTTCGTAGGCATAAAATTACAATATGTATCAATAAAATTTTGTTGCAAAGCCCATGATAACAACTGTACACGTTCTATCAGATCTTTCAACTTCGGAAATATTTCTTCACGTTGCTTTTTCACATTTTCTTGGATATTTTGATCCGCTTCATGTATAACAGCACTTAACAAACTCATATTTTTTGCCTTTGATTAGATTTTTATTTATATGGCCAGTTGAGTAATTTTAAACTTAAAACAAAGTACCCATATATACAGTAATCTATGAAAGTACCAATCCGAAATATTTGAATTTCAATTCAAATGAAAACGATCGACTGTCTGTGCTCTGGGTTTTTTTATCAACTGGCTTTACAGCTCTGGGTTCTAGCTTTTCTGAGCCTGAAGTTACAATGTTGTGCTCTGGGTCTGTCATCCCGACCATAGATAATCTTGACATATGTAATAGCCCGTTTACGTAGCTTGCTACATATTTATTTATCTATGGTTTACGCTCGCGTGATCGGTGAGGCGAGTCGCTAGGCGAGCCACGAGGTGCGTGTGTAAGCAAGCGCTAGCTAGTGACTCGCGGCACTCACGTCGCAGGTGGTTTTTTAGACACAAAGGGCCTCACGAGGGACGTGAGTGTGGTGTTTACTACACTCGCGCTCATTAATGCCACCTTCGTGACATTGTCACTAGATCTTGTGATTTTTAAGAGCTCTTGGCGATATTTTTTATCGCTTACCGACTTTTAGTTTTTAGCGATTTTGGCGATTTTTCCATTAGGAATTTGTTAGCACTTATTTGAGACGGAAATCGTTCTCTTTCTAGACTATGGTTGGAGAATCCCAGATGCTGTCTTTTATAGTTGACATTAATGTTTTATCTATGGAGCGTGGAAGTAAGGAGTACAGACTGTGTATTAAAAATTGTCCATAGAAAACCGTTAAATAAGAGTGGCGTGACTATAACTAAAGAACACACCGAAAAATATTAGTGGGATAGACGACATTTTCGAGGTTATATTTACTAAATAAAATTATTTTAGATTTTAAAGCTACTGAGCAGTTTAGCAACACATTTAAACCGTCGACAACTGCTAAGTTCATTTCATCCCAGTAGCTACTCCAGCGCTGTTGTGGAGAGTTTGTGAACTGTTATTTATTGCTTACAGATGGCCACTTTTTCAAATACAGTGAATTTCGGTTATAACGACGGCGGAGGGACCACTTTAATGTCGTCGCTATATCCGGAGGTCTCTATATCCGAAATAATAAAAAGTCATGTACATATTTACTTATCATTTATTTGATTATGTTTTACATGGGTGTTTTGTGATTTTTCTTTATTTTCAGGGATTTTGATTCAAAACACTCCATAACTTTAGTGCGGTTTTTCCACATTGTTGATATTGTAGAATGTGAAACTCCAAATTGTCACAGATCAACATTGTTTTATCTATTTTGCAGTCTCGAAATGATGTCCACTTTTTCTTTAACAGTAAATGTATGTCTAGGAACCATATTCACAAGTTTAAGAAACACTGTTCACTCACTGGAATTGCTATGTAACCGATTCACAAGTTTAACTTCGTTAACATGCTACGTAGTTCTACATACAAACAAAACATTAGTTTGACCATCTGTGAATGTAAACAAAGGATAAGAAAGCTTAATAGTTTTATGAATGAGTCTTTGTGCCTTTGCGGACTCAGTCGCAATATCCGCAAGGGATTTCTGAGAATCGTTCATAAATGGTTCATAAAAACAAGTCGTTATACCCGGAATTGACGCTATAACCGAAGTCGCTATTACCGAATGAATTTCTTACGAAAGTATGCTTTAAATTCAAGGGACGTGAGTTGGACGTCGCTATAACCAAAAAGTCGTTACAACCGAGGTCGTTATTAATGAAATCCACTGTATTCTACTATGGGAGTTGGTACTCCTTACATCTAAACTCCATAGTTTTATCATTCTTAAAAGTGTCGTAGTAGTCGATTAAGTGGGTAGGAAATTCAAGTATTCAGTGAAAGAACAGTAAAGAAATTAGTTAAAGAGATACAATAGACACACCATTATACCGTACACGGCCCCGTTTTGGCGTTTCATACAAGTAGGATTTTCCAAAAATCAAAGTGTCTGATTTACTAGTTTTATTTTAGATTCTTGTTTAGAAGCCTCCTTTAACAACACATATTTATCAGTGTGCCGATGGAATAATAAAACGTACAAAAATTAATGATTTATTTTTCAATGTATGCAAAATATATGAAAAAACCTGTCATTGAAATATCCTACTTTTAATAACTTCTATTTTTTTTCATTTATGTAATACGTGCAAAGTACTTAATTTGAATTAAAAAATTGCAAGATCTGGTGGTTTTTTTCAATCCAAATTTACAAAATATGGCGACATTTTACTTTGGATTTAGTGACAAGATAATTTTTGAGGTGGCAACTCTGCTCACGCTCTCGTTTTAGTTGGCTTGCACTGCAGAGCCAGCAACGAAAGACGTCGAAATAATAGCATCATTAACTCTTGCCTTAATAAGTATTTATCGATGCTTGACAATTTTTAAAAGAATTTTTATGCATGATATGTTTTGGATCCCAAATTATTCGCTCAGACTGATAGATTCCAAGAACTGCAGCATTTCTTCTTGCGGCCAGTCCATTTTTAATGCAAATCGAACGTAAACCCAACAAAACAACACAACCTGCACGGAAGGGCGCCGTAAAACAAGCCAAAAAAGACTACAATATTATATGGGGAAATAAACAGGGGTATGAAAGTCCTCAGTAACTTGCTTTTACGTTGACACTAGCACCATCTTACAGTCGTAAAAAGCACTGTTTACTCTACTATTACTTATTTACCTCAAAGGATAAATAAGTAATAGTAGAGTAAACAGCGCTTTTTTTTCTAGGACCACTGCTAACATTTATTATTTATACCGATACCTAAATCACATATAAAATATTCATCACATGTCATGTCATAGTAATGTCGTGAAAACCGAAGAGAGAGTATCGTATATGGCGTTTTAATTCATTTCTGACTGAACATTTCCCATTATGTCTTAAATTTTAAAATATAAAATATTATAAAATATACGAAATTATACCGAACCAAGTTGATAGCGCCCTCTAGTGTATTTTTCAGTAATTCATAATTTCAATGCCATCTATTAGAGCGAAGAAGAAACTTAAAAAGTTAACTAACTAAAAAAAAGGACGATAACGTAGTTTTCGGTTATACAATAATCTTTACGACTTTTAATCATATTTAGATAATAATAATATAATAATAAAATCTTTATTCTCAGAAAAACAAAATTTTCCATATTAAGTACGATTACAGGCATATATACTAGTAACATACTAGTAGGATATGGTTGATCGTTAGCGGCTGTACTAGTTTTATATTGAAAACTGTATTACAGACGCTATCGCCTTCCACCGGACATTATATGAAACAATCAGAGCAATGCCCTGTTTAGTACTACATAATATTGAATCCGCTACATATGGAGACAATTACTTAAGAACAAGTATAAAAGAGTATAAAGGTATAAAATAGGGGGATGGAATTACGAGTGTACACGTAAAAGTTTGTAAATCTGTGTATGTGTGTGTGTGTGTGTGTGCGCGTGTGTGTGTGCGTGTGTGTAAGTGCGTGTGTGTGTGCGTGCGTGTGTGTGTGTAAGTGCGTGTGTGCGTGTGTGTGTGTGCGCGTGTGTGTGTGCGTGTGTGTAAGTGCGTGTGTGTGTGCGTGTGTGTGTGCGTGCGTGTGTGTGTGTAAGTGCGTGTGTGTGAGTGTGTGTGTGTGTGTGTCTGTGTGAGTATTAATGTGTGCATAATAAACCCTGCCCTATTTTAAACATCTTGGGATTGGTTGTGTCAAAGACAGCAGTCCTCACTAATTGTGTGATGAATCTTACGACTTTTACATGAGATGTGGTTTAGTTAGCTCTATAGGGGGATCGCAAAAGCGCCTCTGTATCCTCGTATGAAAGTCTCTGCAGCCACTGCTTCAGTTCCTGTTTACACTTTCTTGCAGTAGTTTTATGGATATTCAGTTCTTCATTAATCCTATTGTAAACATGACTACTTCGGACACAGTATTGTCTGCGAGCTAAAGCGGTTCTGTGGGGGAGGTGTTCACATACCCGGTATCCAGTCTTCGACTTACTTTTTGTGCGCGGTATTCCAGTGGGAGCGAGCGATGTCTACGAAGTACCATTTGAAGTATGTAGAGTTGCCTGGCTGTGAGCACCTCACAGTCTTTATATAGTTGGATAGTAGGGTAACGGTAACGCTTTTTAGTCATGACCTTTAACACAGCTCATTGGAGCATGCACAGCTCTCTGTGCATGCTCCAATTTTATAAAATGAGTGGGGCACGCCCCACCCCAGGAAGGGATGCAATAACTCAGAACAGACTGGGCCAGCGCAAAATAAACCAGTTTCAAGGCTTTTGGGTCCGCCGCATTCCTCAATTTTTTTAAAAACTGGAATAATTTTTCGAACCCGGGATGCTATGTTATCTATTTAAGGTGTCCATGTAAGGGTACTGTCGAGTATAATTCCCAGATATTTTATGTTATCGTCGAGCCACAGTGGTGAATTTTGATGTAGGTGGGATCAGGTTTAGGTTGTGTTGACTTTGATGCAGAAAAGGTAATATACTTGGTCTTGTCAGGTGATGATGAGGAGGTGAGATGAGTAATGCTCTTTATGACATTCCAAGTCGCTTTGGGGTTATTTTTAGCTTTTTGAAATTCGGTGCGTTCGTGGAGACATTTTAATTTTTTTAGACACGATGGTGGTTATCTTAAGGTTGGTTTTCATCATAACGTGATCAAGGCAAGCATCTTCATTTTTTTTTTCAAATTCAAATTTATTTATTGCTAGAATGTAGTACATAATGATATGATGTTATTAGTTATTAACGAGACCTTACATTCTACCATGATAATGGCGTGCAATCTTTTACAGTAAACAAAAAAATATTAATACAATTTAGTTAAATAACTTATTGAGGAAAATGAATTAGGTATGTACCCATCCAAAAATATTTTAGCTTCAAGTTTTTAGATTACCATAAATATTACAGGTCAATTTTTTAATAAAATGTAGGTTAATGTTTATATAAATGTCAAATATCAAAAAATCAAAAAAGTGTTAAATAATTAATAAATGTTAATGTCAAAAAGATCAGTTTCTTTTTTTTATTTCACCATTATTAAAATAGGAGATGATTTTTATTTTCAGATGAATACATATACAGTACAACATGTTGCTATATTGTCATAAACTGTGTCAAAATATTAGCAAAAAGTTAAATAAATTGCAATTTACTCATTATCAAAATATATTAAGTTTTGGCTTCAATTTTTTTTTATCAAGAGCTAATGACGTAATAGAAGAAAGATGTCGGATAATTATTAATTATTTTTAAATAGAATAAAATATCAATGCTCAGTGAAATTACAGCAGTTCATTCGTTAAATTTATAATCTAGAAATTCTTTGACGCTATAAAAAGTACTTTCTGCAAGAAAATCATTGAGGCTTTTTTTAAATCTTGGTAAAGAAAGTGCTTTAATATGCTGAGGAATTTTGTTATATATTTTGACACACATATATAGACAGCTTTTATTATACTTAGATAATCTAGGAAGTGTGTCGATTACAAGTTTTTCGGGGTATCTATGGCTTCGAGAAGATATACCTTTTGCTTTAGTAAACAGATGGTTGTGTTGTTTAACGAACAAACAAATTTCATATATGTAGAGCGAGGGCAATGTCAATAAATTAAGGTTTTTGAATAAAGGTTTACATGATTCAAATGGCGCTTTAAGAGTCATTGCTCGTAGACATTTTTTTTGAGTGGTAAAGGCTTTATTTAATTGAGAACCATTTCCCCTGATAATTAACATGTAACGCAGAATTGAAACTACATACGCATGATAAACCGAGAGGGCTATATTTATGTTAGTGACTTTTCTAATATACCTTAAAGCATATACAAATTTATTTATCATTGGTGATGAACGAATGTGCGGGTAATAGCCCGTGTGATGCTAGAAGATTCAAGTAAGGCCCGACCCTTACTTGAGTCTTCTGGGCTTTTGGGCTCACGTTTATCAGAGAGAATATTGATGTTAATATCTCCAATGATAGTTATATTTTTATATGACGCTAAAGATACTAGCAAATTATCTAGTGAGTTCAGAAAATTATCAATAATTTTAACAGAAGGAGATCTATAGATACCTAAGATAGCTAAACCATTTTCGAAACAGATTTTCAGGCAGCTAGCGTCTATTAGATTTTCGACGGATACTTTGCATTTCATTTCTTCTTTAATAAACGTAATGACACCATCCTTCTGATTGTGCAAATTGGAACAGTCAGAATTAAAGCCTCGTAGTACAGGGACATTAACAACTTTACAAAGCCAGCATTTTGTTAATATTATAATATCCACTTTTATATTTATCATGTTTAGGAAGATACAAAGTTCATCAAAATTCTGGTTAATGATCCTAATGTTAACGTGAAGGATTTTTATTTGTTTACGGTTTGGATCAGTGTACGATGCGCATTCTTGCGGAGAGCACATAAAGGATTCATAGCAGTTTGATTTGTCTATTTCAGCATTTATTTGATTTATTTCCATGACTTAAGATATTTATGAGTGCATTTTAGTGTTACAGTGAGAGTTCTGTATTCCTGATTGGATGTCGTGATATTAAATTGAGTAAGTATCAACATGATTATTAGTTTGAGGGCAGAAGTGATGGTGTATGAGTGTGTAATATATATGATATGTCGTGATAATGAGTGGGGTGTGTGTAAGAGTGATTGTGTTTGATTGTTTTGTGTAAGCATGTTGAGTACCGTGCACATATGGTTAATGTAAAAAGTAAGTAAGATTATGCTACCGTATAGTCAGTTGTTCACATTTACCAGCTTAGCTAAATCCAGTTCAGAGTTCACGCGTATAAGTTTTTCTCCCTCTCTTTTGCGTAAAAATAATCTTCCATGGGTTACCCAGCAGAATGAATAATCGTTGGAGTTTGCAAAATCACGAGCCAGAAAAAATAATCGTCTTGATTTTGATAAAAAATTTAATTCTTCTAAGAACTGAACTGAACAAGATTTACCAATCTTAAGCTCACAAAACACTTTTTTCTCACTTAAACCAACTTGTAAACTCCTTAGATCGCTACGAACTATCAAAGTTGTTTAGCAAAGTGTAGTTTGCTAAACAAAAAAATCGGCACGGAGAAAGGGACAAACAATCACACCGCTCAGTCTCATTTCTATACAAGACGTATGCAAGACGTATCTTTTTCGTGTGCGAATGCGAAAGAAGGCGTCAATTTGTCTATAGGTTTCTCTGTCTACGCCTGACACTGACATTAAAAAACATTTGTGCGTGGAGTATAGAGATAAAGGATTTTCTACAGCGATCGTTTTCCTGTTCTCTAACCTCCATGCTTCCATAGGAGAATATTTGATAATGTGTCCATCTGTAAACAGTAAATAAGTGTTCTAAAACTCTCCACAACAGCGCTCAAGTAGATACAGGGTATGAAAAATCGCAGATTTTGATTTTGAAAAAGAAAATTTTGACGATTTCGAAAATAAAAATGTCGAAAACAATAAACAATAAATTGTGACGAAAGTCTGTGCAATAAAAACATTATAAAAAGTTCCTTAAAATTTACACTTTAGCTACAGTGACGCCACCCTTATTTAGCGCTGTCCTACGGACACTTTTTTATACAGTCTGTACTCCTTACCTCTACACTCCATACATTTGTGAATATGGCTTAGCTCATCATATAAATTAACTCGTATTGGTCCGTGTTTTGAAGGGTTCACAAACTAATAAGAGTTGAAAGGGTTGTACTTTTGTCAGTGTCAAGTAATACTTTCATGATATTTTGTTCAAAAACTTTCCCATAATATAATAATAATAATAATAATAAAATCCTTTATTTCGACCAACAATAGTCATAGATTGTTAGTAAAACAAACCTTAACTTAATGTTAGTTATAAAATAAAATATAAATTAATATTATACATACATACATAAACACTCACGCCTGTCACCCAGAGGGGTAGGCAGAGACTACGGACTTCCATTTGACACGATCCTGACATACTTCTTTCGCCTCCTTTACATCCATATATCTACGCATACATGCTCGTTGGTTAAGGGTACTTTTAACGTGGCCCATTTTCAAAATATCGCCAATTTGGTCGATAAACTTTTTTCTAGGGCGTCCCTTCCCGACCCTGCCTTTCACATCTGCCATATAAATTTGCTTTGTCACTCTTTCCTCATTCATTCTTTCTACGTGACCAAACCACCGAAGCGTTCCTTTCTTAATCCTGGTCACAACATCATCTTGCATACCACATTTATCTCTTATCACGCAATTTCTCACCCTGTCATTCAGATTCAACCTTAGCATACTCCTTAAAGACCGCATTTCTACAGCATTTATTCTACTTTCGTGCTTCTTCTGCCACACCCAGCTTTCACTACCATACCATTAATATTAAAATGTTAGTAACAATGGTACTTATCCTATATTAGTAACTTAACCTACACCCAGCCTCACATAGCGAAACCCAGTTGGAGTTCTTCTGGTGCTGGTGTGTGCATCATTCCAAATTCTTCTCTATCCAGCTTCACAGCCAATGTGCTGAGAAGGGTGTTGGAGCTCCTTAATAGCCTGCTCATCATGGGCGCAGCATGCTTGCGCATGATCGCGTAGAAGTCGTCCACACGAGCATCCGCAAACATTGCCGACGCACTACAGTATCGATGTCTCCTCAACATTATCCTCAGCACATTGTTGTACTGAACATGCTGAGCACTGTAGGCTCACTGCGTATAGTTAGTCCACAGACTGCACGTGTAAAAGGATTGGCAATACGCCTTGAACATATATAATACATATATAATACATTGCGGAGTTTTTAGAAAATTTCGACGACAGCTTAATCCAGCAAACAATGGAAGCTCTTTTGGTTAAAAATTTGAGCTCATATGTACCTATGATATACGCTTAAATGAGCGGGGAAATCCCGACGCGAATTCAACATATGTACCTACATTCGCGCATTGCCCTACAGGCCCTTTGCGTATAGCTATACCACAGGCTGCAGGTGTAAAAGGTTTGGCAGTAAGCCTTGAAAAGAGTAATTTTGACTTCTCTGGTACACCTAGCAAACATGCGGGCAACCATATTGCATCGAACCGCCAATGCCCTCCGCTCCCTCTCTATATCACAGTTGTCTGTGAGATTCTCTGTAACAATGTGTCCCAAATATTTAAACTGTGTCACCCTACTTAATGGCACCCCAAAGAGCTTGACCGGAGGCACAACCTGGTTTTTTTTAGCACCAACTTGAAATACCATTAACTCACTCTTTTTTGTGTTATAGAGGAGACCGTGTTTAGCAGCGTATACTTCACAGACAGCCAACAGCTTACGCATTGCGCTCACCGATGGACTCAGCAACACCATGTCATCAGCATAGCTAATACTATTAACCATTTGTCCGTCAATGGAACAGCCTATTCTGGTGCTACTGAGTGCACCAATGAGCCCGTCAACGTAGAGACTGAACAGCAAAGACGAGGATAACCCCCCCTGCCTCACCCCGCATTCCAAAATGTATTCGTCAGATAGCGCACCAGACCATTTGACCTGGTTAACTTGATGGCCATACCAATATTTCAACGTGGTGATTAATTCATTTGGAACAGCTATGTCATGTAATTTTGACCAAAGCAGATCATAGTCAACCAGGTCAAATGCCTTTGAGAGATAGAAACGCAGCATACACTGGTGTTTGTCTCTGGGTGTAGTATTTGACTGTATGCTTCAGCGACAGTATAGCACTTTCTGTTGAAAGGCCAGGTCGAAAGCGAAACTGCGCATCATTTAATTGTATGAAGTTACTAAGCCATCGCTCAAGCAAGCCGTCAAGCACCTTAGCTAATACAGTTGCCAGAGAAATAGGCCTATAATTTGTCTTGTCAGAAATATCTCCAGTCTTGTTTTTTAAAATAGGTACAACAACGGTCCTCATTAGCTCGAATGGAAATTGCTCGTAGGAGTGCCGAATACAGAAAGTATATAATAGTGACAAAACCCTTGGAAGATGCGGTCCTGCATTATGAAGGTGCTCGACACTGAGGCTATCGTGACCCGGTGACCTTCCTCTGGTCATCTGCTTTAGTACCAGCTTTATATCCTTAGCTGTATTACGGATAGGTTCAGCAGTCCCGACAACCCCACCATCGCCCACCCCCACTTCTGCTTCTTGCCGTAATACTGCCTCTACTTTAAAATGGTCCTTAAAGAGATTAGCTATCTGTTTTAGGTCACATAATCCACTCACACTTACAGAAACAGCCGGCTGGAAACACACAAAAAAGCTAGGCCCTACCTAGCTTTTTTGTGTGTTTCCAGAACTTTCCAAAATTTTTTGACTTGTGTTGGGAAGCCAAAATGTCTAATTTTATTTGTTCCTGATTTTTTTGACACGATTTTAATTTTGATTTAAAAAATTTACGTGACACACATATACTGATATAGATGACCGGCCCTTGGCCGACCATGCCAGACCAAGTTAAGAAAAGCCTGTCTAGCTGTCTCATGCGCACCCTTCACAAACTTGTTCCAGCCAGCAACGTAACGCTTCTTCTTTTTAATATTCGGTGCAGCACAACTAAACTCAGCAGCCTCCCTAAGCACGTTTACAGTTTTATTGTAAAGATTACAAATGACCATTCTGTGCTCAATATTAGAACACATTTTATCACAACATGCGCTTAACTCCTCGGGAAAGTCAATATCACGTAATAATTCTGTACACTTCCTATGGTATGACTCTGCTTGATACTGATCTCTCTCCCCCCAAATAATCTTATTTGTAACTTGGCTTTCTAAAAAAGTAGGTATAGTTGGCCTAATCATACCCAGATTAATTTGTAGGACCAGTGGATGATGGTCTGACCAGTAGACGTCATAGTAAATGTCAACACTATCTACAGACCGCCAAGCCGCATCGGTTACCAGGCAATGATCCAGCCAGATCGTAGTGCCGTATGCATCACTAACGAAAGTATACGCGCCTGAATCAACCCCCAGTTTACAAATATCCACGCAATACCACTTCTGATCCATACAAAAATTTTGCATCGCTTTACCAAATAACTCCATAGGATCTGCATTAAAATCACCTAGTACATATAAAGACAGACTCTAAATTACAACTTTCTACTATCGCTGCCATTTCGCTCATACATTCACAAAACTCAGCAAAATTATGGTAACTATAAGTGGGCATATATATACACATGACTAAAATTGATCTATCCGCCAAATCCATTC
This sequence comes from Parnassius smintheus behrii, assembly GCA_036936625.1. Taxonomy (NCBI): domain Eukaryota; kingdom Metazoa; phylum Arthropoda; class Insecta; order Lepidoptera; family Papilionidae; genus Parnassius; species Parnassius smintheus. Next base: position 37,194,538 of record JAUPFT010000021.1, read on the forward strand.
TTACAGACACGATTCGATTATTACACGGTATTAAAGATAGACTTTCTCCATAGGAGAGCTACCCCCCCCCCCCGTATGGATGGCCTCGTACTAGGTTAGTTGCGTCCATAGAAGACTTTCCATAATAACCAAAGTCTTCGTCAATATCACCCAGCATTGGTATTTCCGTAGGGAATAGCCATGTTTCCTGCAATGCTTAATATCTGCAGTTTTACAGAGAGTTCGAATACATTCAATAGATCTATTCACATTTTTACAATTAAAACTAATAAATTTAGAAACCAGGTTAGTATTATTATTATTATTCGTTTTTAAATTATTCATATTATAATATTTAATTGTTAATTTAGCTCCTCGATTTTTTATTAAAACTTACAAACTTGCGAAAAGCTACACCTGTTGGCCACAGGTTCTCATTCATAAATATAGACAATTTATTCTTAGGGATTAAAAATTTACAAGCTACATAATCTTTTTTCAATTTCATATCTATCTTTTGTAACAATACATCAACCCCTGTTTTGCTCTTAATATAACTAGTGATATCATTAGCAGAAGATTCCACATCAATATTATAAATGTAGAACGGTATAGGTATTTACCTCTGACCTTAAACTTATATTCAGGACTCAACTCAGCTTTCCCTTTCATACCAATAAATCTATTCCGAAGACGTTTGCGTTGCACTAAAATCCAATCTTCCTCATGGTACGTTTACACGCTTGCCAAGCCTTGGCAAACTGCAAACAGTCCCAAGTCTCCACAAATCTCGTTTGGCGTTTGAAAGGCGTTTATACGCTTGTGAATTCGTCAGTCTGCATTATACATCCAAGCATGGCGGACACCGAACTTGTGACGGCTATTGCATTTGGTTTAACGTACTTTTATTTGAAATGTAAGCAAAGTGAAATAAAAAAAGGAGAGCTCGACGACAGCGAAGATGGTGGATGAAAAAGATTCATCATAATCGTACCAGGTAACTACTATTTTGATTTAACCATTATCTGTTGCAGTTGAGTCATGCCACAATACTTACGATATATTTTATTTGTTACAGACAATTTATAGAAGAGAAATTTAATGAACTTTTATATGAACCATCTGGAGAGTTTGATAACTTCTGCCGAATGAGCTATTCTGATTTTGAGTTTTTACTGCAAAAAATTTCACCAATGATATCCAAGCATGATACAGACTTCAGAGAAGCTATACCAGCCAAATTTCGTCTTGCCATTACGCTACGATTTTTGGAATCTGGTGATTCTTACAAAAGCCTTCACTACTTGTTTAAAGTATCTGTCTCTATGATATCAATAATCATTCGTGAAGTTTGCCGAGCTCTTAATAAAATTCTAAAGGATCTAGTTAAGGTAGGAATAAAACAAAACATTATGTTATACAGTTTAGATTTTAATAGAATCATAGGAAATCTGTTCTATGAATGTATGTTAGCCGACTGCTTTATTGTTTAATTATTTATTAATTTAAATAAGAATTATGTAGACGAATCAAAATCTTCGCAAGCATTCAACATAGCCATGTTTATAATGTTGGTTTCACGTGGGGCTGGGTTGATGATTTGGTCCGATATGATACGAATAGATGACGAGGGTGCTGTTGATGTAGACGGAGCTGGAGCTATTGGAGTTGGTATACGTTTTGCCATGTCTGGCGCTGAATAAGAAGTTTGTGTGTTTGAAAGGGAAAAAACTTTGGTTGTTATGAATAGGTTCAGAATAAACACTATTAACTGATGTTGGCCGACTCGGAATGACTTGAGGAGATGGTGTTGAATATGCACCAGCCATTTACGACGGTCGAGAATAATATTGAGGGTATGGTGTATGACGCTCATTTGATTTTTGACTGATTCTGTTTATAAACAACCCATCTATTTGGTACATCATAATTTTTCGTTCATCAGTTGACAGTTCACGTAGCTTTATAGCCAATAATTTTGCGTATAGATCGTAATCATCGTCTTTGTGAGCAGGTATATTTTCATTCTGCCTTTGACCCAAAACATTTGTTAATTGTCCAAAAGCCACGGCCATTTGCTTTTCAGCCGTTTCAGAAGCAGAGCGACGACGTTTATTAGTAACAGCTTGTATGGATGGTGGTCTGGATGGTGATCTAGATGGTGGTGTGGATGGTGTGGTAACCGTACTTGTACGGTCTCTTATCAGAGGGTCATCCTCTGTCTGATCTGTATCTTCTTCTATTTGTTGTGATTGCTGCAAAAAATAATATACTTAAACTTACACTTCATTTACTTTCTTTTTACAGATGCCCACCACAGCAGAAGGATGGCTTAATATAGAAGAAGGATTCAAGACTAAATTTCCACATTGCATAGGTGCATTGGATGGCAAGCATGTAGTCATTGAAAGTCCAACGCATAGTGGAACAGAGTATTTCAATTATAAGAAAACTTTTAGCATTGTCCTTTTGGCTTTAGTGGATACTAAAGCCAAAAGGACTAATACAAATTTGTATTCGTAGACATCGAGAGTCAAGGAAGAATAAGTGACGGTGGCGTCTTTAATAGTTGTTTACTATGGAAAAGAATAATTAGAAACGAGATAGATTTTCCACCACCATGTCCACTTCCAGGATCGAATATTAATATTCCATACGTGTTTTTAGCTGACGGTGCTTTTGCATTGAGTCAACACGTAATGAAACCCTACCCTGGAAACCATGAAGTAGGCTCACCAAAAAGGTTATTTAACCAAAATTTATCTAGATCCCGAGTTGTAGTTGAAAATACGTTTGGAATTTTAACCTCAGTTTTCAGAATATTCAGACGACCTATCAATTTAGAACCACAAACTGTAACGGAATTTACGATGACTTGTGTATCACTACATAACTTTTTGAGAACAAGTAAAAGTTCTTCAAATCGATATACTCCTCAGAGTTCGTTGGACGTATATGACAGTAGTGGAAATATGGTTACCCCTGGTTCATGGCGTAGAGATAACGACGAATATAATGCATTGCAAAATTTACCACAAATACCATGAAGATCTCCGGTGCACGCCAGAGAAGTCAGGGAAGAATTTACTTCATATTTTAATAGGATTGGATAAGTTGATAAAAATGTATAAATAAATGTAGGTATAATAACCAACGGTGTTTTTTTATTTAGAATAAATAAATTTATTTACTTACTGTTTCGGTGTTTATCCCTTCATTGCAAGTATATACTGGTAGTAAAAATGACTCCATGGTTTCGTAAGCATACCAAGTTGGATTGTATATTTCTTCGGCACCTAAAATAAAATAAAAACATCGAAAATTAGAGCGAGATAGTTGCGGAATAATTGAGAAACTAACCAACGCTTTTAAACATAAGTTACACCTTGCTAAGCAGACTATCAAAATAATTATAAATGTATCGTAGGAACATACCTGCGCCAGAACGCATAGATTCAGGTTTTTTTTTCAAGTGCTTGCGAAAAGTAGTCATCAATATTTCCTTTTTATTTTTTTATTTCCTTTACTGGCCTTCCAGTAAGTTCAGCAAGACGAATCCTTCTTCTTCTTATCTTTATGATTTGCATCTTTCGGATTCCAGATGCATGGTTCCATTTGGTAATGTTCCAGAAACGAAAGACTCTCCTCATTCGACCAGCAACTCATTTTTTATTCATTTTTTATTATTTTTTACAAGCAAGCGTGTACTCGCCACGAGATCACAATGGCCACTAAACGCGGACCAACATGTAAATGCATCGCAAGCGCTTGCCGCAAACGCCCTTTGATCTGCGTAAAAAAACCGACACTCGACTGGATTGGAAGCAAGCAGGCACAAGCCCACGCAAGCCAAGCCAAACGCCCTTTTTACATGCTTGCGATTGTCGATTCTTGCCAAGGCTTGGCAAGCGTGTAAACGTACCATTAGGTTTCTCTGGTTTCCGTGTCGTACTACATCTGCCATTAGTTTACGCTCGCCTTTCGCAGTAACGGCCGCCGCTGCGATGACTAATTTACTATCACTGTTCGAAACCGCGGTGCCGGAGTGATGCACAGGCGCGGCTGTAGCCACTACGTAGGTCTTCGATCCCGTCGAAACCGCAGTCGGGGCCTCCACGCGCTATGTTCGTTCACTTGTCGAGTCCGTTTTGCCGTGCATCAAGCCTTGACGCACGCCAAGACGGACTCGACAAGTTGGCGGTCAAGGACGTTTGCACGTACGAAGCAACTGAGTCATTGGCCACATCAACAGGTGTGTTTACCGCCGCAGTTTTTTGTTGATGATGGTGATGTTACCCTGATTTATAGATCTCTTCAGTAGATATGTGCGGTAGTCCTATGGGGCCGCTCTCGTAATCAAAACTACCCATAAAAGCACTTCTGTAGTTTACATTTATATTATGATGATTAAAATGAAATACCAACCCTGGGCGGCGGAGCCATAGATCAGATTCGCCGCTGGGGTCAGGAAGGCTAGTGCTTCTGAGTACTTGTTTTTCCTGGTCCCATGGCCTTCACACATGAAATACGGATAGTCTGTTGCGCATGTGAATTTGGAGGCCGTGATGGAGGGCGCGCTATGTGTTCTGGTGCGCCTTACCTGGGTAGGAGATGGGGAGGAGTAGTCCTCTCCCGAGGATGTGGCGGCCAGCTCTGGTCGGGGCCGTGGATGTGTGCGAAAGCGTTTCCGTGGCACTGCCAACATGCGACGAAGTTGGAGCACCGTGAGGTTTTAGTCGGTGCGAGTCCGACATAACTTGTCCTTGCACCTGCGAGGCGGGTATGAGTAGGTATTTCCCCAATTAAAAGAAAAAAAAGGCTAATCTGATCTACCTATTTCATATATGTTGGCTTAAAATGGGTGAAAAGAAGAATTCGTATTTGGGGAATAAGACATTTAGAGGGTCGCGTATACGAGATACCTATCTACCTTCTATAAGAAGCATAATATAGGTATTATCATTGGTTAACGCTAAATGCTAAATATGAAAACAGAAAATTTCGATTTGTGAAATGAGCGAAATGACGGCAAAGACTTAGGTTAATAACGAGAAATAGAAACCCGTAGTGTAACTAAATAAATATTTCATTTCTTCAAAATATTTTTCCTTCAATTTTTTCACACATAACGTCTTTTTTTACATAAACCCTAAACGTGATTTAATAATTCTAAATTAATGGTTGCTGGCAACCATTACTTTACTACTACTACGGTTGCTAATGATTGTTATATCAATCGCATGATCAAGTTATTCTTTAATAGAACAAATATTAATTATTCTAATATCAATAATAATTTCATATTAGTTAAAAATGAATGATAATGAAATTGAAAGTCTTAAAACAGAACTGGAACATGAAAAAAGTTGCAGGTAAATTAATTAGTTTTACCTACTTAATTTGCCTTTTCCTTTAGATTTCTTAAAAATATATTTTTAACTTTCATAATTAACGTTATTTATAAACATAAATAATATATTGAAAAAGACAAGATAACATAATCTTTAAACAGAGAAGCCGCGGCGTGGCAAAACAATGAAATTGAAAAGCAAATAGTTTCTATGCAAGAAGAACTGCGAAAAACTGACTATCCCTGGGATAAAGATGATGATTTACAAAAGGAAAGTGGAAGGCATAAACAGTTGCTGGATGCTATAGAAACTTTGAAAGAACAGTTACCTATTCTAAAAGAGAGAATAAAGAATGCAAAAGCTTGCGGACCAGGTATATTACTAGAGCATTTTATACTCAAGTGATCGAATTACCCTTTTAGCCCTTTGAATCCACTGCTAAATTAAGGCCTTCTGAAGAATGTCGTAAGATTTGCCTGTGCTTACCACGCTGAGTAGGCCGGTTGGCAAGCACATAGTTATTTTGATCTGGTAAAGCGGCTCCAAACCACCAGTGTAAGTCTTTTAGGGTAGGTAAAAGAGTATTTCGCCATTTATCAGTCTGAGTAACCCTCTCCAAACCGAAAGTCCCGGTTTCGGTTTTATTATGGTATTATATTTAATATGTAGAGGTGTATCAGTTGCGTACTTATAAAATATTTGGTATTGCGATAACTAACTCATCAACCAAACTACTGCACCAATGTTACTTGATTTTGGTACCTTCTGGATTACCTAAATTATATATGTACAATTTATATCTACTATGAAAAATTGTCAATTACCATTTTAAGTGTTATTACAACCACGTGTTCGGCGGAGAAAACATGATCAGGAAACCTCTAAAGTAAGTAAAGTAAAGTTACAGCCCATATACGTCCCACTGCTGGGCTCAGGCCTCCCCTCATTTCTGAGAGGGTTTAGGGCAAGGAAGTGTCCGCCGCGCTGCCCAAATGCGTGTTGACGAACTTCACATGTCTTCGAAAAATTTTTTTTTATATTCCTTAGACATGCAGGTTTCCTCACGATGTTTTCCTTCACCGCCGAGCACGTGGTAAATCAGCACTTAAAATTGCAATTAACAATTTCATTGGTGCCGGCGGGGATCGAACCCGGGTTACTCGCGTTCTATATATTTATTATATAGAACGCGAGTATATATATTTATATATTTACAGCGAGCGTTAACCACTGAGCTACCACGGCTCAGGAAACCTCTGTATCTCGGGAATAACAATCTAACAAATTGTTCAAGATATATGAAGCCTGCCAGCACTCACTAGATCAGCTCGGCGGTGCCCTGCAGTGGGAGGCACATAGACTGTCACTGTAACCTTGCTTTTACGGGTATCAACAATATATCCACTATCTTGTTTTATAATTCCAGATTGTAAATTGAAACACGATGACCTAAATATTAACCTTGATATTTTAACACCAGTAAGTACTTTTTAATATTACTAATTACTATAAATTCGAGCTTCAAAGGTATGTGGTATTTTTTGATATAATTGTTTTAATAAGCTAATACTGCTGTAATGCTAATAATATTACTGTGTAATATATATATATATATATATATATATATATATATATATATATATATATATATATATATATAAAATTCCTCTGTCTGTGTGTTGACTTGACAGTCTCTTTTTACAGGAAAGAGGGCAAACGAGCATACGACTCAACTGATGGTAAGTAATTACCGCCGCTCATGAACACTGCAACACCAAGGGTATTACAGATGCGTTGCCTATTAAAAAGGAGTAGGCTCCTTTTTTAAGGTCCCTAGGTCGTATCGGTCTGAAAAAATGTCTGGTGGCAGTCGATTCACACAAATTCACAAGGAAGTTGTGCGAGGAAGAAAACTTCTTTTAAATCGCACAGTGGTGGACCGCCAGTCGTCCAGATGGTATGGATGGTATCGCGAGTTTTGTCGTGGTATGCGATGGTGAAATTGTGCGGCTGGAATTAGTCCGAACAATTCCTCAGAGCACTCCGCGTGGTAGATGCGATAAAATACGCAAAGAGATGCAACATCTTTTCGCAGTGTCAGTGTGACGACCGAGCTCTTTCCGATCCGCTGTCAAGCGGTCGCTATCAAGCTCGGTCGTCGGCGATTTGAACAGCTCTGCGCTGGATGCAATCAAATGGAAGGAGCTGGCACTGGGGAGCCCCAGCCCAGAGATGGAAACAGTATTCCATGTGCGGCCAAACCTGTGCCTTGTAAAGTTGCAGGCGGAGTGCCAGCATGAAATACCTTCCCGCTCCGCTCAGCACGCCAAGCTTTTTAGAGGCCTATTTGGTCTTCTCTTCCTAGTGACCACGAAACTGCACGTCACTCGATATGTCAACGCCGAGGATTCCGATACTGGCTGAGGCAACAAGGGGAGTGCCTTGAAACTGAGGAGATACGAGAAAGCAGTTCTTTTTAGCAGTTAATGCGCAAACTTGTGTCTTCTGAGGGTTAAAGTGGACTAGATTTAGTCGCCCCCAATCCGAGACTTAGTTCAGCCAAGACTCGACTCTGGACACAAGTTTGTTCCGGTACTCGGTGACGTTTTCCCGAGAAATTTTCACGGCCGATGTACAGAGCATCACCAGTGCTGTCATCTGCATAGCAATGAATGTTACAGGTTTGCAACATACCATTGATATGCAGAAGAAACAGCGTTTGTGATAGCACGCAGCCTTGTGTAACACCAGCATTACTAGGCTTGTAATCGGAGCTTGCAGGTGCTTGTGCTTAGTGCTTATAATATAGCTTGTGCTTACAGTCGTTGGGATAGTCCGGCAAGAAGCAAACCCGCCCACAAGGGTAGGATGCAAAGAAAGACCGCATCCTATCCCAATCGGCTGACCTATAGTGCCAAACACGGCGGCAGCCTGCAGAATGCAACCACGATTTCAGCATGAGTGGCACCACACTCCGGACAAGACAATGGTCCGAGGAGCCTAAAAGGGCGTCGACGGAAATCTGATATCCGTCCGGATGAGAGGTCAGGTCAGAGAAGGTCCAACAGGGAAGGTGTATGGTACTCCACATCTGGTATCCGCGTAGGCGAAGTAACCAGTTGTGTCTGACTATATGCCAAGGTAAAATCATCAACAGATCTCCCCGCATGATTGGTTAAACGTGAACCAAGCCACTCGACGTGGTGGGCGTTAAAATCGCCGAGGATCACGATCTCTGCGGAGGAGATCTGCTATAGCAAAGAATCTGTAGCCATTTGGATGTGGTCGAAGAGTCGGTCTGTTTCGGCATTACTGCTATGGGACCTATAGAGGTACCCGTAGACGCGCGGATGGTCGTCGCTGTCTACGCGTAGCCAAAGGATGGACTGGTCCGAACCTTCAAAACTGCCGAGGCGCCGAGAACAGATGTCCTCTCTGACGTATACGCAAACTCCAGTCCGAAGCACAAAGGAGTGTTCTAGTTTGTACCCCGGGTAGGAGATACACCTGCATCTCGGTCAGAAAGAGCAGAGCCGGCCTCGCCGTCTCGAGATGGTAGTGGACGGCGTTTAGGTTAGAATGAATTCTCCTGATATTGCAGAAATTCACGGATAACGTGGCAGGGGTCGCCTTGGTCTTGTTGCTCTGTTTGACCCGAGCAGTTGTTGTCTTGAGCGAAATTTTGCCCCCCCCCCCCCCCTGGAATGCGTGTGGTAGCCTGAGCACCCACGCTCCGGACTAGAGTAATTTGGTTGTGGATGCTCAGCGAGGGATTCTCTAGGGGTGCTGGTACCCTCCTGTAAGGGGTGGGGTAGATCTTTACTTAATTTCACTACCATGTTAAGGTGGGGGGGAGGAGGAAAAAAGAGGAAAAAAACACTCACCAGACGAAACGCGGAAGCTGAGCTTCCACTTCACGCCGGTATTCTGTGAGGTCGTGGTACCACCCCGGTTTGAGCCGGCCCATACGTGCAACAGCAAAGCTGCCGCGTGGCGCTACCACTGCGGTGCTACAATCCCTTCAGCGGGTTGTCCCAAGTTGACAGTTAGTATTTCCAGAATATCTATTCGAATACAGAAATACAAAACTCTGCGGTTTGCCGATGATATAGTCTTTATGGAAATTAGCCCTCAACTGTCTCAGTAGTGTTTTCCAACAGGTAGTTTCTAAGATGAACATGGACAAGACAAAAATCGTGTTTAATGTCCATGTTAAACCTATAACGGCAGTTGTTGGGAACAGTTGTACGCTCGAAGTTGTTGACGAGTATGTGTACCCGGGACAAAATGTCCGATTATGCAAATCCAACTTTGACCTAGAGTTCAACAGAAGAATCTAAGTAGGCTGGGTTGCGCTCAGGAAACTGCGAATAAATCTTCTTGTCTGATATTCTTCACAACCTTGAGAAGAAAGTACACAACCAATTCGCGTTGTCAGTGATGACTGATGACTTACGGAACTAAAACGTGCTCCTTTACTGATGGCCGAACAAGGAAGCTCAAAGTCCTTGTGATTAGGCTGTAGTAGTAGCAGTAGTCCCCCCGAACGGGTTCCCACCTTGTCGTGGTGGGGGGAGCTCAGTAGCCGTAGCTTGGTCACCAGACTCAAATGGGGCCGCACCGTTGATGCGGTGGTGGTGGGTCTGTGAGTGAAGAGGAGTGTCGGTATTGGGAGGCGCAGCTCTTCCTACCCTCCGCAGCCGAAGATTGGCAGTGGAGCCATACACAGGACATGATAGGACATGACATAGACAGGAGCCATGGACAATCAGGAAAGCTAGTGCTTCTGAGTGCTCGTTTTTCCTGGCCCCATGACCTTCGCGCTTTGGCCACGGGGGCGTCCGCTGCGCAGGTGTAAATGGAGGCCGTAGAGGAGGGCGTGCCATGTGTTCTAGTGCGCCTTATCTGAGGAGGAAATGGGGTGGAGTCAACCTTTCCCGAGGAGGAGCCGCCATGGGGCGGCTGGCGCTGGTATGGACGTGGATATGTGCGAAAGCGTTCCCGTGGCATTGTCAATATGTGACGGAGGTAGAACACTATGGGGTTTTAGTCTGTGTGAGTCCGACATAAAACGTCATTACGCGAGACAGGTGTGCGTAGTCATTTCCCCATGTAAAGAAAGTGGTAGTAGTAGTAGTAGTAGTAGAGAGTAGTAGAGGGGCAGTCGGGTAAATAATAATGTTAATCAGAAAAAAATAACCCTTTTTTACAGGCCGAATTATTGCGCACAGTGAAGAGATTTGAAAGATTGAAAACAGATCTGATAAGTACGCTGCGTAGTAGGGAGTGGCGTTTGGATTCAGAGTCAAAGGTAATATTACAGAGTATATAAATACAATATATACTTTTTTCAATCTAATGTCTTTAGGGCGCATTTGTTACATCGTAAATCATAATAAATTACTAAGGACATGTGTTAAGGGTTTTGCTATGCACAGTTATAACCGTGCGTATGCTCATCATTGATATCACAATGCTTTTTACAGATTATTTAGGTCAATTATTCAACAAAATTATATAACAGCTATGAGCCTATATCAGAATTGATGTTAATATGTAAAATAGAAAAGATAATAACAATCCCATCTATTCTTCGATGTTTTCGTATAACCGTTGTTATCGGATTCTATGAAACTTGTTCAAGTCAAATAACCAGAAGATGGGCAGTAAAAACCTTTTTGACAAGTTTTTTTTTTGTCGCGTATCTCCATTAGCATTTTTTTACCGTGTATCTCCATTTCTATTTTATTTGTCCACCACTATTCTCTTACCTATTCCTGCCGCCAAGCGGCAGTGCGTGTACTGTTGTTTTCTGGTCTGGATAATATAACAATTACCAGTCTATAAGACATTTCCGTCTTAGTCCTCAGAGATAATAACGCATCTGTACAATTATTTGTTTGAAGTTGGTTGCAGATACCAATCAGCTACAGGGGCTATTAACCATCGGGTGGGTTGTAAATACGTTTATCATAGGGATTATAGAGCCGTATGTTCAAGTTGGAGACAAATTTTCTTTCAGATACTGGAAGTGCGGTATGAATCCCAGTGTCTCTTGGTTTGGTTATAACGAGGGAATATCAGCACTAGAACATTCAAAGCAGTTATTATTTTGGAATGGTGTTAGTCTTAACACCGTAGTTAACATTAAAATATCTTTTAAAATTTCAGCTTTTCGTCCGAGTGCACGATCAAAGAACGTATTTACAGAACGAGCTAATGATATGCCATAACAACATAATGCGCCTCCAGAAGAACGGTTCGTTTTGGCAGTAAGTTACATTTGTTTTCTATTTATTTTAATGATATTAGTTTCTTTAGAACAAAGTGAGAATATAAAAGAAGTACGGAAAGTGACCACCTACCGTATGAACTTCTTGAAAGACAACAATAAACTCACGTTAAAGCTTATCAGATAGAAGAATACTAAATCAGATGGTCTATTCTTAATAGTGGATCCTGTATACTGTATTCTTGCTGCAGATTCTTGATGCTGCAGCCTATATTCTTTTAAAACATCGTTGATTTTTAGGGTCCCGTAGTTAAACGGCAAGGAACCCTTATAATTTTGCTATATCCTTCCGTCCGTCTGTGGTTTTACTCAGAGACCCTAGGTGCTACAAATCTGTAATTTGGCACAGTTATAGATATTAATCACGCCTAGAAAACGGTGAAATGAAATCTTAAAAAACACTTTTATTTTGAGTACCTTCCATACAGGTAAAGGGAGGATAATTTTTTTTTACCCGTCTATTTCATCGTGTGGGGTATCGTTGGATAAGTCTGGTTAAGTCTTTATTTTTAAAATGGTATTTTTCATTAGAGTCATGTGTCCCTCCCTCCACCAACTAAGCCGCTATTTGTGGAAATGTGAAAAGTATACTCAATGGTAGTATATATAATTAAGTTCAAAGAAAAATTATCACAACTAAGTAGAATTAGGTAATCAGTTAACGAGTAATAATTGACCAACTAAAAAATGCACTTGGATTGGTGAAAATTTCGTTACTCTATAAAAATGACTTAAAACTAGCTGCATTATAAATTTTTAATGTTATTGTAAACTGTACGAAATAAGTATTTTATGAAGAATACGACTTATTAATATATGCATCACTACTATATCTTTACTTATCCTTTGCGAGATAGGATGATAGATACTCCCTACCTTTCCTACTTACTTACTACTTTCGCTTATTGTTTAGTTGGTAGCTACTGTAGGCCTCATTTCATATAATCATATATTCATACAATCATATAGCCTCACACAGTTTCGTGGTACTCTTGGTTTTCGTGGGCGACCTTCAGGATAGTTTAGGGGGTTTACGTGAAGTTTTGTTACGGTCATATATATCTTAGGGTTGGACTGCTGGGAATATATAGATAGATAGTCAACTATGAATAGATTGTATTATTTTCAAAATCGAAATGAGTTTTTAATCTTTTTTGAATACCACTCCCTAAAAGTCTGTTTGGAAATTAAGTCCATCGTCCTGTTTGGGCCCATTTTTAGTTGTTATAGCGGTCAAACCACGAACTCAATATGCTCATTACCAAGAAAACCCTTTCTAAGTTCACGTATTGTGACGGGCAACTACGGAACCCTACCTCTACATTGTGCGCGGCCCTGCACGAACTTGGCCAGTTTTTTTTTGTAAATATGAAACGGCATTTTCTTATGGAAATAACCTAAATTAGCTCTACTAACAAACTTACGCGTGGTATTGGCATTTTATTCCAGGCATGTTCCCCGCAAGAATGACGAGAGAATTTTGGACCCAAAGCGAGGACCAATAAAGAAAATATTTTGCAACGACCGTCTTCCTCCGATTGCTACATAGTTAAAATAATATTTTGTAGTCACATATCTTACAAAGAACACTGATAATTCCAAAAAAATTATTGTATTAGGCACGTTTATTAAAAATAGTTGTGATAAATCTAATAGTGTTGCTAGTTTCGAATTGCAAAGAAATTGTTATTTGTATAGCCCTATGTAGACAGAGAAGATTTAAGTAGTTATTCGTTAAATCCTAAATGTAAAAATTAAAATAGTTAAATATTAAAAATATAATCTTGCACTGAGGTTGTGAAGTCACTATAAATATAAATTAACACTTTTTCACGCATAATACTTTAACTAAATATTGTCTTCTTTTACTCGACCCGTTAACCGAATGGACCATATCCATGTTTGGACGTGGATCTGTATTTGTTTTACTCTTCACGCATAGCAGGCCACTGACGTGTGCCAGACTTTTAGTACTTTAGACTTTCTGCTTTCCGTCATCGGTCTGGGTATTTTAAGGTTCCTACTGGTAGTTCTTACGTATAGCGCCATCTGTCAGAAGCCATAAGAACTTTTTGGCATATCCCATAGTCACCTACTAGGTGATAGGACTTCTTTTCCGCCAGAGTCCGTCTGGGTGGGTACCTACCTATTTCTGCCGCCAAATAGCAGTGCCTGCACTGCTGTTTTGCTATCTGAAGGGTATAGAGACCCAGGTGGATTACAGACTGCGAGGAGTTTCCCCTCAGTCCTCAATATGACAGCACATTTATAGCCTTATTTGTTTCAAGTTGGCTGTTCCATGGATTGCAGTAGTCACTTTCTAACAGGAAGACCATAAATTCTTTTGTGTCTTCAGTATTATAAAAAAATAATGTTCTAAAACACCCATGGGATGGAACTGGATGATGCACTCTTACGCCGGCAGTAATTTAAAAAAAAATAATTATTTCTATTTTTTTCTTCCTAATCAGCATTTTGAAAGTCCACTGCTGGATATAGGTCCCTCCCGTAGTAGCGATGTGGTTTAAATTATTAAAATACAGGTTTTCTAACGATGTTTTCCTTCACCAATGAGCACGTAGTAAATGATGACTTAAAAACTACATTTAACAATTTCGTTGGTGCCGGCGGGGATGACATCTGTTTGCTTACGTATAATGAATCTAACGGCGAGCATTATCTGCCGAGCTATCACAGTTTGTGTTTAAATGGTTCATTGAGTTAATACAACACTAGAGGAGCAAACCACATTACCGCGCGTCGAAAAAAGTGTAACCACTATCCAAACGCGACGACGTAGCTTTGAAACTAATAAAAATTTTAAATAAACATATATCTATCTCACTTACACAAGTTTCGAAAACAATATCGTCGCTATGATTAGATAAAGATAGACACACAAATATGCAACGGCGGGTTGGTGTGGCTTACTATATGAAATTTTACCTAAAATACGCAATGAAAATGAGTTTTTAGTATATTTTATTTTAAATTCTTTATTGCGTCCCCTTAGAAAAAAGGAATACAAAGCTTATGAGATGAATAGAAGTAAACATAATGATGAAATAAAACATATTTTTATGTAAGTTTTTATTGTACTAATAAATCAAACAATTTAAAATAGGTAATAAAATATAATTGATATAAAATTTATATGAAATTATAATAATATTATATTATAATTAATATAAAATTATTAATATAAAATAGGTAATAAAATACATTTAATAGATAATTCATGAATAAACTAAAATAAAAATAATTGATTATTTTGTATGAAAGTTAAAACGTAGCTTTTATTATTATTTCTAAAATATTTAAAATCAGAGGTAACAAATTAACTTACTCCATTAATTATATAGTCTCCCATTAATGTAGGATAATCACAAATGCGGAAAAGTGGCAACATTGAACCTAAAAGGCAATATTCGATAATTTTATTTAATTATTTGAGGTTTTTTACGTTTATACGAAAACAAGAACTAAAAATTATGTAAAGTGATTCCGCTTGATTTTTTACGTTTTTGTGACCTTGAATAGCATTCTTTCACTACGCATTTACCCATTTTTTGTCGCGGCTTAACTCTGTCGGCGTCACATTGAACACTGAACTGACGTTAGCTAGGCATATGGCTGTGGCCATGTGCAGTGGAAACGCTTTGGCGCGATTATTACTGATCTAGTGAAATAAATGAAATGGTTTGTTTTAAATGAAATACGCATCGTATTTGGTACATAATTATATTTCTGCAATTTGATATGTGAACGCACAGATACAAAAAGTAAAACATCTGTTAATTATGTTCTGGTAACATTTTAAATGTCAAAACTTGTACTCACAAATAAATGAATCTACATTTTTATAATTATCTTTTAATTTATATTAAAAAACACTCTACAAACACTATTAACTAAACTATAGGTATTTAAAGCTCTCTACAAATAAAAACAAAAACTGAAAATAAATAGGTAAGCATATGAAATTTGAACTAAAGACTTACAATTAATAACTAAATTAGTATCGGGGGTACTTGGGGTACCTCGCTGGAAAGTCGAAGGCGGCATTCATATAGTCTTCGGAATCAAAATTTTCGTAATATGGAAGAGGTTTCGGATATAGCGATGCTGCAAACGGAAAAAGTACCAATATAAAAATGTATGTAACATCACATTTCGAACATTGCATTATGTAAAGGTAGATCTACGCTATAGTAGCCGAGCACGAGCTAAGCACAAGCTGAGCCGCTCTACTCGCGGTGTCAAGTGTGGATGTATAAATGAGCCTACAACAATCACTCTACTTGAACGTAGTTTTCCGCAGTGTGCTCGCGGCTCGTGGCGGATATGGACTAGTCTTGGGATATACGAGACCATGCATCATTCTTCTTATTTTTTCATAGTAACCCTCATGTTTTGGGTCCCATATCGATTGATTATTTTGATATAATTCAATTAGTTGCAGACAATCATCTTCTGTCCACGTTTTCATGATACTCGAGCAAACTTCTGTCACTCAACATGTCCACGAACGCACTGCAAGCGCGATGCAAATCCCTTTGTGTTCGTCAAAAAAACCGACAACAGCCTAACGCTCGATACACTACACGAATTTGTGCTCGGCTCGTGCTCCGCTCGTGCTCGGCTCCTCTAGCGTAGACCCATCATTAGATTGTATTTAATTCGAAAGTAATTGTTTAAGTGCTGAGTATCGCAGTCGCATGATGCCTATTCGTATGTTGACAACGTCTCTATCTTTTAGGTGAGCAATGAATGAGACAGATGCAATGTGTACATATTTTTGTCTCTTTTTGGATTGTAGGTGTGACCTCCCACAGAAAAGAGAGATCGAATGTATCTAATTTAAATATATGTGTGTGGGTGCCGCCAATACATTTAATTCAATGTTTAAAAAATCTATTACATTGATTTTAAATTAAACTTAATTAGGTGCTTATTATATATTAAGTACGCGTCGAAACCTATACGGTGTTAATGGGTGACTTCATCGCAAAATTAGGCACAAGAGAGAACGGTGTGTTGAAGGTAGGGAAATTTGGGATAGAGCAATGAAACTTAAGAGACCAGACCTGGTCGAGCCCCGACGGTTCGACATAAAATGAGACTTCTTGTGTGATTGACTTCATTATGACGACTGGGCGGAAAAGTATAAGTGATCTCGAGGGTGAAAACTGCCAGCTATGACCGAATTGTGAGATGCACGCTGAATCTAAAGCTGATAAGGGCCTGGTAAGTCATGCAGGAACTCGATGGATGCAGGTAGCTCGGAACCGTGCTTTGTGAAATTCCTTGGCGGGAATCCTATGTTCACACTTGACTTGCCTTGACTCTAATAATGACGATGACGTGTTAAAAAATAGGTTTGGAGCTAATAGTAGTTCTCAAGTCTTTAGAACAGTCAAAATGAAAGTTTAGACATTCTAAAATCGGATCTTTCGATACATCCAAAAATGGGCAATTAAAAAAACGATAATTATGATGTTTCAGTTTGTTCTTCCCTCCCCAAACCTAATAGTCTTTCTTACATATTAAAGTGAATAGAATATAATTTCAGTTGCAAAAATATTATACGTACGTGTAACGCAGTGGTGTCGGTCGCGGTGCAAACGCAGGTGTCTCGGACAGGCGCACACGTAGCCGCCTGCCACGTTCACACACGCAAACTCGCACCCATGCACCTCCTGCTCGCACTCGTTTATATAAGGTTGAGAGAGACAGATGATTCATTCGCGAACGGCATAGTATAATCATACGATAACTAGACATGGGTTCGGTAATCGGCGGATTCGGCCTTGTTTTAGGGTTCGGCCGAGTACCGAGTATTGACAGCCGATTGGGTAAATCTTAAAGATCGATTTCGGAAAAATTGACCATTTTTGATTTGCGTTAAGAGTTTATATTTACAATATCAAAAGATAGAATAAAATACAGATAACATTGAATGATTGAATTGAAAAACTACCATTCTTTACGAGTTGGGATACATTCAACTAGTTGTAAATAATGTTATAGTTCTTAATAAAACAGAAAAAGATTCAATCTCGATTCTCTAGGGTGAAATATTGATTCATTAGATCGATTCAGTACCATATATCGATATGACATTGACAGATGCAACGTCAAAAATGTGAGAATATTAAATTAGTTAGTCATTTACAAATATTCTTAAAAAATAATTGCTTGAGATAAACCCCCTTGACCCCCCCCCCCTAGGGACAGAATCCTCAAATTCAGGCAACCTAATTGTAAACCCAACCCATTGCCGGTGCCGGGACAGCAAGCTTCCCACTCGTTGCCGGCCCGCAAGACTGCATGTGTATTGTGTACGTATTGTAGCTGTTTGCGTGTGTGCGTATGCTGGGCCGAAATAGAAGGGACGCGTTGAGATTGAGCGTTGATTTATTCCTGCGGAAGTAGTTGAAATATTTTTTGGAGTCCATTTTCAAGTTTTGCCGTGCGTGCCGATGCCGTGCCCACGCCGTGCCGGTGAATGGAAACTACCCAATGAGTCTAGTCAAAATCGTGTTAATTCTTGTTCCTGCTCCTAAAATATGTATGATGGCTCATTCGGTTCGGATTGACGTCTAGAAAAATGTATCTCGAGGAAGATATAAGGATAGCACATAAAAACTTGTAATTTTTATTAATAAATTAAGATGAAAATAAAATATTTGGCTTTGTGTTAATAACTTAAAAACTGTTAATATTTAAGAACTTTTGAAAAAAGTCCCTTAAAGAGGAGGGAATTTCGAATCAAAAGTTGCGACTCCCGGAATTCTATCTCCATTATTTAAATTTTTTATTTAACGCCGAAAATAGGACTCCGCGCGACTGTTACGGCATGAGCACGTCGCCCCTGAAGACAGTATATTACATAATTTTTTTTATAGTTAAAAACATTAATAAAAAATGGTGTCATCAGAGTACTTGAATAAATAAAGCGCCGTTGAAAGAAAATTGAGAATTTTTCAAAAAGTTACACAATTGTTAATAAACTATTTTTTGCGAAATTCTGTTTTTACAAAATTAAACATAAAAGTTTAAATAATTGACCTATAATTTATTTACTTCTTGAGGTCTTATATAAATACGACAAAAGTTTATTAAATTTTTATAATTTGTTTGTATTTTTTTAAATTAACAAAAATGTAAACATTACAAAAATGTAATTTTTATTGACAATAAATGCACATATGTTGGTGCAACAACATTACAACTAACATATACCGTATCTACAGTATGGAACAAAAACCCGTTGGTCGTTTCAGTGACGTATAGGTGTACACATAGACATGGTAATTATGATATTGAAAAATTTTTGGTAGCTTTAAATAGGATTTCAGCGCGGCGCGATCTTCCCCACGGTTTTTGTGTAAATCGTTATACCTATCTAGACACAGTTATTCTCCTAAAAATATTAATTTAAATATAATAGAAGTTATAATGAAATATAATTTTTTTTGGTAATGTGCTGGCAGTTTATGAATATTCCATTTCCCTTTTTGAATACATAATAATATTTAATATGTTAATATTTATTTAATTTTTTACAATATCTTACAAATATCATTTTACGAAGTCGCTTAACGAGAACGATTCTTAGACCCGTTAAGTAGAAAACGATGTTTTGACGAGATCGAACAGTTTCTGAAAATAAGTTCATTATTATCTATGAAAATCAACTACTGAACATATTGAACATACTGACTTCCCCACAGATAATCTCATAAGGTGGGTATTGGCCACACTTGCCACTTTTGGCATGTTGAGAAGTTGCTGTGAAGTGTGAAGATGGTGCCACACCAACGGGACGTTTTGGGTTAGCGGATATTCTTTCAACCCCAATACACATTGTGTTTGAATACTTATGTTCTAAATTTTCACTTTATTACTAAATAGATCTGCGAATTTTTTTTATAAAATGTTATTTCAAGCATAAAATATCGTGATTAATTCTACTTTTTTTCTTACTATTTGTAGGAGAAATTTACTATGTATTTTTCATATGAAATTTTATTCGATAACTAATATTATGTAACAGGAATTGTTTTTTTTTAATATATTCATATTATTGTTTATTACAAAAATGTAATAAACAAAACATAATTTCGCTCCTCAAACTCAAAACCGTCAACCGACGAAGGACATAGGTATAGAAAAAACCCATTATTCGAGTGATCACAGGTAGCGTCCACTATTATCCGACTAACTTATTTTGATCCAATTATTTTGATCTACCTAATATCTATTATTTATTCTGTGCTAATATTTAGTAGTAATATTTAAAACCATGCGAAGTTTTATAAGCATAAAAATTTGCCACAATTCAGTAGTCAAGAGTAGAAATAAAAATAAGTATTGTTTATCGACGGTCGGTAAAAATGCTAATAAGTAGATTTTGAAAAAACACAGCAGCATAACAGTTTAAGTACGTTATTGTGTAGATTATTCCCCAATTTTTAAATTTTTCTTGTTTTTGTAGCGTTTCAATATATTTTTACTAATCCTAGCTATAATTTAATTTGTTATTGACACTTACGGGCTCTACCTGAAGTAAATAAATAAATAATAACTACTATTAAAAGTTTACATCAAAAAATCACAACAAATTTCTTTGATTCAGAAACTGTCAAAATTATGTGGTAGAGTATAGTCACTTTGATTTACACTTCGACAAGTACAGTAGCGAGTTAACTTGCGAACCTGGCGAGTTAAGTTTGGACCTCGTTTGAACGGCAATAAGCGAGTTAAGTAGCAAGTTAACGATTAAGTTGAACGGGATGGCCGGCCGAGCTATTTTTCGAGCGAGTTAAGTGCGAAGTGCTGCCCTCTCGTGCGTCTCCCGCCACCCGCAACTAAACTCGCCGTTCGTGTAAACGAGCGAGTTTAGTTCAGTGTATAAGTTGACAGGACGCAACGTTTGCGCGCCAAAACGTGCAATCGTACTTTTATAATGAAACTCACCACAAAGTTTGTACGATACTGTTTAATGAATATTTATAGGTTTTATATTGAGTTTTAATAATAAAATGGACGGAAGATATCACGTATAAATTCGTACAGAAGTATTTAGAACACGAATGTTTACGTATGTATGTAGAAGTTCAAATTGTAAAATTAAACCTGCTCGAGATGCTGCACTCATGAAAATTCTTAAAAACTTCTTTAACAACAACCATTAATACTTCTCTGACCAGATCATTTAATTCTTGACGTAATCCTAGAACCATCTTAAACGAAAACCGGAAAAATTCCGTAGGTAGTCTTGAAACGTCATACTCCAACGAACTCTATGAACTAATGTGCTTAACTAAACTCGCCACGAAGACATTGTTTGAACGCTACTGACCACTTAACCATTTACTGTCAACTGCCCTGTAACTAAACTCGCTACTGTACTTGTCGAAGTGTAAATCGGTCTTAAGCACCAGTAGTGCGCTGGCGCTGATATTGATAGCTGTCATCGCGCGCGTAAATTACTTCCGGACAGATCTGTTCTTCGCCGTAGAGTCTACATCACCTGAGGATGCCTCGTGTAGAGGCGAAACACGTGTCGTATTATCGTCGATGATGTGTCTTACCTGGAATAGTGGTGTTGGAAGTAGTGGTGTTGGAAGTAGTGGTGCCGGGAGTAGTGGTGTTGGGAGTAGTGGTGCTGGGACTAGTGGTGACGGAGTAAGTACATGCAATTGAGGGAAGGCGGGAGGTGCTCTTCAATCCAGGTAAGACACATCACTGTATTTAGTTAGCGTAAGGTTGCAAAGTAATACATTTTTTTATCAGATCTGTTCTTTATATTGCGAAATTAGGTATCTGCCGTGAGTGACTTGTGTGCGATGTCTTATACAAGGCATATTTTATGATGTTGATGTCTCTTGGGAAATGTGACTGCAATTATGCAAAAGCGTGAAGACTTTACGAGGAGCGCTTTGCTACTTCACGAAATAACATCTTCGTGGTCGTCAAGTAGACATAGTGATGAATTAGTGTTTGTGCAAAATACCACAATCGGTCGAAATAAAATTTTAAAAGTTATGATAATAACTACTAAAATGATAGCAGTTGAGTGATGTGACAAGGTGATATGGCGCGCCCGACTTTGATGTACGCCGCTGCTCTTGATAATTCCAGACAGAGGTAATCCAATTTACATAAAATTTACAAATATTATTTATTTCAAATTTAATTTTATAATTTTTATGTCGAGTTTTCTGAAGTAAAATTATTTCTATGCGTTTGAATACTGATTCTGATAACGCAATTAACGGGAACCACAGGGTTTTTGTTACATATTGTATAAATTATTATATATTAATATAAACAATTTTTTCATAGTCGAGTGATGACACTCACATCTCAATGTTTTGGCAGATTTTAATGGTAGCGTGATTCAGCAGATGATTATAGTATCTCACTATACAAGTCCTTGATTTATCGTTACAGTTTATATATAGCGCTCCAGTATTAAATTTGCTTCAAACCATTATTTAAACGAAAAAAAAAAAATAAAACAAGAGCAGCAATCCAGCCACGGTCAAATTTTATAATGTCACGATGATAATGATGATGATGATGGTGGTGGCGACGTGTGTGGGTACCTAGGCAGCGTTGTCCGGCGGCGAGTGCCACGAAGCCGTGCGGGCAGCTGCAACGGTACGCGCCCGCCACGTTGGTGCACACCTGTGTAGCGTGGCACTGGTTTTTTGCCATGGAGCACTCGTCCACGTCTGCGTTTAAATATAAACGGACTGTATACTGTCATTAGTTCTGATGTTACTGACTAAAATTATAGGGTGAGATTTGCTCTCAAACAATTGGAGGTATTTCACCCCCGTGTCTCGGATCGTAGTAAACTGGACTCAAGAGAAAATGCCTTATTAAATTTCTATCTAACTAAAGTCTCTCAAACATGGAATGAGCACGATAAATATTTAGTTACGGAAAAAAAATGATAGGACATGGAAAAAAAGTTGTAGCAGCGATGTCGTTGCCTCAAGCGAAACACCCCGAAGCCTAAATCACGCTACCAAAATTCAGAGAGATATTAGATGAGGTAGAGAATTCGAATGGACGTATTCGTAATTGTATTACGAAATAAGTTGTCGTGATTCATACGTGGTAGAGCACGTTGCAGCTATATTATGTATGCAGCACGAATGGGTCGGCTCGACCGGGGAAGGACCAGTGAGAGCTGTGAGAGCCACAGAAGACAGCGTAAAATAACAGCTCAATGGTACTGTGTTTCGTATTATGTGTGTACAGAACCGGAGACCCTTTTTACTGGAAACGAGACATTCCATGTTAGTCCTCAGGAGTGACAACGCATCTGCATTTTAATTCTTAATCGAGACAATGGGCCATTCCATCCACTTTCTATCAGGTGGACTGGAATACCCGTTTTCACCCTTATTCTATAAAATAAATCTCAAACTTCTCGTTTCTGCATCAAATATTATTATAATCAATATTTGGGAAAAGTGAAAAAAGTGGCTTATCCTTTTAAATATTCTTGTTTTTGGATTGATTCCATTAAAAAATACCTAAAAATAGAAATGGTCTACGAAAAAGTGTTTTTAAAATCCATACCTGGGAGACCATGTGGTTTACGAATATGAAATCATCGTCAGAACTAAAGAAAAGGTCCGCCATTTAGAAAACTCTTGTTTTTTGGATAGATTCGTTTTAAAATCGAATATCATATATACTGATAGACTACGTGGGTTCCCAGATTTTTAAATTCAAAAATAAGACTTTTTCTTCAGTTATGACGACGAATTCGTGTTCGTGTGAGTGTTTTTTATTGTTTCTAATTAGATTGTTTTTAACAATAAGAAGATCCTAGGGGAGACCTATTTCTACAGTCCTGCAGTAGATAAATTGGCCTACCTTCGCATGTGTCGTCAATGGCGTTGTATCGGAATCCAGCTCTGCACGGTCCTCTCTCGCTATGGTCCAAGTTCTCAGTCACGTTCACTTCGAAGAAAATACGAGATTTCGTACCTGAAAAAAATTTCTCCGACTCGTACATTTTGAAGTAAAACTCAAAAAAGACTTAAATATTTATGTGATCTGTTTTAAGTACTTAGTGATTGTAATAAATTAGGTAATAAATTACGTCCAGCGGTTTCCCGCTTATGTGGTTCTAACAGAATATAAGCGCTGCTGTAACTCTGTTACTGTAGCATAATGTTGACGGTATTATTTCATAATTATTTTTCATAAAGTTTTTTTTGTTGTAAACCAATTGCTTCGGCGAATAATGTTCTTTCTTTCTTTCAAAAAAAGTTTTTTTTAGAAAAGTAATTTTCACTTTAGTTTCAGTGATAACTTTGCAAATAGCCCAATCTGATGATCTTATCAGGCTGATGCTATTGAACAGCCCATACATGAACTTGTGCCACCCCAGTCAGCCAGTACGGGACGGTTGCAATCCTCACACTTACCATGCGGATTGGCGGTCACAATAAACATAAATAAAAAATACAGCCAACAAAAAAGCGTTAAAATAAAAACATACAACTTTGACGTTGCTTCCTGTCGCTGGTATATTTACATCAATGGTTATAGCACCATTTGATTGAGGCCAGAAAATATTCCGGGCTTTTCACTAATCTGCCATTTACGGATAAGACTCATGGAAACTTACGAAGTTTTCTTTTGTTGTTTAATAATTTTAATGGCAACAGCGAGGATCAATTTCGGTTTGCTCACTTACTGTGAAATTTTAAAGCAAGTGCATAGCTGAGCCACTACGACTGTTTAATATAGAAACCTATGTTTAATACATCGCTTTGACATCTCTCGGCGAAGGCGCTACATTTACATGCAATATATAATATTTTGCCATGTGGTATACATTCTTGTTTGCGTACATTGAAGTAATATGTACTTACGTACTAGAACAGCTATCTCAAACAAAAAATGTGCGCTACTCTGTGTTCGCGCGGTTGTTTTTTTTTATAGAATAGATATACGTAGAATGACCCGTAGGTAATAGTAGATTGTATTGTTAAATAGGTAAATTATATCGAGAAAAATATTTAAATAATAATTAATACCACTTTGACTTTGATGTGGAAACCTAAAAACAAAATAAAAAAAAATAACAAGCAGATTTAAACATGATAAATTTTGCCAAATTATAATAAGTTATATATGTTTCTACAAAAAAATGAGTATAATAATGTATTCGTCCTATACTTAAGTACCCACGGGAATGTCGCATCTGAACATATTAATTTCATAATCTATATTCCATGACACGAGATGGTGTATTAGGAATAATTTGTTTTATTATTAATACATAATACGTTTTTATTGATTAATCGATTATTAACCGATGAAAAGTAATTCATTGGTTTTTACTGACATTTCTTGAATTATTTGTGCAATATCTAAGTACACACGAGGCATATTTTTATCAAGAGATTTTTTTTAAATCAACACAACACGTGACAACCCTACAGCGCCTAGCGAGTGACTGATTAAAGTGCGGTGTATGCACCGCAGTTTAAACAGACTAGCTGAATGCAGTGTCGTCTCTAGTACATAGTACATAATAGCTCAATGTTTGCATCAGACATATTTTACGCACCCACACAGATCGGTGACTGGTAATAGCTAGCAGAGTCAATGGTGAAAGGTGCGAAACGTCTGATACTAAAAATCGTCAATATGCTTGCCAAGCGTAACGATTATGGCAAATCTTCCCCACAATGGGAGACTCACGTTCAGCGGTTATAATTTAATTATAAAGTAAGAACGCTACCAAAACAAGATGTCTATTGACATAAAATTAATGTTGTTTTAAAGTAAAATACTGCAAAATAATTATTTACGAGCAGGGGTATTGAAGTCATCAAAATCTAATGATCTTCGGTTGTCCATTTCTTCAGGCTGCATCTCAATGGTTGCCTCGGGCGTGTAGATACTCTGAAAATAGAAAAATAACAGACTGAACTATTATTAAATATGTGATGATAGGACCGAATGAAATGAATGAATGTGGTCAAATTAAAAAAAAAAACGAAAAGAATTTTGAAGGAGATTTTTATACGTAAAAGTTGTGCAACTTTGTATATTAAATGGGTGCGTTTGGCAGAAAAAAAGCGCTAGCAAGCGCTTACAAGCGCTAAAATAGTTTTCGGCCAGGACACGATTGCTACTTCAGTAGCGCTGACACAATCCGCCATTTTGCTTATTTTAATTTGTGTGTTTTGAAGTAGAAATTATAAGTTGTTTTGTACAATGTCAATTTTAAGTAATATAATGACATGAATAGACATATACTTTATTAAAAATTCATGATTGGTAAGTTTTTAATATGAATACTTTACAAACATATATTTAAATTAGGTTAGGTTCCCCGGTTGAAACTAACATCGTGTCCTGGAGGAAAATAGCTACTTACGATTTGACAGCGCTTACCGCTTACGATCGCCATTTTGCTTACAAGCGCTTGCTAGCGCTTTTTTCTGCCAAACGCACCCAATGTCTGTGCATGTGATGTAACAATTAGTAATATATAAGTCAATGTGTAACAAGTGCTTCAATTTTGATATAAATCTCAGTTTTTCATCACTTGGAGGCCTTGAATTGAGATATTATCATCACGGAATAGTCTCTTTTATATACATTTTGATTATCATCTAGCATAGAATAAACTTTTAAGAACTGAGCTATCTAATATATAAATTATAATGTAACAGAAAGGCTGTATAATAATTAGATCTACTGTTATGAATAAAGACATAAATAATAAAAATATTTCGTATAGGGGTATTGTAAAAAAGCGAATACGGCATCACAGAGCTCAGGTTAGCCAACCTTACAACTAGAGGTAAAATAACTGCTAACGGACTATATGTTTAA
Organism: Parnassius smintheus behrii; assembly: GCA_036936625.1. NCBI lineage: Eukaryota > Metazoa > Arthropoda > Insecta > Lepidoptera > Papilionidae > Parnassius > Parnassius smintheus. Next base: position 37,221,049 of record JAUPFT010000021.1, read on the forward strand.
CGCTTAATTTTTTAAAGATTTTTCAAGGCCTTTACATATGGTTCTGAGAGCCGGATTATATAAGTGTCAAATTATTTAAAAGATACGTTATAATTATAATAAAATAAATTAAGCGTAATTGCTATTGCTAAAGACCAGGGCGGTAAAATTACATTATTGATGTGATACGGTATTAACATACGCTATTCTACTGTTGCTTAGTTAAATTATTTGATTTATTTATTAATAAAGACCTATATTATATAATTTTTTAGGTCTATAAATATAATTTTGGAGCACTTATCACGGACGATATCAGAAGTGTTTATTTCTAAAAGTTACTTACAGTTTCGTTATTTTCCTGGCTGCTGTACAGTTCATTGCTGGTATGCCGCTCTCGAAGAGTACACCTCGGCAAGTTTGGGCATTTTCTAATCTGTCATTACAATAAATGCGTGTTTTTTTTTTAAATTAGCCTAATATATAAAATAATTTTAATTTTTGGTAATATATGGTTATTCAGTGTTGTTTGTGGTAAAAAAAGCACAATACGTAATAACGCTACGATGAGATCATGTGATCAAACTTATCTGCAATGCATTGTGTAACTCTGGTGGGAATCGTTAGCCCTGTGCAGCATTATTAATATAATCCATCCATCCATTAATTACAGCCCTACACACGTCCACTGCTGAACATAGACATTCCCCAAGGAATGTCACAAAACAGGTACTGAGCCACCTGCATCCATGGACTTCCTGCATGTCTTATCAGGTCGTTACTCCGTCTAATTGGCGGCCGCCATACACTACGCCTACCGGTACGAGGCTACCACTTGAGAACCTTTTTTCCCCATCGGTTGTCGGTTCATCGAGCTACTTGGCCAGCCCACGGCCACGTCAGCTTACTAATACGTGGGGCTATGTCGGCCATTCTGCTTCTACTGCGGATATCCTCGTTTCTAAGTTTATCACGCAGAGAAACCCCGAGCATAGCCCTCTCCATAGCTCGCTAATATAATATAATATTATGGTATATTATTAGTGTTTGCTGGTTTCACCGTGTAGTCACGGTGTAACATACACTACCCCAAATCGTCCAGCGGGTGTTGTAAGTCATCGTCGTAAGCCGTGAGGCGACATAGGGAAATTGAAATGGGATTGTGTGGTGGCGGCGTAGAAACATATACTAACTTAGGTGTCGCAAGAGGAGTTAGAGGCAAACTAACTGCGAGATAGGCAGCAGCGTATTATTGATAACAATTCAAAAATATAAAAAACTACGTCTGCTAACCCGTCTACGAAACGTGACTACTATAGAAAAATTCAAAAGCCTATGAGGCAATTAATGTGGGACGCCGCTATATATATATTTATTTTTAGAAAATGTCCTTTTGTCCGTGTTTTCAGGCAATAAAAAAACTGCTACAATATAAGAAGGTAAATTTTGACGTATAGTGTAACGATCGTAATAGCTCAGGTGGGATGTCGGTCGGGCGTGATATCGGAGTTCCGTGGTTCGCGTCCCGTCTTCGGTCCGACTTTTTTTTCCTTTTTTTTTAAAATTCCCTTCTTTTGTGAGAAAATCTGTTGTTTCGAGCCCTTTTTTTAGTAATTTTTAAAAATAAGAAACATTTTAATTAAACTAATTGCACTCATGATTTTCATTCAAATAACCAGTTCAGTTTTTTCTATTATGTCAATAAGATCAAAAAATATTATTCATGTAATTTGTATCTAAATGTAACTTAAAAAAAACGAGCAAAGCTCGGTCATCCGGGTACTATACTATAATGCATGGATGGATATTTAGATATTTAGCTATTGTTATGATAAATAAAAAAAAAATTGATATTGAAAAATTTACACAATACGAGTAGGAAAGCAAACGTCAATCTTTAACGCTTAATTTGGCAGGATTTTTTTTCATTTAGTTACTATTTTTTTAAATTTATTTTCCTATATTGCGTGTAATTAAAAGGGGAAAAATATAAAATAAAATAACCAGGCGTGCATTTTTTAGAAATGTTTAGTATAATATAGTATACATATCTTGATGTTCAAAAAAGATGCGCTTTAAACATTAGTATAATATACTATACATATCTAACTCACAGATCATTTTGGGTGAAAAGTAAAATAATCAATAGGAATGAAAGAAATTATCAAAAGTTAATCATTATGGAAATTATAAAAGCAGTTTCGCTTATTTGGGATAAAACAAAGTCTAAGCTGACATTTGGTACAAAAAACATTTGTTTGCCCTTTTTTACAATACCGACAACGCCCATAAGTAGTACCGGCTTGCTCATGGCTAACTTTATCACGACGGATATTATCGCAGGGCCGGCTTCTTTTCGGTGCAGCAATCTTTTTGGACGAAGATATGCACGGTACTTCAACTGGCAAAGAGGGTCTTCCAAATTTTATAAGTTCTTCGCTGACATTTATTCTGAATTTTTTTAGCATCATCGGTTTTTCCTTAAGCCTTTTCATATTTCTTTTATACATTAGCCACGCATTGTTAATGCAAATATCAATCATTTGGGAAAAAATCGACAAATACCACCTTCTTGATTTCAACTCAGTTCTGTATAAAGCCACCAACATGTCAGCCAAATCCACTCCTTCCATGTGAGCATTATAATGTTTCACAATTTGGGGTAAATTTACCGGTATTTTACGTTTCTCAACCTTATCATATCTATTTGTGGTCTCTTTTGGGTAGGAGTCGACGTATGAACTCACTAATGTTACACACTTGTTAGTTGTCATACCACTTTACGTCAGAAATTTGATTTTCGTTGCATACCAATTGAATTGTTTTCTTTTTAGTAGGAGCAGGCTGTTGTTGTTTTGTAATCTTTCGTTTTGACAATCTTTTTGCGGGAGATTTTTTTTTACTCACAGCTGATGTTGATGGCGTAGGAAACGGTTCAGAGGGAAGAGATAAAATATTAGACGGAATAGATGGTAAGTCTCCATTCCAGGATGAGCAAGAAGGCATTACTGCAATGGGTGACGACTCTTCTGGTAATATCACTTGAATTTCATCCCCAGCATAGTTGGTATTCGTTTTTGGCGAAATAGTGTTTTGTAGAATGTGTGGTGATGAATGCTCATATTCAGTATCAGATTTGGGTATAAAACATGGACGACGGATATGGGACGGTGCAGTTTCATCTTCTGAATTTGATTCTTGTGCAAAGAAAATTTGATCAGGGTCAAGAGTGGGTCCGAAATTGTCTTCAGATAACAAGTCCAGTCGCTCTAGGGATGAGTCAATTGAAGGATTTTCAGAAGATGTATCTGAAAATACGCAATTTCGAAATAGATGAGATTCCTCACCCTCTTCCCTAGAAGATTCACCACTGGCATCAGATCTTCCATGTTCAGGTGGAACCAAAGCGAGAATGCGATTTCTCCTTGTTGGGGGTTTACCCTATTAAAATAAAACACATGCTATAATCCGCAACCCAAGCAAGAAACAAACGCAAAACAACACACCTAGAATTATGCAGGCGCAATTGTATACTTCAACTCGTTACCTACCGAGAAATGAGACGCAGTGGTACAGTAAAAAATATTTTTATCATTATTTGAAAAGGGATTTTTATCTATTTAGTTATTTCATCTCCATCATTGCTTAACTGTACACTAACAACTCAACATTACAAAGATAAAATATTTTAATAAATTAATAAAAAATGTTTAAAATTATATACACACATTAATTAGTTTTACTTTCTAGCTATAATGAAATGTAAAGCCCTCTTTACAAACAGTAAATTTGTTACTTTGTTAAATATAGCAAAATGTTTAGCCTGTTATACCAATATTTATAACTCAACTTTGTTGTGAATAGCGATTTGTATAGCCCGTTATACTAAGGACTTTAATGTTGTCTAACACTCTCGTCAGTGTATAAAACTGCATTTTTTTATTTTAATTATTATATCTGATTGCCTTTCAATAAAATTTTATGCGAAATCAACACAATTACTGAATAAAAAAATAAAAAAAACATAACTTACCATAGCTGTCCGTTGACGATTCATTTTCAAAAACTTTTATGTGAGAAATATTATGTCACATTGAATGGACAGACAATAAAATACTTTTCTTCAACAGGTAAAATGTTGCCATAGAGTATGCTCAAAACGAAATTTAGTAGTTTTTAAATGCAAAAGCTGTAGATTTTTTTTCATCAAACGTATAATATATTAGACCTTGTCAAATTAAGGGTTAAAATGAAACAACCAAGATTCTCGTCAGAGTTATACAATCCCAATGTATGTAAATGTGAATTGGTAATTCTCCCTCCTTTTTTGTAGTCGGCTAAATGTATCACATGAATAATATGGACAAATTAAGAGAATTGCACGATACGGGGTATCGACATCCGTAATACTTCAATAAGGCGGACGGACGTTGCATCGATGTCGTAAATTTCTTAAGTTACATACAAATTCTAATAAATCTCCTTTCCAGAATATACTGAATAACTGTATATCGAAATATTTTGAATATTGTGTCTCAGCGTATCGGCCTGCATAATTGAGGGTTAAGTAAGAGTAGGAGTAATATGGAGAGGCGGGCCATGTTATTGTAGTTTATCATTTATCTATACATAGGACAAAGAGTACTGAGCTCGTTACCTGCACGTCGCTGGGTGGGCAGCGGGCTCGCGCACGGCAGCGGCGGCGGCGCACCTGTGTGCCCGCGCCGCACGTCGCAGAACACGTCGACCAACGTGACCAAGCCGACCAGTTCTCTTCCTCCTACATTAAATCACGTCATAATCAACACATCTACCGTAATCCCCCCATTAAAAACAAATTTAAAAACTGCTGTTCCCATTTTCAGATTATGGCTAAGCATTTGACTTTTGATATGCTCATTTTTAAGAATATCATAAAATAATAATAATATTCCAAATTTCTCGTAATTAATGAATAAAAATATCTTTTATTTGCGGTACCTACAGAGATGCTGAATGGAAGGTAATTTATTTTTTGTAAATGGTCACCCCCGTCTATGAACAACTACAACATCAAAGGTGTCACTGGTGTGTTTCCAGATAATTTCAACTAGTTTGAAAAGTTGTTAAATTTGCAACAACCCAACAAGTGTTACTTAGGTAATACTATTCTACACGGTTTCTGTTTTTTCATCTACTCATGAATTAAATAATGTTAAATAAAACAAACTATATTTTGACAGTACATTGTGAAATTATTTTTTATTGTAAAGAACGAACTGCATATTTCAAAGAATTAAAACATCTTAAAATTTTGACTTACCTCACAAGGTGGCATGTGACATTTTCTTCTGTCAATAGTTGAACCTTTGCATGCTGTCTCATCTAATAAAAGCCTTTCCGATGTAGATGTATTATCTAAAATGCGACAAATATTGTTTGCATAAAACTTTAACCGTTTATGTTATTGCTTCCGTTACCGCTGAACACTACTTATATCATGTTTGACATTCCTTCAGTAGTGGTTATATACTCTTTTACACAAACATTAACTCAGTCATGCACAGGTTTTGGTGGGAAATTGGTTTGCAGTGGATTTTGATTGGTAAAAGTGATATGATTTTGAGAATTTAGTGTCTGCGCGTGTGAACCATTAGAAAAACGACGAAACAAGTGCTTTGATGTTGAAATAAACCTTAAGTTATTTTAATCGCTTGGGCGCCATATGAACTTGAGTGGCTGTCGTCGTCAACTGGGTCCGCTGGGTTGAGCAGTCATCAAAATCTCCCTAAAAACTTCGCAATGTGACGCATCAGCATGTTGTGAAGAAAAAAAATATAAAAACAAAGATTCCGAAAGAAATTACAAGCTCAGAAGGGCTAGAACCCAGAGCCGTAAACCCAGTTAAATAAAAAATAAATAAAAATATCAGTCATGCACACGTTCAATCTCATTTTAACCTCTGAGCCCTGAGAATTAATTTGAAACGACTAGTTTCCATACGACAGATTGTGTTTATTGAGGGCCAATACTAAAGCATCAGCTTATTTCTTCTTTATTCTGCTTCATTCAGCACATTATTATTTAAATTTTTGTTATGTATGTTGTTATGTATATTATATCAGGACATTATTATTAAAATTTATGCAGCCAATTAGTTACATTATCGATTTTGTCATTTATTTTCTTTTCATAACTAAATAATGAATTACTGATTTTTTGAGATATTACAATTACGGAAATATCGTCCGGATACAATATACATTTATGATTTGTTATCCAAGTTATATCATTTATGTATAAATAAATAATGGTTGCGCGGAAAATCATTCGTATTTATTTATATTTAACGGTAGCCTTGCCAAATCGTTTATCCCTTTCCAAACGATATCATTCATACCCTCCTATCGACACATCGGGGTGGTGGGGTGGGAGGGGAAAGAAGATGATTCTAGAATATCACGTAATCATCGCAACCGAAGGAATAAAAATCTCGCGTAATAGGTTTAAGGTTCGACCGGGGAATTAGACTTCGGTAACCTTAGGCTCGTCGCTCCACCAAATAATATCGGCCCTAAAACACTTCACTTTCACAACACTTTCTTTGTACTGGGAAGCATTGAATTTCATTTTTTAACATTTTATCAATAACGACACACTGCCGTCTGCCAAAACAAATCTAATTTACTTAAAAGAAAACTATGTGTGACAAAATCAAACGCTTTACTGAAATCAAAGAATAGTCCTGTTGTTAGTAGGTTATTATTTATGCTAGAAACTATTGTTTTTGTAAGATTAAAAGTAGCTATCGTTGTAGATTTCTTTTTCAACAGTAAAGGAGTGCTACAGTAGTGGTGTGTAAGTGGAATGGAGTATTTGTTTAGTACTATTACGATTACACAGTAAATAATTACAAAATTCATAATCACATTACGTCACAAAGTCCACTGCTGAACAAAGGCTTCCCCCACAGATCGCCTCATAGGATATCGTCCACGCTAGGCACGCGGGTCGGCAACCGCAGTTTTTTATGATTTAGAGTCAAATCATAAAAATGATTTTGAGATGCTGCTGCCAGTCTCTTGTTTCAGTTTCCCTGTGTTGTCTCTAACGATAATCACGAGATTATATGTGATAATAGATTTTCTTATGCCTCTACACGGTGAATTTCGCAAAAATATACCTAATATGAAAACAATCCAACCTACGCCACCTGATTACAACTAAAAATAGATGATTATACAGCGTAGGCTGCAATCGGAAGCTGTAACCACGAGCGAGACATATATTTTGTTACTTTATTTCTTTTACTTTATTTCGTTACTTCCGAGGGCAGGCGACATGTTTGTCCCAGTCAAAATTTTGAATGGTGAAATTGCGGCGAAAAGTAATCCTAGTAGGGTTTATATTTCGATATTATTAATTGTTTTATTTATTTTTCACATTAGGTAAGTTTATTGATAGAAACAATTCATACTAAATCAGTGAAAACAAAATTGGGAGGACATCTCTTAAATAAGTTCTCACTCCGTTTACCTATAAAACCCTATTTTTCCTAGACGGATGGTCCCGAATTGAGGAGGTTATTGGTTTACTTACCGATGGTATTGTTGTTTTCGTCAACATAATGACAAAATCTCGATCGGTTTTGGTATCCCAAGCCACAGGTTACATTACAATAGCTCCATTGTGACCATGCACTCCATTTTCCAGGCACTGATAGGAACAAAAGTAAACAAAAAAAAAATATAAACATTATTATATATAACACAAGACATTTAATTTAAAAAAATACATTTTATTTTAATAGGCTCTAGCACAGTTCCAATAGTAAAAAGGAAGAAAGACAACAAAACAAATTCAACTTATCTTACACTTGTAAAGCATGATAATATGAATTCTCGTGTTCTAATTATAAGTAGCTTATACATAGAACATTGTTAATAATTGAATTCACTGTTAAATATTAGGACGATTTAACCATCATTATAATTTTTAAACAACTTAGTGCCTTTCAGTTTTTCTTCATCGCAGACAACGCGGTATTTGTAATAAGCACTTAAAATTGCAACTAACATAAAAAGGATAACTGTTCGGCAAAATATTTAAACAAATAACTACAACTCGGACTGATTATACCTAACTGTGAAAAATTTACGAAACCGTCATCTCGTATTCCAATTCCAAAAAGAATTGTGGCTGGATCTGTGTTTTCTTATATATTTTATGTTCATTTGTTTTTTTAGTTGTCTGGTTTTACAAGATCTGAATTTTACAAGGTTCTAAGTTTGGAAAATAATTAATTTATGGAAAAACAAAACATGAACATGGCGAGAAACATGGCGTAGGTAGATATAGACGTATCGTAAAAAATTGCTCTAGTGTCATTAGCCCGGAAGAAACAGAGGAATACGTTTTTATGGATTACAATCTGCCTAGATATCCTCTTAAGTGCAACAGTAGAATTGTAATAGGCTTTAATGATCGATAATGATAAACTATTAGAGTTGAAACCTTGGACCAGGAGGTTGTACCGCCTGGTGTCGACACCGGCTTGACTTTCCGCCACGCACACGTACTGGCCGGCATGCCGCGTGCGCACGCTCCAGACCGCCAGCACGCTGCCGCCTACCACATAATCCACGTGCGCATCTACCTCGCTCACACGTTGGATGTCCTGTTGAGTTTCGATCACTGTGATTGAGTTATTCCACATTTTCAATTTTCAATAAGTTGTCCTACTTTTGGAACAAAGGGGAATCTTAAAATTACCTTGCCCACTTTTTCCCAGCAGATGGCATAAGGGTTTTATTATTTTTCGATTCAACAAATCTTCCGTTACAGCCTATCAACAGTCCTCTGCTAAACATATGCCACACCCATTAATTGCCTCATAGGGTAATATTTGCCTTAATTGCCGTGCCGAAGTTTACAAAATTAAATAATTGTAACCAGCACTAATCGTTAATTCATAAAATCTCGAAATACGATACGAAAAACTTCTCTCTATTACTTATGAACTAACGATAAATATGAGGAATTTTAAAATGACTTTCGGTCTTAATAAAGCACTAACACTTTTTCAAAATATTAATAATCTGGAAATCGTTTGTAAACTTCAACACTTTTAATAATAATTATCTATCTTTCGAAGCTTCTTATTCTCATTAAATACGTTATTAATTATTTGGAAAAAATTATATAGTTCGATATCTGTTCAGTGCTGAACATTGCATTGCAGCAGCCCAGTGAACGCTTATCAAAACACAACTAGTTGTTGCTGAGTAATAAGCGTATATATGTAGTGAGTGTATAATATAAAATTGTATTTTAAGTTGTATAAATTGTAACATATTATAAATAAAATTCTCTTTCAATGCTGGACCATGACTTCTTTATTATTACCAAGACTCCTGGTAAGGCCTCCCTATCACTACGGCCAAGACACCTTCGACCGTGAGAGGAACCCATCACTTATAGGCTAGGGTATTAGGAACTGCTAAGGACTGCTAGGTATAGGGAACTTAGTCAAGGTCTGTAGGGTCTAATACTCCTGTCATCCTCATATGAAGTCAGGTAGTTGAACTATTGAAGGGAAATTGAGTTAACATTTAAATTTGTAGCTCCCTGACTGTATAATATCAATATTATGTTACACACCTTTAACCAAGTAATTTTGGGTGGCGGGTGCCCATTGACATTGCAGTTCAAAACAAAGCTCCTTCTTAATGCAACCACATGGTCCTCTATTGTGTTGTTTTCTGTATTGCCGACGATAGATGGTGGCTTCTCGATAACAACGTTAAAAGTGACTTCGGTGGCACCAACTTTGTTTGTCATAACACAAGAATAATTGCCGCTGTCCGCTATTTCTGTTGCATCTATTATCTGAATAGAAAAATAAGTGGAAATATTGTACCGTATAGACTTCAAAATAATCATCATCATCATCATTACAGCCCTTTACAAGTCCACTGCTGAACATAGGCCTCCCCCAAGTAACGCCACAAAGCACGGTCCTGAGCCACCTGCATCCATCGATTTCCTGCATGTTTTACAAGGTCGTCACTCCATCTAGTGGGGGGTCGCCCTACACTACGCCCACCGGTACAAGGCTGCCACTCGAGAACCTTTTTTCCCCATCGGGTATCGGTTCTTCGAGCTATATGGCTGGCCCATTGCCACTTCAGCTTAGTAATCCAAATAATCTTCAAAACAATAGACTTCAAAATAAACATTATAATAAATCTACGAGTACAACGCGGAGTAACATAAAGAAAATATTATAGAACAAAACAAAGGTAAATATGTTATTATTATTGACCTAACCATAACGGTTGAACTTATCAAAACAAATTGAGATTTGCCAATTCTTGTCTCCAAATGCTAACTTTATCAGGCTTCTTGCCCAGCGTGGTGAGTAGAAAGGATTTTTTAAAATAAATAACCTATTTTCTGAAATACCTCAAGACCACCAATGAACATATGAAAGTTGTTTAAGTGTGATATCGAAATAAGAGTTTGTTCGTAACATTAAAGTATAACAACTAAAAACAAGTTACTAAATATTTATTCCTTTCTTTCAAAATTTACAACTATTTGTAAAGGTTATCCTAATACAATATCTATTCTACATACTATATTAAACGCATTTATTTTTGTAAGTTATAATTTTTATACCGGTTCCTTACTATGATATATTAATATTAGTAATAATTTTTCGATTGTGTTCAATAAGACGAGCCCTTGTTCGACGAGAATATTCATTAATTGATAATGAACATCGTAACAACCTGTCACAAGTCTACTGCTGTAAATTGCCGAAAACCACCTTCATTCTTTGATTTCCTGCATGTATTACCAGGTCGTCAGACAAAATATTACCGATGATTAGTGACTCCTGCGTAACACTTTTCATGTGTGCAAATTTATCATTACAAATAATCAAAATACCGCCAACAGAAAATAAGTATAAAAGTTAAACGTAAACTTACTAAAGTAATGTTGTCATTCAACAAATGAACTCTTGCTATCTCTTCACTGATCTCGATATATGGTTGTTTTACCCACATCACATAAGGCATAGGAATTCCTTCGACGGGACAAGTTAAATTTAATTGTTTGCCGATTCGAGTGTTCACCTCTTTTATGCTTTCCTTTGGCTGCGGTGGCGGAACTATAGCATTAATTCAAAGGTAAAGATTTTAAAAAAGTTAGGTCTGCTGAACGTTTTTTTCAATTATAAGAAGGTCACACAATGTACTAAAAACAAATAAGGTTGCGAATTCTACATAATATACATAACTAAGACCTCTGAAACCTATTCATATTTAAACATTTTAAAAATACAAATAAAATACCATCGAAATATTTATTGAAAATCGGTTCAGAAACCCTTTTCCTAGGAAAAAATAGCAACAAAGTTAGCGTTTCTCTTTAAACCTTACAAAATAAAAATGCTTACCTAAAACATCAACTAAATAAACGAGCCCAGTCTCTCCAACTTTGTTCCTTGCTATACAAGTGTAGTTACCCGACTGTTCATACTTGGCAGCAGGTGATTGTATTATCTCACCAAAATCAGTAGACACCATCGTTTCATCGAATAACTTCAATGGAATGTCATCTTTAAACCAGTACATATCTGGTAAAGGATTTCCATACGGATGACAGTGCAAATAGAAAGCCTGGCCAGATACGACTTCTAAGGTTATAACGTTTTCAGATTCTGAACTACCGTCGTCTTGGAATAGTGATTGGAATATTTTTGGAGGTTCTGAAAAATAGAACGATGTCAATTATTGCCTTCGACGATGCTGAAATATCCCATAATTATTGATTCTTTTCAAAACATTAAATAAAAATATCAGCTTGTGCACTTGGCAGCACGAAATTATTTTATTGTTCGTCTAGTGTTTCCAATGTTATTCTTCTATAGATTTCTGATACAGTGACTAGTTAAAAAATGCCTATGGCATTTGGATTTAAGTAACGCAGCTAGTAGCGAATGTCTCATGAAATTAATTCCGCCTTTTGTATTGCTTTGTAATACTATAAAGTATAAATAAACGGTTAAAACATAAAACCTAAACATAATAAGTCCTAAACATTTCAATTAGTAGCTTGCTACCTAACAGCAGCATCTTCCTAATAACAACTAAACAATGCCATCCCACCTGCCAAACGTGGCAACTATAATAGCAAACGCCCCCCCCCCCCCTCATTTAGCCATATACGGGGGAGGCTTTTATTAAGCAGTGGACTTTGATTTTGATAGGTTTTCTTGTTGTAAGTTGTTAAGTGTAGCAAAAGTCGCTTAAGTAAAACCTGTTACCAAACAATACTGAGCATCTTTTAGTAAACGAGAGATCGGACAATCAATAATTGACCCACCACCGAGCTTCATTTATAGTGAATTAAATAAAAATCTATTTAGCGGAGGTCCATATTCAAAGGTTTACGTCTTTGTTTGGTATCATTTTATTCCCTGAATCAATTAGTGAAGGTACTACGCTCTTACCTAGTTCTTTCTTTAAACAGCGGTACACTCACTTCTGTGTTCTGGTTCGAAGGGTAAACAAATTAGTAAAGTTACAGTTAGCAATAAAATCTAAGTCTTCAGATGCAGGAACTTATTTGTGGTCTTCTTCATTATGTTTCCTTATTATGTTCAGGGGCTTTGTTGTTCACTACTGCTTTGCGACGTTCAAAATCAACTCTGATTCTTTACTAAGTCTCTCTGACCTTACCTAATATTATTTGAAAATAACACTTACCTAAAACATCCAATTTTATTTTTCGTTCATCAACTGCGAATTCGTTTGAAGCAACACACGCGTAAGTTCCAGTGTCAGAAGTTGCTACCTCATCTATCATCAAGTCAGCGTAACTTATATCTGCGGTATTATTACCAATAACATTGCCATATCTTATCCATTGTATTTTTGGAACTGGTTTTCCAGATGCTTTACAAGCAATTCGGGTACGTGTCCCAAGCTGTAAAAGTAAAAAACGAATTCATTAGGAAAATAACAATATTTTAGACATATTATAATTCTAGACTTTACTTATTACGTTTAAGCAAAACAAGTGTTAAATTAAAAATTTTGTACAACCTTCTTCAATACGACCGAATCAATTGACTTCGAATACCAATGTATTCAATACCCATTATTAAATATAACTGAAAAACTAATTCAGAACTTGATTGAATTTATACGGGCCCACACGAGAAGCACCAGCTTTCAGATAAAAAAAGAATCATCAAAATCGGTTCACCCAGAAATAAGTTACGAGGTAACACACATAAAAAAAATACAGTCGAATTTCCTTATCCGTTTTGAAGTCGATAAAAAAAGATAATAACCCTAATAGAAAGTTTTTTTTTAATATTAGTAACATTTTAAAATGATTATGATAGGAGTCGCAGAAAGGAATAATAATACGTCTGATTACTTTACTACAGTTACAGCACGAAAAAGCCACCCAATCATTATTGCAATCGTTTAAATAATATCACACAATGGTGGTAGTCTATCCCTACTACCTATCAAAACTGAACCTAGCAACAGTTCGAATGTGCAAAAATTATACAATTGAAATACTTTTATAATATGAAAATAAGTAATCAACTGTTATAAATGTTACTGATAAGTCAATTAATTTTACAAACGTTTAGGAAATGAAATTACTTATATAATATTCTTTGCAAATCTCTTATATTCTTAATTAGAAATAAACTGAGAAAATTATCTATGACAATACAATGACTTAAAATCAATTTTATATTTGTAATTACGAAAAATAATACAAAGAAAAAGATAATTACATAATTATTATTTAAATTATTTTAGTAGCAATTATATAACAATCACTGATAACATGATGTAATGTTTTGAGAACCATTAATAAGTCATAATGTATGGGAGTTGCTTAATATCGGATAAAGACGCTACACCGAACAGACGTGTTTTATTTTGCTACGATGATATTTGTGTTAAATTATTGTGGTTGTCGAGTCCTCCAGTCGACACTCGTAAAACATATGTTAATATACACTAAAAGTGTATCTGTGTGTCAATAAAACTCAAGTATAATTATGACCAATATTATTAACCGACTTCATAAAGGAGGAGGTTCTCAATCCGATTGTATGTTTTTGTACATATGTAACGCGATATCTTCGCAGATTGTCAATCAGTTTTGATGATTCCTTTTTTTATTAAATAAGTTATACTTCAAAAGTGGTCTCATATTCTTAAATATAAATTTAGAAAAAAAATTCCACCCATTAGAGTAATAAATAAATAACTCCTTTTTCAGCAATTTGAAGTCCTTTTGGTTACTTTTTATTTAAAGTTGTAATTATACCTAGTTAATTTCAGTACGTTTGTTACACTTACCACAATTTCAACTTTATCTAGAACGGTCGTTCCTACGTTTCCATTAAATAATGCGATTTCCTTTATCTTGGCGCCTCCGACTACACTTACTCTATATACCAAGCTGGCATTCCCAGCCTTATTAGTCGCATCGCAACGATAAATTCCCTCCGACTTTATTGATACGTTTGTACTTATTATGGTTGAATTCTGAGCTTGCCATGATGCATTACTACAAGGAAATGGTTTCGGTATAGAAAAGAGAATGGATTCCTAAATTTACACCACAGCAGTTAGACGTAGTGACAAGTATTACATAAAATTAGTTATAATCTAGTATATACCTTTTTTATATTATTTCAATAATTATCACTGGATCTGATTGAAATCTTTCTATAAAAATATCATGAACTCACTAAATCAACCGCGAAGATTTTGTGACATAAGTATATAGAATATACAGTGGACTCGATAACCGCCCTTCGGTAAACAGCGCTACTTTGCTGCACATAATTTACGTATTTTCGTTTCTTAATAAATGTTTATTTTTAATTTTTTTGGTGTTTTGAAACATGATAAAAATTTTAAGAGCTTTTCCGTTAAAATACAGCCTACATTCTCTCTTCTGAGTGGGTTTTAGGCCAAGGAAGTTTCCGCCGCGTGCCCCAATGCATGTTGGCGAACTTCACATGATTTCGAAATATTTTTTTCTTATTTATCAGACATGCGGGATTCCTCACGATGTTTTACAATTAACAATTTCATTGGTGCCGACGGGGATCGAACTCGGGTTGCTCGCGTACTGTGAAATTTACAGTGAACGCTAACCATCTGGGCTACCACGGCACCTTTTTAAACTCCTAAGGTTTCGTTACACTCCTAAAAATTTTAAACGATTTACAATATTTATAAAGCTTACTATTTTAAGCTTATCAAAATCTATTATGCTAATGAAGTTATTTAACGGAATAGAATCTAATCCTTCGAATATTTTAGATCACAACATATACTTATTAGTTCTTACATTTTAAATCATTCCCTGTCCCGTGACCCACATATGGTTTATTGCTACTGTCTTACTATTGTGTCTAAAAATCGGACAGTGAAAGTGTTAAATTGGTATTTCTAATAAACGTACAACGATCGAATAAATATATATTTTAATCGAGTTAAATCGAGAGAATATATCCGCCATTTTTGATTTTGTGCTTACTTGAATTTCCATGTAACAACAGGCTTGGGATACCCGCGGGCGTTGCATTCGAGGGTAGCGTTCGTCCCTTCCTTCAGCTGAACGTCGAGAACATCGAATTCCGATATAAACGGTGGAACTGAAATGATAGGATGTTTAAGTATAATAAATAAATCTGTATATTTAAAAATAAATGTTTCTTTGTTTATGCCCTATGTTCCTACACCATTTATCCGACTACGATTAATTATAAGTTATTTAAATTAAATATAATATAACTTATAAAAATTTAAATATTTTTCGTAATTATAGTGCACAAACGCGCTAATGTTTCTGAAGAATAACTTAAATTAAAATATTTAGAAAGCCCCGAAACAAAGAGTAAATGATCTTCAAACGACTGAACAGATTTTGTTGAATCATAGTACTCGCTAACAAAAACACTCTCGGTTAAGACACCTTTCAAACGAATGAACTTAAACTTAACTTTACTCAAAACCGGTTCATTCCTTCAGGAGCTATGATGCCACAGACAGAAATACATATATACACTACAAACTTATAAGCAAGTCACAGCAACGCTTGCCATGTACAAGAATTAAAAAGTATAAAAATACATTCATGTCAAGTAACGGTTGCGTAGCATAATCCAACATTTACCAAACCGACTAAGTCCTACGGAATTATCTAATATAGATACACAAAATGCAATATATTTTACCCAGAACATCCAAAACGAACTCCTTCACAAGCGTCCCGTATTCATTGCTGGCGATGCATTTGTACACTCCGGTGTGCCGGAGCTGGATGTTGATTAGCTTCAAGCGGCTTTTAGTCTCGTCTAGCATCAACTTTGAATTGAAAAGCCATTTCGTCTGGAATCAAGAAGTAGAAATATAGATACCATGCAATAAATGATGATTTGATTTTACATACAGACGATTTATCTCACAAAAGTAAGCGAGCCTTAGTTGTAGATGTGGTGTGTGTTAGTGTTAGACACGCGTTCTTGTAGGTATAACGGCAAATAGCGTTGTCAAGCTAATTGTAATTTAAGAAAATATTAATCGGTTATATTATAACCGAACGAAACCAGTTTTACTCCTGAAGTAAAACATAATAATTGTTATTTATTTACAATAGAATGAATTTATTTGCATTTTATTTACAGTTTGGATCTTAGTTACTTTTCGTGACACATTTATCTTGAGAAAATGATAAACAATTGATGGCTAAAAATAAGTAAAATAAAATTTATTACAATGAAACTAAATAAATTAGCAAAGGACACCTTCATTGTTTTACCTCATTGCAAACATTTTAATTGCTTACTTTTCGTTCTAACGGTACTCAATCAGAATATATATATATATATATATATATATATATATATATATATATATATATATATATATATATATATATATCGGATTCACGCATACATTCATAGCTAAAAGTTACCCGTCATCGTAAGATAAAACACAAGAGTTAGTAAAATAAACTAAAGTTATAACCTATATCCAGCTCCAGTCCCATTATTTGGCACAGGTCTCCTCTCGCTTTTCCAATGCGTGTTTGTGGAACATGAGAATAAACTATAAGAAAATTAAGACGTAAATGCAAACCAATAAATACCACTGTTTAACGAGAGTGACAGTTGTAAAACGAATCTACTTGCGCAGAGCAACGGCGAGGATCGTGCGGGGAGTGGGCTCATTTAAAACTAAACTGCCTCCACAATACGGGAGAAATCCTATCGTATGGATAACGTTAAAAAAAAGAATAACGATGGTCTGCTATGTTATAAGATAAGTAATAACTAATCCTATACCTTTAAACGAGCAATTCTATATATATATATATATATATATATATATATATATATATATATATATATATATATATATATATATATATATATATATATATATAACCGGAATCTCGGAAACGGATCCAACGATTTTCATAAAACTTTGTGTCCAGGGAGTTTCGGGGGCAATGAATCGATCTAGCTAGGATTCATTTTTAGAAAAAGTCTTTTTGTCCGTGTTTTCAGGAAATGAAAGACTGCTACAATATAAGAAGGTAAATTTTGACAATATGTTAATGATCGTAATAGCTTAATAGTGGATATCGAGCGGTCGTGAAATCGTAATGCCTTAGTTCGCGTCCTGTCTTTGGTCCGACTTTTTTTCCTTTTTTTTTTAGTTGCCTTCTTTCGTAAGAATATCTATTATTTCGAGCCCTTTTTTAGTATTTTTTAAAATTACGAAAATTTTAATTAAACTGATTGCACTCACGATTTTTTATTCAAGTAACCAGTTCAGTTTTTTCTATTATGTCAATAAGATCAAAAAATATTATTCATGTAATTTGTATCAAAATGTAATTTTAAAAAAAACCGAGCAAAGCTCGGTCATCCGGGTACTAGCATTAAATAAATAATAAATATTTAACTGATTTTAAGTACTGTTTTCGTGAAGTAATATAAACTGTTGTTTTTGTTGTTGAATATTTTGAACTTATAATCATCATCATTATCATTACAGCCCTTCACAAGTCCACTGCTTAACATAGGCCTCCCCCAAGTAATGCTACAAAGCACGGTCCTGAGGCACCTGCATCCATCGACTTCCTGCATGTCTTACCAGGTCGTCACTCCAACTAGTGGGGGGTTGCCCTACACTACACCTACCAGTATGACGCTGCCACTCGAGAACCTTTCTTCCCCATCGGTTATCGGTTCTTCGAGCTATATGGCCGGCCCATTGCCACTTCAGCTTACTAATCCGTTGGGCTATGTCGGTCACTCTGGTATTCACTCATTTCTGAGTCTATCACGCAGAGAAACTCCAAGCATAGCCCTCTCCATAGCTCGCTGAGCGACCTTGAGCGTCTTCATACGGCCAGCAGTGAAGGACCACGTCTCAGATCCGTAAGTGGTTGTACACTTTAGTTTTCAGAGATCGAGGTATACCTGACGAGAAGATGTGTCGTAATTTCCCGAACGCTGCCCAGCCGTGTTGAATCCGTCGATTGGCCTCTCGATCGAAGTTGGACTTACGTAGTCGGACTTATAAGTATGTACATAATGTTATGTTTTATTTTTTTTCAATTTCGTGACAGCCCTAGCGCATTTGCGCTGGACTATGTAAACACGCAGATGGGCGGCGCCAGCACCTGACATCAAAGGTGTTTCTATAAAAGTCCACAAGTGAACATATACCTCCCTCATAGACTGCTTCATAGGCGTAAATTTGCCATAGTTGCCACGCTTGGTCGGCGTGTTAGCAACCGCAGCTTTTTTATTCTTTAGTTGTATTAGGCAGACGCTGCTGCCCATCTCCTGGTTTTTCCTCCCGTCGCCTCTTACGACACCCACAGGACGATATGGGGTAGTGGACATTCTTACACCGCCACCATACCGTTGGTTATGCACATTGCACAATAATATAATAGACCCTCTACACGTTGGGCCAACGCGATGGCCCACTATGATGGGCCAGCGTGTGGAGGGCGTAGTTGTGTCGGATGGCTTATGGCGCATGCGATGGTCTTGGGGACGGCGACGGTGTCGGTTTTTCCGCCGCACATCAAAGGCAGTGGTCCAGCGATGGTGGTATTCCACAGTTGTGCGCGCTCGACGGTTACATGTGGACGTTCGAGCTTTGTTTATTAATTATCGAATTAAAAACGACGAATATGTGGCCACTTAATGAAGTTATAAAGTTTTAATCATAGAGCTACTAAAATCAGAACATATACCTACATATTTTATTTTTTATTTATTTATTTATTTTCATAAAGTAATTTTATAATTATTTATTAATAATTAATTATAATTATTTAATTATTTTTGTTTAAAGAAATCTAAATTAACTCAGGACATATTTAGTTCTATTGCGATGGATAGAAGATAACATCCACCATTTTCTACGCCATTTCTTTTTAATAACTCTATTCTTGTGCACATTAGAAAAATACAATTAAAATGACATGTTGTATAAATATATTGCCGCGGCGGCTAATTATTCCACGTACATATCGAAAAACGGTTCAATGACAACTGGCGACATTCGCCATCGCCATCGTGTAGATAGATGCGTTTCAACCACCGCATGGCCATCTCGCTGGGCCGGCGTTGGCCCATCGTATAGAGGGGCTATAAGACCCGCGTGGAGTGCGACGTCTTCGCCCGCTCCACGTCGCACCTCCCGCGTGCACCATTGTTTGTACAGCGAGCGACATTCCTTAGTTTCGTTAAATTAACTCACAACGTAATATTATATATTGTGATACATTGTAAACTTTTTGTATACTGTACAAGCACGGTGCTGTGACGTCACCGGACTGAGGTCTAATTTTTTTAAATAACAATAAACCTTATTTATATAAAAATAATTGTAGTACATGTGTGGGACATTACATCGTGTGTACTATGTAAAAATATGATCTTCAATAAAGTGGCTGTAGGTCTGCTCTCTTAGCTAGGTTACGAGTACATTATAGCCTGTCTTCAGGAGAACAGTCTCAATCCCCATATTACTAGGTACATATGCTTACAGTTATAAGTGCTACAATTATAACAATTTCTAGTTATTCAAATTATTAAATATATAATTGAGAAATGTATTCGTGTGTACGTGCGTCTGCGTATGTGGGCGTGTGTGTGCGTGTGTTTGCGTGCGCATATGTGTGTTTGTGTGTGAGAGAGTCGTTAAGTCAGGTAAGTTATTTTAAAATTACTTTAAGTATTTTTCTGTTTCGTCACAAGATTTGTTTTGAAGGTAAGGCAGTCTTTTTGCAGTTATAGAATGACAACCCATACATAGGACATTTTCGCTTATTTTATTGTAAAGAGATGGACCCAGGAAATAATAGAATCTTTATGTAATAATGAAGGAACTTGTGGAAGAGAACAAATTTTGTCTTTTCGATGTTTACTTATTTCCCTGTAAGGGGTTTTGCGGTTCTTGCAAAATAACTGTTTGTAGAATAAAATGTTGCTGAACATTAAGGACGTTCCAGTCATTGTAAAACTGATTAGTTGGAAAAATGATTGGCCGGAAAGAGCAACTTTCAAAATGGCTCTGTGAGCCACCTACAGCTTCTTTAAGTTAGTTTCTGTTGCAACACCACAGCAGGAAATACAGTATGTAATAATAGATAAACAAAGGGCAAAATAAACTTTACGTATAATACTAGGGTTAGCAATATTTTGTAGGGTTTTAAATATATAAATAAAAATATTAATATTCAATTCGCAACCATCCGCTCAATTAAATACAATGATGTGTCTTACCTGGATTGAAGAGCACCCTCCCTCCCTCAATTGCGTGCACTAATCCCGTACTTAGCGGTCAGCTACCGTAGAGTCTACATGACCTGAGGATGCCTCGTGTGGAGGTGAAAGACGTGTCGTATTATCTTCAATGGTGTTTCTTTCTTGGAATAGTGGTGTTGGGAGTAGTGGTGACGGGATTAGTGCACGCAATTGAGGGAGGGTGGGAGGTGTTCTTCAATCCAGGTAAGACACATCATTGTATTTAATTGAGCGGATATTAATATTTTTATTATAATGAATTTCCGCAAAGTACCGCCTGATTCTATTAATCATATATAAATTAATTTACGAACTCTGCCATTGAGAAGATAAATGTAGCGTTTAAAATTTAGGTCTTTCAAGACTATACCTAGGTATTTAAATTTTTTGCCTTGGTTAAAGTTCTGAACGACATGATTGGTCAAACCGCATCATTAGTTTATTTATTCTTGCGAAAGCCACACTGCTGTGATTAATTTAATTATAATGTTCGGGGTGGGAAACAAGTATTTTATGAATCAATCTTTCGAGAACTTTTTAATAGAGTACTAAGAACCGCTATGGGATGGTAATTATTCGGTACGGTCCCGTCACCTTCCTTGAAGATTGGTCGAATAATTGCCTTTTCGAGTGATGTGGGAAAGACAGCAATGTTGATACAAACATTAAATATATGGCATAAGATCGGTGCCAGAGTGGTTGAATATTTCTTCAGGATTTATTATGAATGACTTACCTTGGCGCTGGGGCTCGCGTCGACCGTGCAGTCCAGGTATTGGTCATCCCCGCTTACTACTTCAATGTATTGCGAGCGTGCGTGCGTGTCACGCGGCGGCCAGCGCACGCGTACGCGCACGCTCACATGCAGCGCGCCCGCCGCGTTGCGCGCCGCGCACACGTACATGCCGCCGTCAGAACGAGATACTGGCCGTAACTGCAAGCTGCCGGTTGATACCAGCTCCGCTTCCTGCGCATGACCTTCAACTTTTTCATCGTGGATTATGTACCCATTGGGTAAGTATTAAAATCAACGCCAATTTAAGAAATGCTCAAAATTGCTCCCACATTTCACCAAATAACAATAAAAAGAAACAGGTATAGAGATAATTCACACATATGTAATTTAAATAAACGGTAATTAACCGTTATAATTAACTAAGATAAAGAGTTCTATGGTTATTTCATGTCTTTGATAAGTAAAGCCTTGCCCTAAAACCCTCTCAGCAATGAGGGGAGGCCTGTGCCCAGCAGTGGGACGTATATAGGCTGTAACTTTACTTTACTTTACCTTACTTTAGTATCAAAATTTAAAGGAAGAATAGATTTATGCTCCTATCACTTGTATTTTTGTATTTACCTTAAAAACTTTTGAAATTTCTGTGGTAGTCATCTCATTACGGAAGTAAAAACGGGGCCTTTTAGTTAGGTTTTTGGAAAGTCATATTTACTTATGTAAATAAATGACAGGAGCACACGAGTAAAGAAAGTCCTTACTCCTTACTCTGTGACAGGGGCACACCTTCAATAGACCTAGATTTTTATAAACAAATACGATTACTCTAGAGGCACTATTCAGGAAGAGTATAGGGGATTTGTATGGAAAAATGCAGCCCCTCTATGCTCTTAAATCAAACTATAATAATCTGAAGTGGTTTAATAAATCATCGGACCTTATACCATTTGAGTGTGTCGGTAGAAGCGGCGCGAACAGGACAATGAACAGTCGCATTTGTTCCCTCCACCACGTCCACCACTGACGGTAACTCCTCGGACTGCATTAGTGTGGGAATGGCTAAAAGGTAAAAGTCGAATATTATTATAAAAATACAATTAAATATATGTTAAAAAATCACAAGCATCACGGACAATCTATAACTGTAAGCAGCACCACATTCATAAACGAACCCAAAAACGAAGTTTATTGATTCTATAAAAGTAAAAGCCACAGAACTTCTTTTATTTTGGATAGGGCAATGCAGCTGGTGAAAGTACGTTCGCAGGTCCATGCACGCTAAGTGACTTCACGTCAGTCTTACCAATAATATTCATCTTCTTCTACTGAAAGGTATGCATTTCATAAAGCAGTAAGGGCAACGCTTACCACAGATATTAACTAAAAGTTACCCCATACTCACTCTGCAGTACGCGGAATTAAACTTCCATCATTCGATCGACCGCGAGTGAGGTTGGTATATAGATTAAAAGTTATTTGTGTTGCTTGTAATTCTACACCACTGTAAGGTTAGAATATCCTCTAAATCGTGAAGAGGACGTTCATAGACCTACCGCCTTCAGTTGTTGGGTGTTGAGATTTTCTAAAACGGTTCATTGAGTCCAAACTCCAAAGCCAAAGCAACTGCATGAAAGCTAGAAGTCCTTGCAAAGGTGTGGCGGTACTTCACGTCGGGACAGCTATTTACTTTATATAAAGCGCAAGTTCGGTCGTGCATGGAGTACTGCTACCATATATTGGGTGGTGCTGCAAAATGCTACCTAGCGGCTTTAGACTCAATGGAAAGGCGAGTTAAGAGGCTTATTGATTACCCGAATCTGGTTAAAACCAATCTCACCGGTCTCGAACACGGGCGCAGCGGCCAGCCTTTCGGATTATTACAAGATTTTTTTTATTATTCTAAGCCAGCACTTAACTACAATCCAACCTGATGGTAAGTGGTGATGTAGCCTAAGACGGTGAAGCGCACTAACTTAACAAAAGCCTTATCACTCTTGCCTTGAAGACATCCACACTGTAATCGGATGGAAAGACAGTTGCTGGCAACATGGATGCATTTGGAAGAGTGTACGCAGTAATTGCACAACTTAATTCTACCATCATCGGACAACCAGACGCTCAGACAGTCTCCACCCTTTCCTTGTCAACTTACTACGCATTCGAACCAAACGGTTCGCTACATCGTTCGTCATACGTACAGCAAAGGAGTGGAATAAGTTACCAGCATCTGTCTTTCCTGCCGATTACAATATCTTCAAGGCAATTTTGTAATTCAGTACCTACGCTTCACCACCTTAAGTAGTTAAGTGCTGGTTTAGAATAGTATAAATAAATAAACAAGTGCAAATGCAATTCATAAATTTAGCAGTATGGGCGGGGTATATTACTTGGTGAATTTCTCGTGTCCTGAAATTTTAAGCGCTCTGTGCCTGAGTTTAATACGAGTATATAGTGTACATAAGTAACTGTGATGTGGCTAAAATAAAAAATAATAATAAAAACAATTTTTTTAAAACTAATTACGAAACAGAAACAGCTACGTCGGGCTACCTCTGAGTGCTTTGGAAGTTTGTCTTATAGGTTTCACTACCGATGTCAGTGTTGTAAATATATTATAGAAGCTTCGATCAACAATACCAACTAGATGTTGGGTCGGCGCAAGAAATCCATCTCAGTAAATAAGAGCACACATGAGACGTTTTTTTACGTGGTAGAGCCATGCTGCAGTTATATTAGTAGTATAGTTGTAGCACGAATGGGTCGGCTCGACCGGGGAAGGACCACGCTCTCACAGAATACCAGCGTGAAATAGTAGCTTAATGCTGCTGTATTTCGTATGGTGAGTGTAGAGTACCGGAGACCCTTTTTACTGGATATGAGGCATTCCATCTCAGTCCTCATGGGTGACAACGCATCTGCATTTTGATTTGCAATGGAAGATAGATGTAGGTGTCTATGGGCCGCAGCAACCACTTACCATCAGGTGGACTGTGTGCTCGTTTGTCACCCTATTCTATAAAAAAAAAAAACGTGAGCTCTTGCACGTGATAGTGTAGCTCGCAAGGCAATAACGGGAAAAAGAACTTTATTTATTACATCTTAAGGTTGATATCACACTAAATGTTATTAAATTTATGTCTTTTCATAGTTTAAATTCACGCGGACAGTATTTAGCTATAATTTTGTACGTAACCCGTTATCTAGTTGGTATTGTTGATCTAAGTATAGAAGTTATCCAATTGACTGAAGGGGTGACAGTTTATTTACGTTCAAACGTAACGCGGCGTAATGATATCTAGCATTTTTTTTTATATACAGGAAAGGTGTAAAATCACACAATTTATTGGCTCCATCTGTAGGTCTTGTCGCTTCTTGAAAATTATTTATTTTAAAATTACTTAACAGTAAACAAAATTACTTAGAATACCATGGCTAAACTACTAAATGTATGTGAATAATATTTTTTTGAGAGAGTTGATCGAATTATTTATATTCAAAAATCCCGATACCACTAAATTTATACTTAAATAGGAAAACCTCTTGTACTATACAAAATCTTATATCATCATCATCATCATCATTACAGCCCTTCACAAGTCCACTGCTGAACATAGGCCTCCCCCAAGTAATGCCACAAAGCACGGTCCTGAGCCACCTGCATCCATCGACTTCCTGCATATCTTACCAGGTCGTCACTCCATCTAGTGGGGGGTCGCCCTACACTACGCCTACCGGTACGAGGCTGCCACTCGAGAACCTTTCTTCCCCATCGGTTATCGGTTCTTCGAGCTATATGGCCGGCCCATTGCCACTTCAGCTTACTAATCCGTTGGGCTATGTCGGTCACTCTGGTTTTACTGCGGATATCCTCATTTCTGAGTCTATCACGCAGAGAAACTCCGAGCATAGCCCTCTCCATAGCTCGCTGAGCGACCTTGAGTGTCCTCATACGGCCAGCAGTGAAGGACCACGTCTCAGATCCGTAAGTCATCACTGGCAACACGCACTGGTTGTACAATCTAGTTTTTAGAGATTGAGGTATACCTGACGAGAAGATATGTCGTAATTTCCCGAACGCTGCCCAGCCGAGTTGAATCCGTCGATTGACCTCTCGGTCGAAGTTGGACTTACCTAGTCGGACTATTTGTCCCAGGTAAACGTACTCGTCAACAACTTCGAGCATAGTGCTCCCAACAACTACCGGCATAGGTGTGACATGGACATTAAACATGATCTTTGTTTTGTCCATGTTCATCTTAAGACCTATCCGTTGGGAGGCACTATTGAGGTCATTGAGCATAGTGCTTAAGTCCTCCAGCGATTCTGCCATAAGGACTATATCGTCGGCAAATCGAAGGTGAGTGATGTACTCGCCATTGATGTTAATACCGTATCCTTTCCAGTCCAGTAGCTTGAAAACGTCTTCCAAAGCAGCGGTGAAGAGTTTCGGGGATATAACGTCACCCTGTCTTACACCTCTCTGCAGTTGGATAGGTTTCGAGCTCTGGTTCTGTACTCGGATAGCCATCGTAGCCCTACTGTACAAACACTTCAGCACTTCGATATACCGACAGTCAACTTGGCACCGCTGAAGGGACTGCAGCACCGCCCAAATTTCGACGGAATCAAAGGCTTTCTCATAGTCCACATACGCCAGGCAAAGTGGCAAATTGTACTCTTCAGTCTTCTGTACAATCTGCCGCAGGGTATGTATGTGGTCTATGGTACTGAAGCCTTTTCGGAAACCGGCTTGTTCGGGAGGCTGGAAGTCGTCGAGTCTGCGTGCGAGACGATTCGTAATGACTCTCGAAAACAGCACGTAGACGCGGCTCAGAAGGGAAATCGGTCTGTAGTTCTTCAAGAGAGCGTTGTCGCCTTTCTTAAAGAACAAGACCACCGCACTTCTGCTCCACGCCTCTGGAGTAGTGCCACCATGGAGGACGGAATTGAAGAGCCTCTGAAGGACTTCAAGTACCGGTGTTCCACCCGCTTTCAGAAGCTCCGCTGTAATTCCATCCTCACCTGGGGCCCTGCCGTTTTTAAGGTGCTGAAGAGCCATTCTAATCTCGCTTAGACTGACGTCCGGGATATCATCGGAATAGTGTCGGATAAGACTTGCTCTTGGATCGTTACTCACACTTGCGTGTGGCTCCAACGATGATGTGTACAGCTGCCCATAGAACCTCTCAATCTCACTCAAAATCTCAGGTGTCCCGGAAACGATGCTGCCACACTCAGTCTTCAGCTTTGACAGTTGGCTCTTACGGGCAGACAGATCTCTGGCAAAGACTTTGGAGCCCTGGTTCCGCTCGATCGCTTCTTTAATACGAGCAGTATTAAAGTTGCGTAAGTCTCGCCGCATGCATTTGGAGATCTGTCTGTTCAGTTGCCTGTATGCTGTCAAATCTGTTGACGATTGCAGCCTCATCTCCCGTCTAACAGCCATGAGATTAAGAGTGTGATCGGAGAGTTTTTGTGTTCTTCTGCGGCGGGTCTTGCAGAACTTAGCTCCGACCGCATGGACAGTTTCCACGAGCTTGTCATTCATATCGTCCACTGCATTGCAATCTTGTAGGCACTGAAAGCGGTTGTGTAACTCGAGCTGAAAGTTTTCGGGATTCTGGATTAGAGCACGAGGGGGACGGAGTTTTATTATTATGGCAATATACCCCCCATGAACAATAACACAAACAGACGGCCCCCAGTCCCCGGCGGCCCCGCTATTCCTGGCTACGGTGGCGACCATGGTAACGGCGGGGCAGGGGGTGCTAAGAATCTCCGGTGGAGGTTCGGTTGCCACCTACGACGACTCGACCTGGCAACATTTAACGCACGCACACTGAGGACTGACGAGAAGATCCTGGAGCTGGAAGAAGAGATAGACAAGTTGCGCTGGAGTATTATAGGATTATCCGAGGTCCGAAGAGAGGGGGAGGACACGGTGATTCTCGAATCCGGCAACTTGTTCTATCACCGGGAGGGCGACCATCTGTCCCAAGGAGGTGTCGGATTTATCGTCCACAAGTCTCTCGTCAACAACGTTGTAAAGATTGGGAGTGTGTCGACGAGGGTCGCGTACCTGATACTCAGAATCACCAAACGGTATTCGCTGAAGGTCAAATCTTATATATTAATTATAATTAATATTTTGTCATTAAGGGGAAATATAACCTCAAATGGCTTAGCAAGATCCTCCGTTATGCCGAAAATATTGCAGTATCAATTTT